>OX424445.1:8676589-8934100 GCA_949152495.1 Lasius fuliginosus
CTGAAAAAAAGGCTTGGTCATAATAATCCAATCTTAGTAAAAGTTACCAAGCACTTTGGTGAAATAGTTTCAACTAAACGTATAGATAATTATGAAGAAATAATTTGATTAATGTTAACAAATAATTCTAGCAAAACTTGATACGGCTTGTATAATATTGGCAATGTTTGATGATTATTATCAAAAAATGATAAATGTAACCAAACGATTTTATAAGTATAAACTGATAATTTATTAATAATTATCAAATTGTTTTGTAAATATTATCAAACTACGTGTGATAATTATAACAAAATGACTTGATAAATATAAACGTATTGTTTATTAATTGTCATTAAATTGTATAATAAATATTACCAAATATTTATTAATAGTTATTAAATTGATTAATAAATATTACCAAATATTTATTAATAGTTATTAAATTGATTAATAAATATTACCAAATATTCATTAATAGTTATTAAATTGTTTAATAAATATTACCAAATGGTACGATAAGTATAACCAAACAATTTGAAAATATAAACGAATTGTTTAGTAATAATTAACAAATTATTTGATAAATATTATAAAATCATGTGATAATTGTAACGAAATGATTTAGTAAGTATTAACAAATTTTTTAGTAATAGTTATTGAATTATTTTTACATATTACCATATTATTTGAATATAAAATATTCAATGATTTAGTAACAGTTGCATCATTTTGTTAAAACTATTGTTCTAAATTTAGTATCCTATAATAAATGTTCCACAAAATGCTACAAAAAGGTTTTATAATAATTTATGTGTGTGTTTGCACTCCGATTTACTTATAAACGCAAATAAAGAATCTTTTATCCATTTATTTGGGAAAGTACTTCTAAAAATTTATTAATAGTCTGGTAAAAAATACTTTTTTATTTGTACTTGTAAGTTATACATAATTTCTTCTAAAATCTTTTCTGGTAGCATTTTATGGAACATTTTATTATAGGAACATAAAATTTAGTAAATTAGTTTTAATGAAATGATGTAACTGTTACTCTCTTTAAACCATTGAATATTTTATATTCAAATAATATACCGGATACAAAACACATATAAGTTCTTATACATAAACTTTTTTATAATATTTTATGAAAGAAATAGAATAGCTGTAATCAAATATTTCAGTGAACTAAATAATTTATTTATAATACTAATTTTTCCGAATATTGAAGTAGTATAAACTTGTATAATAAATCGTAGTCCTTAACATATTATAAAAAATATTTATTGTCTCTTAAATAGTACAGTAGAGTTATAAATTGTGCAAAATAGCTTTTAAATATTAAATACTGAAATAAAATATCTGCCATCGCCTGAAATATGATAATTGCATGTTCTTACGTTTAGTGACTTTGAAATCTTTATTAAATTTAATTCTGTCAGATTATTTTCGCATGGTAAAGAAATCTCATACGCTTTGAAATGCATATCTAAACCTAAAGTATCGCATTTTCTGTAGTAAACAAAAATATCTCTGTTTTCATCCAACATAATATGAATCATTATTCCAAATGACAAATTGTTTTCATCCGAATCTGTAATTATTACAAAATCACGTTTAAATAAATTACTATTAAATCTTATCCACGATACTTCAGTCAAGCGTCCACTATCTATTTGGGGAACGTTAATCGATTCAATCGACGCTATCCCTATGCTTTTCCCTACTTTTAATGAGTCATCGAGACCTTTTTTGATTAATAATCTATAAGAAAATTGGAGTTGTAATTTTATCGCAAGTGATGAAATAATATTTTTTCGAGAAGTCACAATAGATGCATAAGTTTTCGATAACTTATGAAATCCTTCATATCGAATGGAAGACAAATATTTTAATGGACCCATTTTTCGAATAATTCCAGGATAATGAATCATGAAATGAAATTTGGGTTTTAATTGTTCTTTGAATAATCGTATAAACATCTCATGATGTGAAAAAATCAAGTGTCTCAGATAATTTACTTGATCATCAGATATAATATTTTCTGTGGTTATTTTAATAATTTCACACAATGTAAGATAAAAATCCCAAACTTCATCATAATCAGGCACAAGATCTCCGATTATGAAAGAGAGATAGCACACCAACGCTGACATTTCAGCTGCGCTCATTATTAAATAACCTTTATTAATATGATCGTTTCTAATCAAAGGAATTTTATTTCCTCGATCAAAGTCTGACTGATGATTGAAATATTTGATCCGATAATTCAAATGCTCTAATGTCACATAATTTTTATACACAAAATGTTGTATGATCTTCGCGAGATCATATCGACAAACGCCTTCAAAGAGATCATGCATTATATCGCACGTATAATTTGTCGTACAGTCGAAATGCGGGATTTCATTAAACACGCAATCTTCTTTTATACCATATGAAAAGTCAGCAATATCTTGAGCATAATTCTCAAATGTACGCAATAAATTTTGATCTTCAAATTTTGCACAGCGTGTTACAGATTTTGGAGCTCTACAAATACGACAAAAATATTCGCTAACAAAGCTCTCATTGAAACCCAAAAGACTATTGAGACCCAAATTATCTCCTAATAAAGCTATTACAACGAAATATACTCTAGTTTTATAATTCTTCGTATTGCATATAACGATTCCTGTGTTACTTAAAAATTTTATTTCTTCAATGACTTTATTAAAACATTTGGCATTTCCAAAGTGCGTTCTATCAGACGAATAAATGAATTGTATGAAGAAAATGTTTTCTAGTAAGGAGGCATATTCAGGAGGTAGAGTCGCTATAGATCCGTATAACGCACCTACTTTATGAATTCCCGCTGCTGTTCCTAAAGGATTTCCAGTCTCAAAATCATCATAATACAAGAACAACGGTATGACCATTTTATCACCATAATATTCTCGTATTGATTTCCAAATGGTCCCATCGCAAAGATTAGTGTACACTTTATTAGTATATGCCGATGAACTGTCAGTATTAATGATGTTTAATACTTTCTCGTAAAAATTAGGTATTTCGAGTAAAGATTTTAATATTTCGCGCATTGGAACAATTTGACCTTCACATTTCTTAATTGTTAGAATTGTTTTCTGTCCGTCCTTCCTACCATCATATAAATTACCAATAAAGAACGGTTTCGGTTGAATAAAAAATTTTGATTTTTTGAGATATTCAAATCTTCTATATTCTGTTCCAACATCCTCTAATATTGAAATATTGAAACAATTTTTTAAAATATCTTGAAATTCACGAGGTAGTTTCTTTTTCAATTTATTGTGGAAGTGTTCTGAAATATTCTGAATAGTCTCTTGCAATTCCTCAACAATTTCTTGCACAATCAATCTAGGAACATTAGGTTTGTTATATAATGAACCGATATATTTCAGAACATAATTTCGAATATCGTTAGATTCTAATACATCTTTCTCTTCTGAAGAATTATCATTATCAAATGAGAAATTATGTGTAGACTCTCCTTCAAAATAAATGTCTTCTATCATTCGTGTATCATTTTGAATGATTTCATTGAAAACTGATTTGGTTTGATTAATTCGAAATGAACATTCTATTACATGTTTTTCCAAGGTGAAGAATTTGTAAAATTTTGTGTAGCAATTTGAGAAAATACAATTATATAATATTTCGAATGTATGATAAGATTTCAAATGTTTTAGCTGAATTTGAGTATCTCCAGAAATTTGTTTTAAACAAAACTGACAGCTTATTTTGACTGGTTGTTCCATCTCTATGTTAATTTTATTTTTCTTTATTTTAATATTTTTTATATGTTTAATCGAAACAATTGCATAGTAAAGACAAAAATTGAAAAAATAAAAGACTGCGCACAAATATTGCTTAAAACTAACTATATATATCTATTATATCTACTTATTATATATACTTACATCTATATATCTACTTATATCTAATTATCTAACCTTGTTTTAATTTATTTAGTATACTGCAAACAAATGGAATTTTTTGATCCGAAGCTGTATGAATTTCATAGACGCTCCATTGAATTAAGTACCAAAAATTCTCACACTCTTTTGGATAGCACGCATTAAAGGTGATAAATATCTTGAAAAGTATATCAACAGCCTTCAAAACAGATGGCATTTCGTACATACTTTTGTCGATCCATAGATATACTTTTTCGATCGAAGTTATTTCGGGTCCAACAACAATGATAAAGGGCTGCACTGTAAGATTCATCTGGGACATCTTGTTTTGTTTATTGATACACATTTGTTCAATATCTCCAGGTATCTGAAGAAAAGAAAACATTAAATTGCATTTTACTAACATAAAAAGTAATCAATTATTACAATTATCTTTAAATTCAAATATAGATGACAAATACATATTGCCGAACAAACCTTGCAATGCACAAGAATGCTATCTCGACTTTCAGAAATTGTAGGTTTCCAAACTCTTCTGCGATCTCCGATTTTTACACTAACTTTCGTTGATCTAGGAGCTAAGATAGCTAATAAAATCCAAATCTGAAGAATCGTTTCACTATCTATAAAGTTATTAATATTAAATATTTAAAAACATGTGTGTAATCACAATCAATAGATAAATATCAACGGCTGACCAAAAAAAGATATAAATATGTACATAAATCCAAAGATTGCGATTGCATGAGAATCTCATTGAGCCCATCTCCTGTTGAAAGGTTTTTTTCTAAAAGTTTGTTAAATTTATCATAATGCAAATTCCATGATAAAATCAATTTATCTTTGCATTGCGGATATTTCCTTTCGAAATCTCTTTCGATCTGTATAAACGTGTAAAGAAATATTCATCAATTATATATTTCATAGATGAATGCAATTGAATAATATAAATTCGAAATATATAAACTTTTATGATAATTATTTTAAATTTAGGCATATTATTACCAATTCGTATCCGAAATTCGAAGTCAATATCGACCACTTTTTTATTATATCATTAATGTTTTTGAATAATTTATTAGTGCAATCATGTATACGTAATTTATATGACTCGTCCCACTTTTTTATTACTTCCTCCTTTGGATTTTGGTTATGGATTAACCAAATCCTGTGTTGTTCCGCAATTTCTAAGGCTGTATATCAATTTTAAAAGACGAATTTCAAAACAAAGATTGCAATTCAATACTTTGTAGATGTTTTTAAATAATTTTGAATGCAATTCTGCTTTTATGTAGAAATACCTGTGTTAGTAATAACGTTTTGCTCAGCTTGAGTTTTTGATTTTTTCAAATAGTTGACAGAACTAATGAATTTTATATCATTGCGAAATCTGTCCACTAATTTTTCTCGTGAAATTCCAGCTTTATTTTCTTTAGAGTCTTTTTTGCGAATTGGTGGTATAAAATAAATTTCTTTGCTTTCATGCGGAAAGAGTTGTATGATTTCATGAGAAATTTTCTCGAAATCTTCGTTTTTCAGTGACCTTAAAGAGATTAAATATGATGTTTATTATCACATTTGATATGAATAGAATAAAGAATTATAATGAACATTCATATATATATATAAATAGTTTCAATATTTAAAAGACAAAAGTTTTGATATCAATAAATGTAAAGAGTAAAATATTAATATTTATTAACCTGATATCCAAATTTAAGAGATGAGTAACAATTATATGGCACAATATTGATTGGCATCTTGTTGTGAAAATTTGGCCATGTTGACTGATTTGTAAAAGAGTTTGTCCGTATGCAGTTTTAGAAAGAATATCTTTCAGATTAAATTCTTCCTTTTCAAACTCTTTTCTTTTTGAAGATGGTTCGCGACTGTTAAGTGCTGTATTGTCTATTTCATTTAGTATTTCCGATTGATTTTTATTTCCTGTTTCTAATAATACTTTATCCTGATCTTCATCTAGGATATTATTTATATCAATAATTGTAGGATTGTTTTCAATTATTTCAAAAAGTACTGGATTTGAAGTACTTGGAGAATTTTGCAAATCAGGTATTTTACTGTATGTTAGGCTCTAAAAATGATATATTCATTTATTAACAATAAATGAATAATTGTAACAATATAAACATATAATAAAAATTTTTGTATATCATTAAATTTGAAAGAGATGAAAAAAAACGTACATAATCATTGTACTTTTTACGAAGTATCATTCGATCTTTAACACTGGGAATCAATTGTTCAAAATCACGGAAATTGCCTTGTCCTTTAAAAGATCATCCAAATTATTTATATTGTTGATTTCATTTACTGTGTAAAATAAATGACAGGGACATATATATATATATAGTGGACCAAAATTAATTTTTACAATGAACATGTGCGTATTTTAAGTCCACACCATTTAATATAAACTACTTCTTTTGATTTTTGAATAAATAATTACAAAATAAATAATTACAAAAAAAAATAATTACAAAATTATATAATTTTTTTCTACAAACTACTAGAAATATTATATAAGATTAAAAAAAAAGATATGTAAATGTATTTTGATTTTTTCAAAGACTTTAAAAAAATTATCTGTTATTTAGTAATACTATTGAATATTTAATAATACGTAAAAAATAATGTAGTAAATATTACTAAATCATTAACAAGAATTACTGAATCACTAATAAGTACTACTAAATTATTAGTAAATATTACTAAATTGTTAGTAAGTATTACCAAATTATTAGTATACATTATTTAATAACTCACCAAACTGCTTTATATTTCATATAATATTCTTCAGACTGTTCTAAATTCTGAAGTAATTCAATTCCAATTATAAATAGCATTTTGTCCTTTGAAAATTACAACTATTTATTTCGTACAAGATCGATACAAGCAATGCTCACACGTGCCTTAACAACCGGACAACAACATAATAATTGAAAAACACTTGCGCCGTAACGCATCTTCCTTACATCATAACGTTCTCTAACATGAAATTTGCGTCACCTCTAGACGCGGGAATTTAAATTCAAATTAATTCTCAACATACTGCCCCCCTGGAAAGCTCGGGTTTTCCAGTATACAGTAAAAACACAATGTAGTTTTTTAATAAAAGCAAAATATATAGCTTAGTAGTAACGTCAAATGATCTTCCGAATTAGTTCGCTGCAATCTTCGGAGTTGACTCTTCTTCTTGCCAGGGTAGAATGCAGAGTTTAGTGACAGGACGTTTGAAGAGACGGTTATTGGCATATCTTAGTGTAACAACCCGAATTACTCCATCCTTTCCAGGATGTACTTCGATAATCCGTGCCATTGGCCATTTTAATGGAGGCGAATGATCCTCACGAACAATTACCAGCGTACCTGTTTTAAAACGATCAATGGAGGGGTCATTCCATTTGTTTCTAGTTTGCAACTGATGCAAATACTCCGTCTGCCAACGGTTCCAAAAATGTTGAACTAATTGTTGCAAGTGTTGATAACGATCTAGTCGATTCTTGTTAACGTTGATGAAATCTTCTTGAGGAAGCGCAGCCAAAGTATCTCCAATTGAAAAATATGCAGGGGTTAATGGAATAAGATCTGAAGGATCATCTGATAGAGGAGATAACGGACGGGAATTTAGACATGATTCAACTTGTGTTAGCACTTACAATTCCTCATAAGTCAAAGTAGTATTGAACAAAACTTGATTAAGATGTCGCTTGGCAGATTTCACGACACTTTCCCATAATCCTCCGAAGTTCGAAGCGGAAGGGGGATTAAAATTCCAAAAAATTCTATCTTCCCCTAAAAAGTTTGTTATATCCTCTTGGAATTTGACCCTTGACATCTTATCATACAATTCTGACAATTCAGTTTTTGCACCGACAAAATTTGTACCATTGTCGCAATATATATGTTTACATTTACCTCGCCTGGCAATAAATCGTCGAAGACAATTTAAAAACGCATTCGTGCTCATATCAGTTGCAAGTTCCAAATGCACCGCCTTCGTAACCATTCATACAAAGACACACATGTATGTTTTAATATTTGCTGGACCACGTACTCACGGCTTTACGTAAAAAGGTCCCGCAAAATCAAGACCACAACAATAAAATGCCCTGGTTGGCGTGACTCTGTTACTCGGAAGGTCACCCATAACATAACTGGATGGCGTGGGATTTATTCGAAAATACCTACTACAAGACATTATCGTTCGCTTAGCTAATACTCTTCCAGAGGTTATCCAATATTGAGTTCGCAACGCAGCTAAAAGTAATTGAGCTCCTGAATGTACGGAAATGACGATGTCGGAAAATTAATAACGCAAGTGGATTCAAATGTGGCAATATCATAGGATGTTGCTGTTCATATGGTATTGGTGCGTTACTCAGTCTACCACCGACTCTGAGTAAGCCTTCTTTATCGAGAAACGGTTGTAGTTTAACAATGCGACTGTGATTAGGAATTGGTTTATTTTTCTTTAATTTCTCAATTTCGCATGCAAAATCCTGTTGTTGCGCAATACGAACTAAAACCTTTGTACCATTGTTGAGTTCATCTGCATTGAGCGCCACCGATCTCTGAACACATTTAACACGAATATTCTTTATAAATCTAAGACAATAAGAGATCATTCGAGTAAGTTTTGAAAATAAAGAATACCGAATTAGAAGATAGGACAGACCTGCGTCTGCTTGGTTTTGGATCATCATGATCTGAGATTTTACTTGACGTACTTCTGATATCACTTCAAGAGTTCGCACCGGTTGTATAGGCCAATGTTGTTCATCTTCTGCCAACCATGATGGCCCATTCCACCACAATTTAGAATTGGCTAATTCTTGAGGGTTGGTACCTCTTGAAATGATGTCTGCAGGATTATGATGAGTTGATACATGATGCCAATTATTCGTCGTAAGCTCTTGTATTTCACTAACTCTGTTAGCTACAAAGGTATTCCCACGTCCAGGAGATCCTGCAATCCAATGAAGCGTTATTTCTGAGTCACTTCACCAATCAAATTTATGGCGATCTATATTTAAGGCCTTCTCAATTTTCGCTGATAATCTTGCTAATAAGACGGCACCATTGAGTTCCAATCGGGGAAGAGTAACAGAATGTAATGGTGCTATTCTGGATTTTGCAGCTAATAAATGTACTACATGATTGCCTTGTTTGTTTGTAGTTCTCATGTATAAACATGCTCCAAATGCCTTCTCCGAAGCATCACGAAATCCATGGATTTGAATCGAATTAATATCTCCTTTACATGCTTGTCTTGTCACTAAAATGTCCTCTAATTCCTTCAATTGAGTCTGATAATGTATCCATGCAGTATAAATTTCTTGCGGTACTGCCTCATCCCAAGTTATTTTCAATTGCCACAATTTTTGTAGCAACATTTTTGCGCGTACTGTGATTGGACCAATCAGTCCAAGAGGATCGAAAATCTGAGCAACTGCAGATAGTATGGTTCGTTTTGTAATTTTCTAGGGAAAGTTAATTTGAATAGAAAAACGCAAAATATCCGATTCTGGATCCCACAAAAGTCCTAATGTTTTAGGATCCTTAAGGTCCTGAAAATGTTTCGGCTCGTGATTTCCCGATTGATCTTCTAAAATCTGACGTTCATTGCTAGCCCATTTTCTTAATTCGGATCCGTAATCCTTAAGTATTCTTGTTAAGTCCGATTTCAGTTTCTTCGCTTCTTCCAAATCTTCTACTCCAGTCAAGAGATCATCCATATAAAAATTATGTTCTATTATTTGGCTAGTTTTGGGGTTTTCCAGTCGACAATCTTCTGATATTTGTTTTAAACATCGAGTAGCCAGATGTGGTGCATCCGCCATTCCATACGTAATAGTATTTAATTGGAAGGTTTTAATTTCATCATCTGAATTCTCTCGCCAAAGTATCAATTGGAATTTTCGTTGTTCTGGATCAATTAGTATCTGGCGATACATTTTTGTAATGTCTGCAGATAATACATAACGGTTTTGTCGAAACCTTATTAAATGATAAAATAGTTCATCCTGAATTGTAGGTCCAATATGCTGTACATCATTAATGGATAATCCCATGGAAGTTTTACATGATCCGTCAAATACGACTCTAACCTTTGTCGTAGTACTACTCTCCTTCGTCACTGCATGATGTGGTAAATAGTATGTTGGGTGCAATTTGACAATCTGATCCTGTGGAATTTCCGACATCTGCCCCAAGTTCTTGTATTCATTCATAAATTTAATATATTGATTTCTTAAATCCGGATTTCTTGATAATTTGCGTTCAATCGAAATTAGTCTTTTCATTGCCGTTGCTCGTGACTCACCTAATTCCGATACATTTCTCTTCAATGGCAAACTTACTACAAATCGACCTTCCTTGTTTCTGATTGTCGTATCCTTAAAATAAGATTCACAGAATTGCTCATCTTGAGACAATCTTTTTGAAATTTGTGTAGGGCACTCTTCAATCTCCCAAAATTTAGCTACTTGCTCTGATAATTGTTGCGTTGTGATTAGGTGGCACACTCTTTTCTGATCCTGTGCTGGTCGCTGAATAGGTACTGATAAGGGTCCTACCAGAATCCATCCTAATTTGGTCTTCTGTAGTATCGATTGTGTAGAAGTCAATTTGATCTGACCCACACATAGCAAATCCCAAAAGATTTCACCTCCTATTAGTAGATCCACACTATGAGATTTATCAAAGTTCGGATCTGCCATTGATATATTCGCTGGGATGTGAAATGCTTCCGCGTCTATGGTCATATTTGGCATGTCGTCAGATATTGTTGAGACCACAAGGCACATAATTGAGACTTTATAATCGTTATGTTGAGATCCTATTTGTACTTGAGCTTTATATTTAATTACTCTGCTCCATGTTTCTAATCCACCAACCTTATGATGAATTGGAATTAATGGTATGCCTAACAACTTGCATAATCTCATCGTAATAAAATGAGACTGGGAACAATTATCCAACAATCCTCTGCAGGTTTGTGTTCTTCCTTTCGAACTCCAAATGGTTACTCTCGCAGTACCGAGTATTACCTTGGGTTCATTTTTCTGAGTGTTATTCATCATCATCATCGTGGTACTGTTCGTTGTTGTCTTGGATCCGTCCGCTGATGTGTCATCTACACGATTTTTCTGCTGAGTATTCTGCTCGATGTGAAGTAAAGTATTATGTATTAAAGGACACTTCTTACATGGTCCTAATGTACAATCTATATTGCGATGTTTACATCTTAAACAATTAAAACATAATCGATTTTGTTGCACTTTAGAAATCCTGTCCTTGACTGATAATTTAATAAATTCTTCACAGCTGTATAAATAGTGAGATGACTTACATATTGGGCATGCTGGTGTGTCAGATAACACATATGTCGCATTAGTTCCTCGTGATTGTTGTCCTTGCTTGTTCACCTTTGTAGAAGTCCCTGAATTCAATTTGTTTGTAGTACTCTGATCCGCACTTCTCTCTAAATATTTACGCTGATTCGTGAGAAAATCTGTCATATTCTTCAAGGTAGGTTTTTGAGCTAAATTCAATACATACTTTTCCCATTCTCGCTTTGCAAATACATCTAATTTAGTAGACATTAAAAATATTATCATTGTATCCCATTGATCAGTGGGCTCGTTCAATACTCTTAACGCCTGTAAATTATTTTGTACATCATCTATTAATTGTTGTAATGCCGTACTTGAGCCTTTGCCCATTAGTTTTAATTCAAATAACGCTCTTACATGATTAGATACTAACGCTGTTGTATCCTTAAATCGATCTAATAATCTCTGCCATGCACTATCATAATTCGCTTCTGAAACACCTAATGAATCGATAGCGCGTCTCGCATCTTTCTGAAGTGCGGAATCCAAATAATGAAATTTCGTAATTTTAGGTATTTCTGGATTATCATGTATCATTGACTTAAAAGTATCCCTGAATTTAATCCATTGATCGTATGATCCATCAAATTCTTTCAATTTAATGACCGGTAACTTTGAACTTAACCTTACATTCGTACCAGGAACATTCGCTACATTTAATATCGACATAGATGGATGGACTGCTGCAGCCGCCGCTGCTAATCGAACATCTTGCGCTTTCATTTTTCGCTCCTTATCTAATTCTATAATAGTCCGTGCACGCGTAACTAAATCATAAAAAACGTCCTCAAATCGTATTCTTTCGCCTTCTTGTATCGGCGCTTGCTCCGAATTTTCAACAGCCTCTTCTATTTTTAATTGAATAATCTCAAATCTATCAAATAACGCTTCTATTTTTTTTCTAATTTTACAGCTAAACCTATCGTGTCTCCTTCGGGCGGAAACTGGTCTAATGTATTCTTAAATCGTGTTAATTTGGCTTTCATGTGTCCTCGTTCAAAAATCATAGGTTTTAATTGCGCCATTTCAATATAATGCTAACACAAAATACAAAGGAATATGGTAACTCACGCTAGAAATGTTATCTATCGCCGCAAGAAAAATGAATATTTCCGTCCTCGAAACTTCGATCTTTCGCTCACTTGATTTCTCAAATCTTCGGCAAACTGTTACGTTGTTGATGTTTCAGTAATTCCCTGATATCCTGATTTGTTTATTACTCCTGTTTATACTCCGTCCAATCCTATATTGCTTACACTCGTTTGAATTTTAGTTCAATATTGCACACTGTCGTCCAATGTAGTTTTGCTTAAATTGGCAATATCATTCACAAAAATCCGGCTCGAAGGACCAATAATTTATGTTCTAAATTCTGAAGTAATTCAATTCCAATTATAAATAGCATTTTGTCCTTTGAAAATTACAACTATTTATTTCGTACAAGATCGATACAAGCAATGCTCACACGTGCCTTAACAACCGGACAACAACATAATAATTGAAAAACGCTTGCGCCGTAACGCATCTTCCTTACATCATAACGTTCTCTAACATGAAATTCGCGTCACCTCTAGACGCGGGAATTTAAATTCAAATTAATTCTCAACACAGTCATTATTAGTCCGAATTTGAAATAGTCACGTGTTCATTTGAAATAGATACAGACTTTGTTGTGTATTCTTATGTCGTATTATCGTATCATGACAATGTACATACAATATTCCGTTCACTAAAATTCTGAAAAATTATTTGCAACAGTATACGATACGAAGATGAGCAATAAGTCTAAATACACAGGTATCTACAGATTAAAGCAGAAAATGTGACGTATCTATCTATGCGTATATACAAGGTGTCCGGTAATTGACGGATCACCCGTCGTGTGCAGGTAGAGCGAGTTAAACCGAGTAGAAAAGTCCTTTACCATTTTGCAATCTTTGCAATAATTAATGAGAAATGAATTAAACAAGATCAGCCAATCCGTGCGAGTTCAAGCACGCGGCGAGAAGAGACAGCCCACGCGGGGGTCCAGCTTTTTTCGTCGCTCGTACATAGCCATTGTCCTTTGTAAAGTGCTCCTCCCCGCTTTGTCGTGCGCCGAGCAACCGCGTAAACATTAAGCTATTTGTTTTCGCCGCGCGCGTAGTTCACATAACAGTGGGAAGTCTCTTCTCGCCGCGCGCTTGAACTCGCGCGGCTTGGCCGATCTTGTTTAATTCATTTCTCATTAATTATTGCAAAGATTGCAAAATGGTAGAGGACTTTTCTACTCGGTTTAACTCGCTCTACCTGCACACGACGGGTTATCCGTCAATTACCGGACACCCTGTATATGTACGCGCGCATGTTTGTAATATCAATTGATCTATAGATTAGATTCACAGATTATAAAAAATCACTTTGAGAAAAGAAAAATAATAAGCTATACCTTTTAATATAAGTTTATACATATCTTTTAGTATATCAACGAGATGTTTAAGTCCCCAAAGCAAGAGAAGATTTTCCAATTCACTCATTTTTTAGAACTATGACACTTATGAATTTTCACAATCCTTAATTTTGAAGCCGTCTTCACGTCTTCATGAACGCCGACAGAATGACTGACAATGAATTCAGACAAGTGCAGCGCGACGCGATGTTGCGCGCTTAAGACAAAAGAACAGTAAACTGATCAAGAATAATCTGATTATTTAGTAATATCTACTAAATTATTTAGTAATATTTACTAAAGTAGTAATACTTACTATTTAATAAATTATTTAGTAATACTTACTAAATAATCAGATTACTTACGAAATAATCTAGTAACTGTCAACAAATCAATCCCCGATAAGGATTTTTAAGACAATTTAGTACTAATTATCAAACTGTTTGTTAATTATCACCAAACTATTTGATAATAAGTTCTACATAATTTAATTGGCTTAACTAAACACATAATTTGCTCTTTTAATATGTTTATAATTATTACCAAACGTTTAGTTATTATTATTATAATCGGTAATAATAATCGAATATTTCAAAAAAAGTATTACTAAATGCTTCTCACAAGTTTACCTAGAATTTTTCTTTTCAGTGTATTTTTATTAGCGGCGTGCGAATTTCTATTGTCTCGTCGGTTGTATTTATTACGCTGATTGGACACGAATAGTTCTGCGACTAAGCATCGTCCGATATAAATTCCTGGCGCTGTTTCTTCCGCTCGTATGACACCTATCTCGTTGCGGTCGGTCGCGGCTTGTACTATTGATACGATTTCGCTGCGTGTGAAAATTTTATATTAATTTATAATACAATTTTAAATTATATTTTACTATTTTTTGTATTATCGGTGGACCATCATGACTTTATAGAATAAATTATAGTACAACATAGTAAAATTTGAAACTAACACTTCCTTAACATGTTTTATCATTTGCCATAGTAAAAATTCGTAGGTGCAAAGTGATAATCTTTATTATGTAAGTAGGTATTATTGACGGATTCTAATCCAGGTCCTCCGAGGGATGAGCGGGGTGCGGGGGTATCTCTGTGGCGCGGGGGCTGACGTCATGCGGGCGGGGGACGCTCGGTTTCGACGAAAGGTAGGGGGGGGGGGGTCCTGAACGTGATATTCGACCGTTCGTAAACAAATAGATGGAATTATCTTTTTTTTTTTTTGATATTTTTTATGAAAATTTTATGAGGGATCTTGGGTCCGACGCTGCGGTTATCGACGAACGTGTCAGGGCATAGATTTTCGTAGGTGCAAACAAAATAGCGTCGATGTTCGACTGCTCGAATTTATAAACGGATAACGCCCGATTTTATTTCTACAATATTCCATTGTGGAAATTTTGAGAGGGATGGGGTTAAAGCTTATGGAGAGAGGGTCTGTCTCCGTGTCAAAAAGTCTTTAGCATTCATGCAGTGAAGAGTAAAATCAAAGTGCGTAAATAAATATTGAAGAAGGAGAAATGAATATTGGAGAAAATGAAGCGGATGTCATCGACAATAGAGAAGAAGAATCATCCGATGATGAAATGAGAATTTTAGAAGACTCCGATTACGATAGTGAGTGCAATGAGGAGGAATTCTGTGAAAAACATGTGAAAATTTTAAAACGTGCTGATGTTCGCGACATTGACGAACTTCAAAAAAATGTGTTCCATTTCATTTTATTATGAAATTGACAATGGTGACAAATTTTGCACAGCGTGTTTCCTGCGAGTGAATGACACGTTTTCACGTGCTCGTGCTGTACGCACACATGAGACTGAGCGATACGTTCTACTTGTGGAAGATAGATGCTGTGAATGTGGAGGCTCAGTGTCTCAAATAACATCATGCAGTCTGTGCCCTATTTGCAAACAATAAACTTTTAAAAATTGAGACACATTTAAGTGAAATATTTAAATAGTTTCCGATGTGCAGGAATTGGTAAGTATCCCTTTTTAAATTAAAAGTTAAGAAAATGCTAATATTTTTTTCTATGTTATAAAGGAGTCTTACATTTGCTGCCCGCCATCCATGCCAATCAGATTCAAGGCGGGTGTATCTGCTCCAGCCTCATGGCCTCGGGACCATCACCACCACTGTCGCGCCCCCTCCACAACCTTTTTTTTAATTTTTATATTATATACTTTTATATTCATTTATATTTATTTTAAGTTTTATTAATATATTATCCTTATTTTAAATTTTAAATTCACACATACACACATACACACACACACACAAATGTAAATATACACATTAAATAAAATTATTATTGTAAAAAAAAAAAGTGTATTTTAAAATTCCTTATCTCTCTCCTCTCCTCTCTCTTTATCATTTGCCGCGCTATCTCTTTCTCGCATGCATCTCACACTATATCTCTCTTGTAAACGCCTCACGCTATCTCTTTCTTTTAAGTGCTAGCTCTCTCCCTAGCCTCCCTCCCTCTCTACCCGAGAATGCTTCCCAGCATCACGAAACGCGCTTCGCCTCGAGACCCCGTATGACGTCATCCCCGCAAGGACTGCAACGAGTGGGAGCTATGTATTTGAGCTGGGACTGTTTATGGGTGGGAGAGCGCGCGGATGGAAATGCGTGTGAAGAAATTATTTTCTAAAATGAAATAAACTTTTTTTTTTAATATTAATATAAATGTTTATTAATAAGTGTGTATTTTATTACAAGCATCGTGAAGAATATCATTTATAGCGCAAGTTAATAATTCGCAATCTATTAGTGATTCGCCGTCAAACGCATCACTTTCGCGTATCAATTTTGCAGCATTGCATACATCTATGATGTCATTACGTTGTAAAACAGTTACAAATTTTGCAAACTTTTCATTAACATTATACGTGTTTTCGGATAGCCATGAATACATATGACGTATACAATTTTCAAAATCGAATAAATGTAGAAAAGTCGATGGTTGCATATACAAAGAATTATTAAATAATGTCATTTTTATAATTTTTGAATTAGACATTTGAACCACTTCAAGTATCATATCTCGAATCCATAATGGAGTTTCAGTTGATTGTAATCGTTCGATGTCCGCTCGTTTCTGCATTAGCAATTTCCATGTTTCAATAGATAATATTATTCGATTGCCTCGATTATCGCAGAGAGCCAGTTCCACATATGATGCAGCTCCAATGCTGATTCCAATCTCTAAATATTTATACGAAGTCGGGGTTAAGGCGTATTTTCTTCCAAGTATACGAACCGCATGACGAGGTCCGGATGAAATGCTATAAAAAATATTTTAATAAATTATAAGGAAAATATAAAGTATAAAATATACAATGCTTTATCGAAACTTACTTGTTCCATTTATTTGTGGGAGTTTTACCATCCTGAATCGGAACGTAATTCATACTGCTTCTTCCAGTCGAGAACATTTCTCTAGATTGTGAAAAGTGAACCACCAATGTGAACAGTTGACGAAAGACTGATCGTATAAAAACTAACCGTATACGTGATGCTCTTTTTCCAAAAGTAGTGGGGGAGATTAGTAACAAATGTGGTGGGAGAGTATCTGGGAGTGCTTTTAGCGCTCTGAAATTTAGAAGAAGGGAGAGACGGCGCTTGGATAAATAAGAATTCTTAGAAACGACTCGCGGGGGAAAGAATGGGGGGGGGGTAGTAAGAGATAAAACATATTAATGTTTAAATATTTTATTTTTCCTAATATTGCAATTCTTTTTGGCGTTGTGACCACCAGTTAAATATTTTGAATACATTTTGTAATGCGCAATTCTTAACATGTTTTCCACATCGTATAGTATTTTTAACATCTAGATTATTTAGAGACTCGATATCGTCGTAATCAGCATCCAAGGTCTCGATGATTAAGTTTTCCTTCGCGTTATCATCAAGCATATTAGCCAACCATTCTCGTTTCTGGCGTCCCTTAACATATACGGTACACAACATTTCATCATTATCTTCAACCACAGCTGCTGTAATCAATCGTTTTGCCATGCTGTACGCAACGATTCCATCCTCCCATTGCAGTCCATGATGATTCGCCATCAACCATAAAACTAGAGACTTTTCAGATTTTGTAAGGAGATGCCATGGTACAGGACTCCGAAAAATGTAGTGTGCGAGAACAGTTCCCCTCCTCAGCACCGCCACCTCCTTCACGATCAATCGGTTATTGATGATGAATCCTTGTAGATCCACAAGCGTTGGTACAGACATGATGAGATCTCCCTCTTTGATGCGTCAGTCGAGAGGAATGACAGCCATCTCACAAGACTTTGATTTATATCCTGCTCCTCTTCCCCCTCTCTAAATTGTTGTCTAAACTCGGTGTTATCGCGAACACTTAGGTGATTTTGCGCACAACGTTGGTCAGCGGGTTGTACTGGATCATGCGATCCTGTATGATGAGACAGTACGCAGTGGTATTATCAGGCACATTCTCCTTACATTCAAATTCCAATCGCACATCCACTGTTGCACTCTTGACCGATTCGTTTTGTCGAGAACAATCGATGATCACGAATGGACCGTTAAGTAGAAACATTGTGAGGGTGGGATTCGGCTCGAGATACGCGTATCCGTAATAGTCTTTGGAGAAACGCGTGTACGCGTCGTACAGAATCGACCATCTGTTTTTATCGAAATTTAGATTCATGTCGTCGTACGGATAATATTCCGAATTCAGATAGAGTTTCACATTGGTTAATTTGCAGTGGTCGAACTTACTCGTATCCTCAGCCATGACGTTCTTCTTGCCTGTTTGCAGAGCAAAGATAACATATCGCGGCTTCTCCAGCTGAGTTGCGGTCTTAATGGCCCATGAATGCTTGGTTGTACGCTGCAATAGCGGAAACTCATACAGATCCCACGAGCGAAAACCCATGCTGAGGTAACGTCCGCTTTCCAGAGCGCGCAGCATAGACAACTTCTTAATTTCACTCAACAACACGTGTGGCATTCGCCATTGTATCTTGAATATGTTGATCTCAGGTCGCAGCGCAGAATCTCCAACCAGACAATTGTTGTCGTTGCGCGATCGTATTAAGATCAACTCGTGACGAGCGTTAATCACCACGCGTCTGTAATCCTCGCAAAATCCCAATAACATGTAGAGCGGTACGCAAAAATTAAAGTATCCATTCACAGTAATCGGATCAGTCCAGCTGGCGTTACTCATAGTCATGCTTCTATCGAATGTCATTGTTACATAGTTTTTGAGCGCACTTGTTATTCCCACGTTTCTGTTGCGATCAATCTCCACGCCATCAAGTTCGTATCGAATCTCATCAAACATGAATGCGGCACAATTATTTCCCAGCGCCACAGTAGATCCTTCAACTGGGTTGTTTATCTTCAATTCTCCCTCGATGTATAGGAAACTCTCATACGGCAACGTATACAGATCCTGTTGTTGTATGGGTATTCTTATCTCGTCACTGTGTCCAAATGTTGTGTTGGCAAACGGGTTGTACGCGTGAGTCTCAATCTTGACGATGCGATCGTCAAAGATTGGCTCGTCTTCGATGTTGAGAATATCAGTCATCGTTCAAATGTTTCGCACCGCAAATCCCAAAGATTGTAAAAACGCAACGTTTGATGCGTTCAATTTCTTTTTCTTAGTGCAACCGGATGATTGGATATTAGCGAATACCGACGTTGTTGTCGCTGGCCTCGTAAAGATTGTGTTATCTCTCACATCTTTGTTCAACACGAGCATCTCATACACTGCATACGTATGTTATCACTGTCGCCGTCGTATGTGCAATCTAATGGTGATCTCTTCTCCTCGAAAATCGAGTAATCGTCCGTTTTGGTCGACAACACGTAACGTTAAATCCGTAATGCTCCGTACAATGATCGGTAGGTAAAAGATGTGCGCCGGTGTTTCCGATATCTTATATCCTGGTGGTACCCTCGGTGAAAATTCATGTATCGTATGAACGAGTTTAACGTTGCTGTACGCACCCGCGATCACGTTACACTCTACGCGGATAATGTTCACGTTGATAATGTTAATCGGCGTGTTCGACTCATACCATTTTCGCGGCTGCAGTATACGGCTCGAGAATCCTAGTAGCGATCCAATGTTGTTAGGCTTGCTAAAATTTATTCTGTAGGCGCATTTAATCTCGCTCCTCATCGTATTGTAATTAGCCCGGAGCACTATCGGCCATTCTCCATCTTCAAAGTCACCGTCGTCAGCGTGTTTTTTATCGTCGTCACGAACTGCATGTCGCGGACGTTTTCGTGAAATTGTATGTTTCAAAAATTCATGTATCGCTTGCAGCTCGTACGATCCCTCGGGAATCATAATTTCCACGTCATCTTTGCCAAAGTAAAATTTATTATTCGTGGAATTCACGTTCGATATCGTGTGATAACTCTCAAAATCTGCTAGACCGAGCTCGTATTCACCATCGCTCAAATCTACGGTTGGGGAGTAGTTTACCGCGAGAACGCTACTCCTCCCAGTCAGCGTGAATGTCATAGACATGTTGACCAAACTGTTTAACGAATACTAAGTTAAATAGCGCAATGTCTGTCTTTAAATTCGCGTACATCGACCGTTTGGAGAAACTGCAAACACAATTGTCCGCAGATGCTCTGATCGTAAGTTTGAACAGGTGTGTGATTATATTCTATTTTCATCACATTTAAATATCGCACCAATTCATTCGGTGGTCGAAGATTGCCGAAACTGTCGAAATATATAGCGCGATTCCCTCTCTTTGCGTATGCCACCCAATGAGTACCAGGTCCTTTGGTGTTATCCAAATTTACGATGCCGCTCTCATTTCGATATATACCACCGATCGGTAATGAGTCACGCATGAAAACACCTCTAAAATATGGAATGTACATACGTTTTGCTAGTTGCAGCAATTGTATGTTGGTGGTTACACCCTGCGGCAATTTTAACGTCTCTTTGACGTTTTTTTTTTTCTCGTTAAGACTCCTCGTCCGTATTTGTATGGCGCAAGATACAATCCGTGACCTTCCATGGCGCGATTGTGACGTAGCATTTCTTGCATCTGATGTTGCGCGGCTTTTCCATCGTTCACCATCTATGCTACGCCAGCCGCTCCACCGATCAGGGATCCGAGCGCACCCAACATTGGTAGAATCGGCAATAGACCGCCGCGTTTCGGAAGTATTCGTTTTTTCACCGTCTTTTTCTTCGTCTTCTTCGTCTTCAGACCCATACCGAACTTTGTCTTGGCTTTCATCGCTGTCCAGACAGCTGTGGCTGCGGCTCTCTCACCGAGAGTCGAATCTCTTGCAATGATGCGAGTTTGCGCTCTCTTGGCGAGTATCCTATCCGCCGCGTGTCTTTCGGCTAGATTGTTATTCCGAGAGTATGCTATATCGTGTTCACGGCACGCCGCGTCCAGTGGGTTGATACCTCGATCGCCTCTAGCTAATCGCTTTTCTAGCCGCGTGCCCGGACCGCAAAACTGATAGCCTGGGATATGAAATTCGATCGGAAGTGCGTTTATCGCGTGATTTAATAGACCTCTACCTATTTTCGTTGACATTCGCTGCAATCCTTTATCAACGGCGCTGGACCGTCAATGTGCGTTTGCTGCCACGGTTGATTATAATGCTGCATGCATCGACGATATTGCTGAACCTCCGAATCAACCTTTATGTGTTCCGGAAGCTTGTCCCACAGTAGCTGCACGTAGTGACCAAAGTTTTGCAACAAAAGTGCTTTCGGCACAAACTGCAACTGCTCGGCGGTAAGCGTGAGAATATCTCTCTTGTCCGTCAAAAGAAGAAACATTTTCAAGACTGTGTGATTTCACTTCGATGCACCTCTATATATATAGGCAGGCGTTCGATCCAATCGGGAGTATAAAAATGAGATTCGTGCGACAACCTTTGACGATACGCGTGACGAATTGCGACGACAGATTACGATCGATGGGGGACAACGCGGAGATGCGCAGACACGGTACGATGCTACCGACTACTATACGCGCGATCGTTTGCGGCCCTTCGAATTGCGGTAAAACCAACGTTCTGATAAGCCTACTGGAAAGTCCGCACGGTGTACGTTTCGAGAACGTGTACGTGTACTCGAAGTCGCTGCAACAGCCGAAATATCAGTATCTGGAGAATTTGTTGACGTCGATCGACGAAATCGGCTACTTTACGTTCTCCAATAACAGTGACGTTATTCCACCGAGCGAGGCACGTCCAAACTCGATTTTCGTCTTCGATGATGTGGCGTGTGACAAGCAAGATACGATAAGAGAGTACTTTTCAATGGGACGCCATTCGAACGTCGACTGCTTCTATCCCTGTCAGACATACGCGAGAATACCAAAACATCTTATACGCGACAACGCGAACCTGCTGATCATGTTTAAGCAGGACGGTACCAACTTGAAACATGTGTACAACGATCATGTGAATACCGATATGTCGTACGAGGATTTCAGTGAATTATGTCGTACTTGTTGGCAGCAAAAGTATGGATTTCTAGTGATAGACAAGGACAGCTCGCTTACGAACGGGCGATACAGAACAGGATTTAACGTGTTCGCGATTCCACAAAACGATTAGTCGTTGCCCGATACTCTGTCGAGAGGGGTGAAACGCGAGCGCTCGACACTCTACCGACATGGCTGAGAGCGATAATATTCGCGAGCGTGAAAAGATTGCGAGGAAGATTGCGAAAACGAGTGAATCGATCCGCAAGAAACATCGCGCTTTGAAGACCGGTAAGATCGATGACGATATCGCGGTCAAGACCCACTTTAAGCCTATTATCGAACCGCTACAAAAGATCGTCGACTCGAGCCTGATTGCGGTGAAAAACGAGCCGGAAAGTAACGCTGACGCGAAGATTAAGACGTTACCCATCAAGCGGCATGAGGAGGAGGAGGAAGAGGATAAGGAGGAGGAGGATGTGACACCGAAAAAGAGGAAACGATTGAACGCGAATTGCTCATCGATGTCGCGTACATCTGATCGATCGAAACAATCGGACGCATTATTGGATGAACCACCGATAACCTCTACACCGTTCGCGACAACGAGAATCGTACAACCTATGATACCCGAAACACGTGCAAACGATGTTTTTGAAACAACGGGCAACTCGCTCGAAACATCGTTTGTTCGAAACAGGTTACAAACGTCGGAAGGTCAAGAAATGTTGCGAAAGCACTTGGGGCCACTGGGACAAGAGTACATGAGCACTCTCCTCGGTGGCGATGAAAAAAAAGAGATCGATCACGTGTACGGTGTCTATTTCGACAAGGATGAAATGCTGCTCGGTAACAAACGATTCGACATCGACAAAGATGACTCTATAATTATAGACAAAGTGAGGTACATTGGCACACCTGGATTATACGAGTTGATTTTCAAGAGAATTCCCGATGACATTATTTACACGGAGGACGATATGCAAAAATACAAAAGCATATTATTGGTGACGAACGCGCATAAACGCTATTATGATGCACAAGGTCAATTAAGAAGCAACAGGGGATACAAGTACAAACAAATAATCGCACTGTTGATGTCGATCGAATCGAAAAAAAAAATATCTGGAAAGGGAGTATCCATGCCTCGCGCAATGACGCTAACCGACAATAAGATCGATTACGTGCACTGGGACGACCCCAACGAGTTAGTGGATCGCCTACGATTGCTCGACGCTTCGCGCCATGCTGGTCACAACGCTCACGACAACGAGATCCTGTCGATCATCGAGGAACTTCGCGAAGTTGGTATTATTATAAATTAAATGTCGGTGTCTCGACAAAACTAATCAGTCGATCAGCGTCACTCGCATCGAAAAAATGCCTATCAACAAGTTTGGATTATTCGAACAGAGAAATGATGCAACCGACACATGCGATCATAGATTGGTAAGAAGTTACGTGCGCGAAAACGCTCTGTGTCGCGTCGCTACGGACTATGATGCGAGATCGCGCAAGATTCGCCGTGTAGCGCAACCTGAAGCTGATACTGATGTCGTCAACAAACTGTACCTGGAGGAATGCATTAAAACGTTGAGGCATCAACAGAAAGAATTAGATGAGAGGCTGACTGCGCTTGAGAAGGACGTGCGAGCGTTACAGACTGCGATAAACGAGCTTCGACGTGCGGCTAACTCAGAAACGACTATCAACCTGAATGAGTAGCAGTGAACGAGTTAGGAGCGGCTATCGAACGGTTATCGAACATCTACGAAGGGCTATCGAACGACTACGAACAATTATCGAACAGCTACGAAGGGTTATCGAACTGCTATCTAACTACAATGAGTGGTAGTGAACGACCTAGCAACAGCTGCGAACGGCCTAGCAATAGCTGCGAACGAGGCTACCAACATCTCAAGCAGGGCTGCGAACGAGGCTACGAACAAGTCATCGACGGCTACATGCGAGGCTACAAACAACTCAGGAACGGTTGCGAACGGGTTAGAAACGGCTACGAACGGGTCAGGAACGGTTACGAACGGGTCAGAAACGACTGTGAACAAGGCTGCGAACGGGTCAAGAACGATTTTCGAATAGGTCAAGAACGGAAGTGAACAACACAAGAACGGCTACGAACGGCTCAAAAAACGGCTATCGAATGGTAGCGTACGATCAAGAACGGGTAAAGAACGGCTACGAACGGATCAAGAACGGGTAAAGAACGGGTAAAGAACGGCTATCGAACGGAAATGAGTGATAAAATGAACAATGACAACAAACGGCGATCGAGAAAAACCGGTGAAGTGAAAAAACAACATAGTTTAGAGAAACGGCAGTTGGTGAACGAACTGCATGCACCGGCGAGAAAAAATTTTCCCCGAAGACACGTCATAGTGCGGGGATACGATGACCTGTGGCAAGCTGACATCGTCGAGATGCGTCCGTATTCCCGTTTCAACAGAGGTTACCACTACATACTCACCGTCATCGATGTGTTGAGCAAGCACGCGTGGACTGTACCACTCAAGAGTAAAGGTGCAAGCGAGACAGCTGACGCTATCACCGAGATAATTCGAGATAGCAAGAGATGCCCGAGAAACATACAAACCGATATGGGGAAAGAATTTTACAACGCTGACGTGCAACGGCTTATGCGGAAACATGACATCAATCACTATTCCACATATTCGGTGTTGAAGGCATCGGTCGTCGAGCGATTCAATCGCACACTGAAGAACGATATGTGGAAGATGTTTACGCTAAACGGAACTTACAAGTGGATCGACGCGTTGCCGCGACTCGTATCGGATTACAACGCGCGCAAGCATCGAATGATCGGCATGCGACCCGTCAACGTTACCCCCGCGATCGCTGAACGACTCTTGGCTACCGTGTACAATCGCGTAAATATTGCGGGTCTGGCAAAGTTCAAAGTAGGTGACCCGGTACGCGTTAGCAAGTACAAGACACTTTTCGAGAAAGGTTACACGCCAAATTGGAGAACCGAGGTGTTTAAGATTGTTAAAGTGCAGCATACTAATCCCGCAAGCTATCTACTCGAGGATTATCGTAAAAAATCTGTCGCTGGAGCGTTCTACCAGCACGAGTTGCATCGCGCGAATTATCCGGATGTGTATCTCGTGGAGAAAGTATTGCGCAGAAGAGGTGACGAAGTTTACGTGAAATGGCTGGGATTTGACAATTCGCACAATTCTTGGATACATAAAGACAATGTGATTTAATTCATACAGATTGTATTTATTTTTTAATTTATGGAAAAATATACAATGTGTACAACATATATATAAAGTATTTGAAATATGAAGATATACAAAATCTTTATTAATACATCCTGTCCAATAATCGTTACAATATATGAAATATGAAATACAAAATAATCTTTATTAATATATCCTATCCAATAATCGTTACAATATATGAAATATGAAATATAAAAATAATCTTTATTAATATTCTATCTTTATTAATATTACACACACATTACATTATAATATATTAAACACACACACAAACACATTACATTATATTACATCATATTACATTTACAACGTAAATATAATATGATGTAATATAATGTAATGTATTTATTGTAATTACATTTATATCTTATAGTGTCCCCATGGTAATGTGTCGGTCGAATCAAGTACGATATACCGCTTGTCGTTGTACGGACTCAGAGCAATTTTCGTTTCGCGAATGGTGTATACTTTATGCAGTTTTGATCTTATACAAGACTGCTGTCGCGTCATTTCAATTACGTCATTCAGGCACTGTGTATAATCGTCAAATGTTATCGTTCTCGCGACAATGTTACTCTTAACACCTTTTAATTTTTTTGTATCAGTTTTACCATTTACTCGCAAAGCGTACATTTTTACTCTGAGCCCTACAAATTCGGTCATTACCTCACCGTTATTTTCATCCTTCATTAGACCCGGTACTTTTTTATTCACAAGCGGTATACCGTACGCATTATCCGCAGCGTAATCGCTTGTATCAAATTTGACAATATCTTGTTTCAAATTTTCATATACGTCTTCGCATTTAATATGGTATATTAGACTATCTGTGTCGGTGTACATTATCCGACATTTGTCACGATACAGCGGTAACATATACGCGTGATGAAATTCATACAAACATGTTTTGGAAATATCGAGTATGCACATGCCGACATAGACTGGTTTATAGAATTTCACTTCAAGTCTCCGTAATTCTACGGCAATTAAATTTTCTGAAAAGACGCTTCTACTGTGAAAATTTTGTTTCGCTATCATTGCCTCTGCTCCGTATCGTCCGTCCCACTTTGTCAATAATTTTACATCGACACGATTACGCACATTTTCCATTGTTTTTCCAAATACCGCATTATTCATCAATTTATATAAATTTTTTTCAAAATCATTTTTAGCCAGTGTTCTAAATCGTGTGTTATGTTCAATGTAACCGCGGAGCCATGCGGATTGAGCGAATTGTAATACGCGATGTATTTTTGTAACGCGAAGACCGTAACGCGTACATTGCTGCAGGTTGCGATAATGTATGACGTAACACTTCTTATCATACAGAGTCGCGAGGAGCTTGGCCTCCCGCTTACCAGGTGGCTTGTCGCGTGTTGGGCAAAACGGCAGGTCAGTGTGCGTGTCGTGAAGATGCTGCGGATATTCTAAATCTACTTCGAGGATATAGCCTACATGCGAATCGGGAGCGATAGATGATATGTCAAAATTAGATATGTTGTCGACCCATCGAAAATCGGCATAAGGTAATGGCTGACACATTGCCCATCCGTACAAATTATTTACATCATAATACATAAGATACGATGATGGTTTCGATGGGTCGTATGATTGCATGTACTTGTTATTAGCGTGCGCATATCTGTTTGAACATTGACTCAGTCCACCGCGTATACCGCGTTCGATAAACATGACCATATCGATGTCTGTAAGTAATTCGAACGTAATTTTCGTATGTTTTAGCATAGCATCCTGTGTATCCGGGAAGAGTATAGTAATACGCGGGGTCAAGACCATAACTTTTAATACAACTATCGCGGAAATTCTCAAAAATATCTGCTAATAACAAGACATCAATTTTTAAATACAGATCGCTATACTTGCCTAGCGTTTGAATGGAGAATCGTTGCCAAACATTCTCGGCGTGCGCGTAATCGCTCTCGGATACTGTGTCATCGGTCAAGGAACTGTAAAATGATTCGCGCGGTGGTAAACTCGTATCCTGCAACCTATCGACACAGTCAATATATTCATACGGAAAGACGCCCATCCGTGTTAATAAATTGAAATCTTCTGTCGATAAATTTTGAAATTGCGATTTTAAAATTTGGAATTTATCTTTATTCAAAAACGATGCTAATTTGTCAAGACTGGCTGTAAGAAATTTATACGAATCGATGAAACGTAATTTAATTTGATTCTTATCGTCTGCAAGTTTAACATATTTTGTGAATGAAATATATTTTTCTTTCGTTATCGGTAGTAATTCGATATGCCCTTCGAACGCTGTAGCTATTTCCTTGATAATAAAATGCGCGTCATAACCGGATAAATTGTGAAATACTATTGGAATAAAAAATGATTCTTTATAATTTAGATTACAATTTGAGTGTGCGGGACCCCTGTATCGTCCAGTCAGATGGCAATAATCGCGTACGCGTGTATCGTCTTGCTCGAACGGTTTTTCATAAATGTGACAATGCTTCGCGCTGTGAAATTTTTCCCACTCATCCGATGTCAAATTTGCCATTGGGACACTTGTCGTTAAAATATTTTTTACACGCAGTGCTAAATTTTTTAGTTCTTCAGCGAACCACGAAACGCAATCGACGCTATGACAAGAATAATACGCGGATAACGAATCGTCGTACGAACAATGTACATAATACCCGACGCTAAATACCTCGTGATGTTGGTATAAATTTTTTTCTTCTTCCTCCTTATCCGTCTTCGCCAAAATGCATTCCAAGTCAGCATATACGATGAATGGAAGCCGCTCTTTCCGATTAAAGTTGTTGAACGCGAGCCACTTGTTCTCATCGCTCGGTAACCGGATAGCGCAGTCGTTCATCTGCCCACAGTCAACTATGTGTGACTGCAACTTTTCTTTGTATCCGAAATAGTGCAAACATCTGCAAAAAAAATCACAATTTTATCTTTTATTCAAAGATTTTAGAATTTATATATTACATTCTTATTAAAATATACATACCGATCACAGATATATTTCATGCATTTATTTTTGCTCAATTGTGAGCTGACAAGCCGTGATAGATTCTTGATCCACACGAAATGTCCAACGCTGTTGTCTCGCAGATCTTGCACGTACAGCAGGTTGACATGCTTTTCTTTCTTCTCTTCACCGAGATGTATCGGGACAATGTTATTCTCTTTTTCAATACTATATACATTTATCGAAATGTTATTTACACGTTCAAATTTTTTAATTTGATTAACAGTCACTGGAAACTCAATGTTCTGGAAATTCAGCACTGTTGTATAATGTGGGTACGATGATTCCCGTTCCGCGTGACATTCAGCGGGGTAGAGAGCAGCGACTATCGCCCACGCGAAACACGCATTGTCTTTAGATTGCACGTTTATCACCGCTCTTTTCATCGTTATTTCTCGCGGTAATTTAATATAGCATCCCGCGTGCATTGGATTATATTTGTTTATATTAATAATTAAATCGATTATTCGCGACAAAGTCCACCCGCTTTCGCGTTCCTGGAATTCTTCGAGCGATGTTAGAGTGGGCTCGATGACGCGGCGCTCGTACCACTCGCGTAAATCAGATGTGCGAAAGAGTTCATAGTTTCTCGTATTGATACTTTTGTCGGCGCTCTTATCACCCGACACAAACTCACCATTAAACACAGTGTTCACTTTGACATTAATGTGTTCTTGCATCACTTTCTGCACGTGTTCGAGCACAATGTCTTTAGCATTCTCGAGAAATTGTCGAGGTTCGATGTAATTATTGTTTATTACCGCACCGGTTAGTATACGGTTCTCGAACGCGGTATCGATCTCCCGCCAAACGAGTCTTCCCGCGTTATTGTCACCACTGTAATTACCACCACTAGGTATAAACCTTGTCTGCAATCGAATCTTTGCATTCTCGAGTCGCGCGATTCTAGCAACCAAAGATTGTCTATTTCCGATCGAGAGTCGCGGACGCTTGACACGGCTGCGTTCTTCGAGCTGTTCGATAAACTCTTCGCAACGCTGCAGCCATGCAAAATATTCACTCAAGGTAGTGACTTGGTGGGACAGCAGGTCGCGTTCGTTCTGTTCGATGTTTTCCATGTTTTTTTTTCTTTTTTTTCTACTTTTATTCCGTACAAACTGGGCACATATTACACGACATTATTATATACAATGAATCCCTACAATTTGCACAGTATCGACCATCCACTGCATCGTATAATTTAATCACATGCTTCCGAACAGCATACATGTGCTCGAAGTCTTGAATAGAGATCATACACGATAAACAATAGCACATAAAGCTAAAGCATCACCCGTTGAATAGTAAAAGTATATGGCGCAAACTTTTGTACGTCCATTTAGCGCAAAGATTTGCGAATTAGGCACTATCTTATCGTCATAATCTGTAAGGTCCTCACTGCGATCACTAATATAATCACTGTCATCCGACAACGCGTGATCTTCGTCAGACGACTCATCCGATATTGCTTCGAAATTATTAATTTCCATTCTTCACCCAAGCAACACTTTCAGACACTACAAAGTAACCGCTATACTTTTTTCACCGATGCATGCGCTTTCAAATCATGTACTATGGTTTGACACGCTTTCAAAACATGTACTAAGATTTGACGCGCTTCCATCCACCTTATATTTCATCTAATCTTTACTTCTCTCTGTATTTATATGATGTGTATCGAGCGTTTTATCTCAGAAAAATAATCTCCATCCCTTATCGCTGGATTTTTTGCCGCTGGAGGGGGGGGGGCAGAGGAGCAAGGGCACAAAGCTGCCGAACATCGGCGCTGATACGTCTACATAAAAATTAAACTAAACATTTATATTAATATTAAAAATGCTTATTTCATTTTTTAGAAAATAATTCCTCTCATCTCTCTCTCCTCCTCCTCTCGTCTCTCTCCTCCTCTCCTTTGCGCTATCTCTCTCGCGTTCTCTCTCTCACGCGACGAGTGCGGCCCGCTGAGAGATAAATCGGACGGGAAAATAATCACAAAGTTAGGGTACTGCGCGAAGATCCTGCGCTACCTGCAAAACATGGTTTGTTTTTTTTTTCTTCTCTAGTTTTCATCTCTTTCTGATATACATCCCTACTTTAAAATCTTTTTTCCGAGAGGATGTCCACTCATTGTGCTCTCACAAAGTCTCAAACCGTTGCACAGTGCAGTTAGAGAATAAAAGTGCTTAAAATGTTCTCACCAAGATATATCAATTTCGTCTTCAGTTTGCTGAATAATCGCGTAAGTATTATCGTGTGTTTTGACATATATATTTTATATTTATATAATAATTATATTTATATAATAATTATGTTATTTCAGTTGGTGGAGGATGTTGAACATCACATATATCTCCATCGACGGTATGTGAGATGGTGTCGCCGCTGTGAGCGGAATAATATCGACACCCTATGGGGTGACAGCACAGAGGATCGAGAATATTGTGATAAATATCCATGGACTTATATTGACGTTTTTAGTCTTAAAAAACTGTTCGGCCTCGAGCCGTATGATGAGGAGGAAAATTGGAACTGTAAGTATTCTTTTAAATTTATATGAAATTAATTAATTTAAATTTTATTCAATATTAATGAGAATTTTTGTTACAGAGATCCCACCCTCGGAATATTTTTATTTTATATTATATATTTTTTATACTTTATTATATATATTTTTTTATACTTTATTATTAAGACACACACACACACACACATTGTAATAAACACACCCACATTTTTTAAATAAAACAATTATTATAATATAAAAATGGTTCATTCTCTTGTTCCACTCTCCTATCCTTCTCCTTGCGGAAACTTTTGTTTAAACTTACGAAAACCTATGCCCTGACACGTTCGTCGATAACCGCAGCGTCGGACCCAAGATCCCTCATAAATTTTCATAAAAAATATCAAAAAAAAGATAATTCCATCTATTTGTTTACGAACGGTCGAATATCATGTTCAGGACCCCCCCCCCCTACCTTTCGTCGAAACCGAGCGTCCCCCGCCCGCATGACGTCAGCCCCCGCGCCACTGAGATACCCCCGCACCCCGCTCTCCCCTCGGTGGACCTGGATTAGAATCCGTCAATAATACCTACTTATGTATCATTGTAAAATATTATAATGTTAAACTTCAATTTTTACAATTTAGACAAATGTATTCTTTATTTTTTCTTTCATTACTTTTTCTCCAGATCCTTCTTTTTTCTTTCTTAATAATTTTATTTATAATTAGTAAAATGTTACTTATTATTTAACGGACAAAAAAATAACATACAATTTTACTTAATGTAATAAAAATTTATTAATTATAAGTTGATAAATGATAAAAGTACAATATATTCAAAAGTACAATATAAAGTATATTCATAATAATAGAAAAATATTATACAAAGTAAAATAATAATCTGAACGAAATAACCAAAGTTGAAAGAAGGTGAAATTCATATACATCAAATTTTCATGTATCTTATATCCAGAGTTTTGGTATATATTTGTGACCATTAGAAGATGTAATTTGGCATGTAATTATTACTGTATGTGAAAGTATTTGTTGCAATTGAATACTATCTCTATGAAAATCTTGATTATCAATTATTTCATAAGCCTCATAATGTTTATCAAAATAACACGAGTTTAAATTTTCTGTTAATATCAATATATTCTCATTTGATTGCCAAATTAAATCTGTCACTTTATGAAAGATAGGTCCATTTTCTGATGGAATCATAAGGATTGTATTGCGCTCTATGTTACAATTACCTCGTTTAATCCATTTTAAAGTCTGAACAACACCAAAACGTGAATCAATATTGTGTGATAAATGTAAAATATTCGCAATATTCTTAGGTTGCTTTGAATTTATCTCGTACGGTGCACATGTTACTTTTTTTGTTAATAATTGATGACTTAATTTTAATTGATGTCGCAATGCTACAGTGTAACAAATATTAACTCTGCTAATAGCAGAATGTGCAATAATTTTACCTTCTCGATGTTTGCTCTCAAAACGCATAGAACAAATATTCCATAACGGACCTAATAGTCTCATTCTTTCTGGATAGTGTATAGCTTTATGATGTTTAAAATTCAGATTTTCCGAAAATAATTCAACACGTAAATGCAAATATTCTTCTATTTCTGCAGCTAATAAATCATGTTCATTAACATGAATTACTGTAGCAGTAACAATAGAGGTAATTCGTTTCAATACAAGGTATAGATTCCAATATTTGTTTTCTCTATCTATCAAATGACCAATTATAAGTCCTAAATAGTTCACGAAGGTGAGCATTTCAGCGGCTGACATTTGAAGGCATTTATTTCTTAAATGGGTCTGACTAATTTCGACTGGTTTATTTTTTTCGTTTTTATCAAAAGGAAAGCTCTGAATTAAAATATTTAATTGCGTCAAAGTAAATTTCTTTTCAATATTAATAAAATGATTTAAAAGAAGTGCACTATCATAAGGAATTATTCCTTCTAAAAAGTCGTGTTGTACATCGACGCTCATATTTTGAAATAAATCATAACCTGGCACAGAATCAAAAATACACGATTCCTTCACTCCGCTTTTAGATACATTACATTGTTTTACATGTAAATTATGAGTTTTATTATCTCTTAGTTTACAATCACGACCATGTAATACCTTTTTAACATCATTTTGATGCGTTAAACAAAATCTACAGAAGTAATTCGCGTGAAAAGACTCACTAAAACCAAGAATGCTATGTAGACCTAAGTTGTCGCCAAGAATGAGTTCAAGAGAAAAATAAACTCGACTAGTTTGTTCATTATGGTAAATTTCTATACCTTGTTGTTGTAACAAACAAAGCTCATCAACAGCTTTGTAAAAAATCGATTCATTAGTCAAAGTTTCTCTATCCAATGTATTGAATAAAATAAAAAGAAAAATATTTTCTAATTTTGAATGCAATTCCGGAGGTAGGCAAAGCACGCTCATGTATACAGCTCCACATTTGGCTACACCTTTGTGGCTACCCAAAGGATTGTTGGATTCATAATCATCATAATATATAGCTACAGGAAATACAATTTTGTTACCAAAGAGATCCTTGCATAAAATTGTATTTTATTTTATTCGCATTGTCTTCAAGTTCTTTGATGTAATCAAGTGTACGAGAAAAAATGTCAGGAAGTTCAAAAAAGCTTTCAAAACTTTAGAAATTGGAATAAACTGAACAAATACTGGAATAGTTTTATAAATTACAGTGCATCTTTGCATCTGATATTCTTTTCGTTCTCCAATTTTGCAAGTTTCAGGTAATATAAATGTATCAGTCTTTTCAAATTCATTAAACCATCGTCGTTCAGTTTCATATTTCTCTAAAGACATAGTAAATTGTTTAATAGTATTCAATATAAATTGAAGCTTTTCTGATGAAACATTTTCTGATTGCAATTGTTGTTGAAGAAAATTTTGTAATATGTCAAATGAAAATTTAAATTTTGAAAACTGTGTTATTATTTGTATAACTTTTATTCGTGGAATTTCGGACATATCGTATAATCTTGAGAAAAATATTAATAATTCTAATTCGTACGATTTTATATTCTCTGGAAGATTAGTTAATGCAGACTGTTCATTTGAAAATTGCATCATTGTTGAACCTGGTTGATTAGACATTTTAATAGTAATATCATTAGATAGTTCATTAGATAGTTACATTGTTTATTTGAAAATTCACTTGGAGCAATGTTCACTTCATTTGTTGCAATTTGGCTATTTGTGATATTTGTGTCATCGGAAACGTATAACTTTACATTGGATAGAGAACTGTCAGTACTAAAGTCGCGACTTTGAGAAATTGATTTAACCTTCCGAGAAATTGGAGACTTTTGTGGCGAATGAACATTATAACGATGTCTTTTAAAGGATCTAAATATCGAATAAGCTCTTGAACAAAATTCTTCTGCACATCGAAATACTTTTTCTTCTGAATGAACCGACTGAATATGATGTATTAACTCGGTATTATGCGCAAAATCACATTTACAATTAAAGCAAAGCATTTTGTTTGACTGAAACCCTTTATTTTTCAAAATTAAAGAAATATCTACTACGTTAAAATGTACCGGTATTATTGTGTACTATGTGTACTAATGACTTCAGAAATTTCACCTATAATTGCTCGCAAAGCTATTGGAACAGTATCACCGCGGTTTTTAATTTGATAATAACCTTGTTGAAGAAACATCCACAAAGAATATGCATTTGATGGATATTCGCAATCGATAGCAAAACAAATTTTGAACGCAAAATCTATCGCACGTAGACACGAACCTGCGTTTGAAACAGTGTAGACTCTGTTATTTAAAATAATATATAACGCCGTGTTTCCAAGGATAGGTCCAACAATAACAGGAACTGGCTGTTGAGCGAGAATACTTCCAACTCTAAGTTTAGTTAAATTTAATATTGTTTCCAAGGTACCAGCAGACTGTTAACAAAAGAAATATAAAGATATTAATTTTCTTAAAATAAAAATGGTAAAAAAAGGAAAATAAATTAATAAAATTTTATATAAAAAAACTCACTTCCAAATGAATAAGAAATGAATTTCGTCGTTCTTGAAATGATCGTTTGCTGAAATTTTTTTCAGGATTATTCTCAATACCTTTAGAATTTCTTTTTCTTCGTGATTCAGCAGGAATTAAATACGGCAACAAATAAAACAAAATCGTATCTTGATTATCTGCAATAAATTTCAATTTTGCTTGAAGTTTAGTTTTAAAAAAATATTTTAAGTAATTTAGTAAAAAAAAATTGAAAACAAACCAAGTGACAATGTTGATAGAAAATGGACAAGACCTTTATCTTCTACACTCGTTATTTTTAATGTTGACAGTTTTTTAATTAGAAAATTTCTTGTTTTCGATCAATTTGTTAGTAATAATGACGAGTTCTCAGGATACAAACAATTGAAATCTGATTCAAATAATTCAAGAGCTCTGTCAACTCGCAAACACGCATGTGACTTTAAATAAGTTTCAACTTCAGTTTTTTCTTTCATTAAATATGTCCGCCGTGCTTCGAACGTTTCACGCCATAAAGTTGCTACTTTAATCCATGGATCCACTAATGTTTTCAAAACATTAAGCTTAGCAATTATGTCTTCAGATAACGTGGAATGGACAGTATTATCAGATTTACGATTCTGCAGTAATTTGTCTTTACGAAGAACAACTTTTCTATAATTGAAATGATACCATAATTTGCCACTCGCATTAATTTGTTTACCGTTTATTACCATAAACGGTTCGTAATGTGTTTTCTTTTTCACCAGGAAATGTTTCTGTTATTTCCTTTGCCAATGCTTGAAACTTTTCGCTTGAAATCCTGAAACATAAAATATATTGAAAAATAATTTTTATTTCTTTTTAATACATATTACATATAAAAATTTAATTTAAAAAATTTAACTTACTCTAAAGTACGGAGTTTCTGTTGTGGAGGAACATTCAACAGTATATTATCTAATTCTTTTCGAATTATAAGTCGTGATAATCGATTACGAGCATTTGGGGTTAAAAATCCGTGCTGTTTTTGGATGGCCAAAATAGATCGACCTTCCCCCTCTTGAATTAAAAAGTTATACAAGTCCTAGACGAAAAAAACTTATGATTTAGATGAAACAGAAAGTATAAATCAAAACACACAATGTAACAATTATTTTGGAGATAACAAACCGTCTTATCATTAATTCTAATATGTTGAGTACTATCTAGTTGCTGTTGTGATTGAATAATTTCAGGTATTGACAGTACCTCAGAATTATTTGATGAATCTTCAAAATTCGAAATCTAGAATTAATAATTTGCGAATGTATAAATACATACTGATAAAGGTTTAAGTATAATATAAAAAAAATATTTCACTTTGATCAATATGTTACAGGGTTGCCACAGACCTGGAAAACCGGGAAAAGTCAGGGAATTTTAAATTAGGCAGGGAAAACATGAAAAAGTCAGGGAAATATATAAAAGAGCCTGGAATTTTTGAACCTTTTTCACATATTTTCAAAAATGTTTCTTTGTTTTATTTTAAATTACACTTTTATTCTAACGAATACTTAATATCGACCTTTATTTTTAATATATTATACTTATATCATAATGCCGTGTCAGAGCGTGCGTATTTACGGTACTGACTTATGAGTAGCGTGCCACGCTCTTCCCACTTTGGCCGCCTAGCGTATTTTGTTTAGATTGTCACTTGTTCGATTATCAATTTCGTCGACAAGTCTACATTTGTGAATGTGCCAGTGCCAGCTAAGACATTGCAAGAAAGCAAACTATTGAGCGTCAGCATTAATCGATATAATCAATATTTTCGCGTTATTGAAGATAAGTACAAATTATATTTAGAAGTAGATAAAAAATACTTTTAATAATTTTTTCATTAAATCGATAAATAGTTTTGTTTCATCCTCTTACAGATATTAACAGATATTATTTAATTGTTTTTCTCATTAATCAGATAAATATTTAATTGTTTTTAACGCAATAGCCTTGAATAAATATTAAAATTTTGTTTTTTGATAAATATTATATTTTCATTTTCTGATAAATATTATATTTTTGTTTTCTTAGATGTAACTTTACTGGACTTTTTAAGCAAGAATGTTGCATCTTGCGTTCAATCATTTCTATTGTTTTAAATTTTGCTTTTACTTTTTATGTACGTGACATCAAATTTATTTTTTTCCGTTATTATTTATTCATTATTCATTTTTATTTGTATTTTGATTTTATTTAGACTGGTTCCACGACAATGACAAATAGGAAGTGTCAGTTTCAAGATACTTGGTTACCCTTTATTTAATGATGTTATTAAGAAATGTGAAAACAACAATTTCGCAGCTTATTGTATTTTGTGCTGTAAAGAAATTAATTTGAGCAACATGGGAAAAACAGCCTTAATAAGTCATCTTCGAGGAAAAAAACACGAAGAAAGAGTTGCAGCTAAGAGGAAGTCTTACGGAATTCGGTTATTTACTTCACATTCTAAAGTGAATAATACAATTAATTGAAGATAATTTAAACATATAATAAATTATTTTTCAAACAAAGCAATTGTAATGTAAATACATAATTAATTTGTATGTTTAGGAACTTGATACTAGTCTCAATCCTCTGATTGCAAAGAATGATTCGAGGAATCCAGATGACCCAATAAGTGAGATTTTTGTCTCGGGAGAGGACACTTCAGTATTCAGAGAACTACCTACTTCTAGTACGAAAAAGTTGCCAACTTCTAATCAAGAGGAATTACTCATTTCTGCTGCTACGTCATACCATGGACTTGATAAATATTTACTGAGAGATGATGTTAGTCGGGCCGAGATTATTTGGTGTCTTTTTACTGTAAGCAATCATTTGTCTATATCCTCTGCTGGCAAGGCAGTGAAGATTTTGTCCAAAATGTTTCCGGACAACAAAATTGTATCAGCCATGGAGCTTGGTCGCACTAAAATATCATATATGATTGTTTATGGTTTAGCAATATATTTTCATGAAAAGCTAAAGCAAAGACTCAATCACTGTGATTGTTTTATGATTTGTTTTGATGAGAGTTTAAATAAATATTCTCAGAAGCAGCAAATGGATATAGCAATTCGCTTTTGGTGTACAGATAAAAATGAGGTAGCTACTCATTTTTATAGTTCTGCATTTTTAGGACATAGTACATCTCAAGATTTAATTCAAGCTTTCAAAACAGAACTTAAAGATTTAAATTTAAAAAAATTACTTCAAATTTCAATGGATGGTCCAAATGTTAATATTAAATTTTTTAAGGATTTACAGATATATTTATCTCAATCTCACGATGAGAATGATCCTGTTGTGTTATTTATGGGAATTTGTGGCTTGCATGTTATTAATAATGCCTTCAAAACTTCTTTTTATGCTGCAAAATGGAATGTAGCAATATTTCTAAGGGCACTTTATAATCTTTTCAAAGATAGCCCTGCTCGGAGAAGTGATTTCTTGTATTATTCAGGTAGTTCATTAATGCCTGTAAAATTTTGTCCAGTAAGATGGTTAAATAATTCAAAAGTTGCTGAAAGAGCACTAGAAATGTTGCCACATTTAAGGAAATACAAAGAAAGCTTGCAAAGAGATAAAAAAGAAATCCTTTCTTATAGTTATAAAGTTGTTGCAGAAGGATTAAATGACAAATTTATGCCAGTTAGATTGGCCTTTTTCTGTTATGTGTCAAAACTGATTGAACCATTTTTGGAGAAATACCAAAATGATGCACCATTAGCTCCGTATTTGTATAATGATATCACTAGTTTGCTTGTAGACTTAATGAACATCTTTGTAAAAAAGGAAGTTCTAGAAAAAGAAACAAATATAGATCAAATAGATCTCAATAACAATGCAAACATGATTTTGTCAAAGAATTTAAAATTAGGGTTTACTGTAAAAGCTGAACTTAAAAAACAAAAAGAAATTAAAGAATTTGAAATAAAATCTTTCAAGGATGATTGTGTTACTATACTTAAGTTAATTTGTCAAAAAATTATAGCTAAATCACCTATTAAATATAAATTGTGCAAGGGTATAACTTTTTGCGATCCACAACTTTTGTCCTATTCATTAAGTCAAGCGTTACGAAGATTAGAAATTGTTTTGGAGATATTTCAAGAAAAAAAATGGATTGGCTATACCGAGTGTGATGAACTTTACAAAGAATTTAAAGACTTTTGCTCAAAACGTGGAGCGCTAGAAAGTTTTAAACAATTTGACAGATTAAGTCAGAAATTAGATAATTTTTGGATAATTAATTAGATAATATAACTTAATTGTGACAATGAATGGATCACAAAAGCTTTTAAATTTTCTGAAAAAAATTTTAATTTTAAGTCATGGAAATGCATTTGTAGAGAGAGGATTTTCTATCAATAAAGAAGTTATTGTTGAAAATCAACTAGCTAAATCTTTAGTTGCGCAGAGACAAGTTTATGATGCAATACAAGCATTAGGTGGTTTAGATAATATAGTAATTGATAAGCAAATGATTTTCAAAATACGAAATGCAAGATCATTGTATAATGAAGGTCTTAAAGAAGCGAAAAAGAAAAGTGAAACAGAAGCAAACGAGAATCTAAATAAAAGGAGACTTGTCGCTGAAATTGATGATTTGAAAAAAAAAGAGACTCAAGATTATAGCTGAAAAACAGAAAGAAACAGATTTAATAGAGGAAAAAATTCAGGAGCTTCTATCAATTCGAAAAGAAGTAAGATTTTCTCAATCAATATTGCAATCTATATACTAGTCCATGACATAGCTATTATTTTTAAAATATATATTAAAAATTGTTACTTTTTTTTAACTTAACGTAAAAATTAGATATATTCACCAATGTCAAGTTTATTTTAATTTTAACATTAAAGATTTATAAAAATTTAAATTTTAGTTTTTTTAACTTAAACATTAAAATGTATCTTTTATTAAATGTTTTAATTTAATTGCCCTTTCTCTTATTCCTTACTTTCCCCTGCGTTTCTCTTTTCAATATCCTTCTTTTCTACTGGTCTAAATTTACATTTAGGATTATATTATTAAACCTTTAAGTTTGTGTTGTTTCTAATAATATAAGCTTTTTTCTACAATTCCTACTTCTAAATTTAAGTTTACACATATTGGTCATGAAAAATTGTCCATTGTTGTCTGGAAAAACATGGAAAAGTCAGGGAATTTCAAAATTCATTTTCTGTGGCAACCCTGTGTTAATAAGTTTTCTTCTAATTACAAAAATAATAATGAGTACTAAACTGGTGCCACTGGCGAATGTTGGCGATTATATTGAATTTGTGATGACAATTGTGAAGAAAATAAAAACTCTAGATTCTGTGTTCTGAAGAGTTTGAAGCGGCGTTAAATCTTGTCTCTCACACTCTTTCTCATTTTCTAATGTCTACGAAAATAAATAAGAAAAAGTTATTTTTGTTTTGCATAATCTTTAAAAATAAAGCCCATTAAAATAAAGAATTATATTAAAATAAGAAAAAAATAAAATACCGTATCGCGATATATTATACACAAAAAAGTATTTTTAAATTCTACGAATTATTTTAATATTGTATAAAGTATGTCCTACAAAAATAATAAAAAATTGCGCCAACTGCAAATAAAAACTTATAAAAATATTTTAAGCAAAAAAATTGTACAAATTAGTTATTTTAATTTCCTACAAAAATAATGATATCAAAAATTGCTCCAACTAAAAATAAAAGCTTATAAAAATACTTTAACCAAAAAAAGTTGTACATAATATGTAATTGTTTTAAACTGTAGAAAAACTACTATAAAAAACTCTACAAAATAATGTTATTTTTTTAATTAAACCGTAAAAATCTGTTTTACATCTTATTTGGATATTGTATAAAATATAATAATATTGTATAAAATATGTCCTACAAAAATAATGATATCAAAAAATTGCGCCAACTGCAAATAAAAACTTATAAAAATATTTTAAGCAAGAAAGTTGTACAAAATAGTTTATTTAATTTCCTACATACATCCTACTAAAATAATGATATCAAAAATTGCGCCAACTATTATAATTTACCAATAACCATATATATTCTAAAATGTTTAATAAAAAAAGATTATATAAGACTAATTAAAAATTCATACAAGTATTAAAAATTAAAAGTTTTTACAAATTAAAAATTAAAAACATGCGAAAATTAAAAATTTATACAAAATCAAAAAATAAAAAAAAATTTAGTTAAAAAAACTTGGCGCTGCTTTTTTCAAAATTTTAATAAACATTACATTAATAACTGCATTAACTCAACGTATATATATGAAGTACGTTAATATCATTAGTATATTGGTCAGTTTAGCAGCGCCAAGTTTTTTTAACTAAATTTTTTTTTATTTTTTGATTTTGTATAAATTTTTAATTTTCGCATGTTTTTAATTTTTAATTTGTAAAAACTTTTAATTTTTAATACTTGTATGAATTTTTAATTGGTCTTATATAATCTTTTTTTATTAAACATTTTAGAATATATATGGTTATTGGTAAATTATAATAGTTGGCGCAATTTTTGATATCATTATTTTAGTAGGATGTATGTAGGAAATTAAATAAACTATTTTGTACAACTTTCTTGCTTAAAATATTTTTATAAGTTTTTATTTGCAGTTGGCGCAATTTTTTGATATCATTATTTTTGTAGGACATATTTTATACAATATTATTATATTTTATACAATATCCAAATAAGATGTAAAACAGATTTTTACGGTTTAATTAAAAAAATAACATTATTTTGTAGAGTTTTTTATAGTAGTTTTTCTACAGTTTAAAACAATTACATATTATGTACAACTTTTTTTGGTTAAAGTATTTTTATAAGCTTTTATTTTTAGTTGGAGCAATTTTTGATATCATTATTTTTGTAGGAAATTAAAATAACTAATTTGTACAATTTTTTTGCTTAAAATATTTTTATAAGTTTTTATTTGCAGTTGGCGCAATTTTTTATTATTTTTGTAGGACATACTTTATACAATATTAAAATAATTCGTAGAATTTAAAAATACTTTTTTGTGTAACACTTTTTCACATGGTTGTGTAACACTTTCACATGGCGCGTGTACTTGGCGCCTTTTTTTACCTTTTTTTAAAAAGGTAAGTTTTTAGGGATTATATCATTTCTTTTGTAGTATATGTTAAACATATTTAAATAAATAAGCAAAGAACCCGCTTCCACCTCCGTCATATTTCATTAAAATACGACGGTCCTCTTTGCTTATAGATATCCAAATCATTCAAACTTTTTTGTTACTCTTATGCTTATAGATATCCAAATCATTCAAACTTTTTTGTTACTCTTATGTTTTAAAAAAATGTATTTTTAATGAAGAATTTTTTATATAACTGTTTCTTTATTTTATAATGTGTGATTTATAGATTATAGATTAATGTGTCTCTTGATACATTTTGCGCAAATAATGTGATTTATAGATTAATTAGTTTATACATTATAGATTAATGTGTCTCTTGATACATTTTGCGGAAATAATGTGTGATTTATAGATAATAGATTAATTAGTTTATATATTATAGATTAATGTGTCTCTTGATACATTTTGAGGAAATAATGTGTGATTTATAGATAATAGATTAATATGATTTATACATTATAGATTAATGTGACTTGATATGCGGAAATATATAATGTGATTTATAGATTATAGATTATTTAATAACGACTCAAAAATTTTGCGGAAATATTCAACAATGCATTTTGCAGAAATATTCAATTTATTATTATAAGCATAATAATGTTTAAGATTTATATAATTCTTAATAAAGCAAATTGCAAGAAATATAAATCGAGTGTTTTTATCAACGAATCGATGTCATTTAGTACCATTAATCTACATGGAACTGAATATTTTACGTGTTATTGAATATTTTAATATTCCTAGAAGTGAAATAGACATAATAATGGGATCTTTAGAAGAGGCTATAAGAATATTGATCATTAACGATTATTTGAACTTGTTTTTATTTCTCACCATCTCAGCAACCTCTTTTAGTTTTTTCATTCCATTATATTATACATATTATATAACATTATTGCTCCAAATAAAGATATGTAAACATTAATAATTAACGTACATGACATATTTACTATGTACTCATTGGTTTAATATTGCACAAGTCAAATAGAGATTTTTGCCATGCAATTTCAAACATTCTTTATTTCTTAAAAATATATATGGAATTATGTAAATGACTAGTAAATAACATGTACATTAAGGCCCACTTGCACCAATGTTATTTTGGCTTTAAGTGAAACTTAAATATGTGTCTATCTTTATCTTTCTTTCTAAATAAATAAAGACAGACACATATTTAAGTCTCACTTATTCGCTTTAAGTCGCTCTTGACGCTCTTTTACATCAATAATGCTGAGATTGATGCACGATACGTATCCATCCATGTAGTACAGAAATAACAGTTTTGACAAATGCTATTGGAGCACTCAGATATACAATTAATCTGTACAGTGCAGATCAATACCAGCCACTAAAAAATAAAATGTTCGCGTTGTAAAAAAATATTTTATGGTACTCACAGATAGGTCTCTCAGTAAAGTGTAAGAGATATAAACCAGCGTAAGATGCTTCGTTACCAGCACACATGAAGAATAGTACTAAGCGATGTGTAATACAGTCTCATGATTGGATTTTCAGACATGTCGATAAATTTGTGATTAGTCTTCCTTTGTAAGAATCCTGTTGTATTTTGACAAAACAATAACGTGTAATCATCACATTTTCTCTAGTCCCCTTTGCACGTGTTATAGATTGTGTGATATGTTATTTCTTACATGCATAAATATATCCAGTAACAGCATATATCAATAGACATGCTCAACGCATCCAGTAACAAGCTGTCCATGTAACACCATGATGCAATAAGAAATAATTGGTAGGCATAAAGTAAAAGGAAACACTCAGGCCCGTATTCTCAGCTCACATTTATCGTTAAATGTGCCTTTAAAAGTGGCTCGTAGCCAATCAGAAGGCTTATAAACCACATTTAGATGCATATTTAGTAATAAATGTGAGCTGAGAATACGGGCCTTAGTAGCTGAAAAAAAATAAATAATTACAAATACAATATTATTAATTTACTCTAAAAATATGCACATACGTATGCAAGATAACTCGTATAATTTTACAAATATAACTTGGTTGATTGAAAATACATACAATTCTTTCTATTTTTTAATGAACCAAGTTATTTGTAATAAAGATGCATATATTATACGAATTATCTTACATACACAATGATTTAAAAGCATACGCACTATAAATGATTTATTTATAATGTGTGTATGATATGACATAATTACCTGATTACCACAGGAGAAAACTGCCACACTTTTTATATACTTTTTGTATACAATACAATCAAACACGTGCATGACGCGTTTTGACACTTTCGACTCGTAAATGAGGTTAACCGCGTATGCCGCTAATAACGTATGCCGCCAATGTCGCATGCCGCCAATGTCGCAGAGCGCTGCTAGCGCGATCTTCCGTCAAACAAGTCAACCGTACAAGATGCACACATTGCTATTTATTGTATGTGTTGTGTACGTGTATATACGTGTAGCGCGATACTACTAAATATCTATGCATGTGTTGTGTACGTGTAGTATACGTGTAGCGATGACGACGGTGACGGTGACGTTTCTTAAAACGAAAATTTCCACTTCTCGACTTTGCGTCGTAATATATAATGTTTATATAACATGTAGAACAAAAATAAAGACACTTTTCTTATATAATCTAAACCCAAGCTATCGATTAAGCTTAATAAAAACTCAATCCGTTCAGCGGTTATTGAGGTCTAATAATCTCGAGTACTCTCAACTGGCCGGCTCGCGTAAAGATACCCGGAGTGCCTTGCTGTTGCTGCGCGGTACTTGGCGCGAGACACTACCGTGTCTCTTAATCTATCGTGTTAAGTAGTCCCACAGATAGAAAAGACGAGTTTGTATCTGAGAAGGTGCTATTAGCAGTTTTGTTACAGTCAGTATGTGATTGAGATGCAACATTTGAATCAATCCATTCAGTGATCTGTGTATTTTAAGTGATTTTTCCCATATAATTTATCAATTAATTTGACAGCAACTCAGAGATACTAATTATGAATAGATGAAATACATCAATCGAAAAATAATAGGTTAGATAAAAAAGTATAAATAAATAATATTACGATAATGAATCGAATACTTACGTTTTCTTTTTCCTTCACTTTCTTCACAGCACTTTCTTTTTCACAGCACCTTTATAATGAAACTATAACGAAAGCTTTGGGCCGAAGAGTTGCCGAAATGCGCAAATCGTTTTTTTCCGTTTAACTGACAATGAGTCTACTGCGTATACGCTTCTAGCTTCAGCTGCCGCATTGTTCGACAAGATCGTTCATGCTCGAAGTGATGCCAGAATTGAGACGCGAGCAACATGCAACCGGAGTGGAGGGGATAACATACACAAGCGAACCGCGTACATGTGACGGCAGCTCAAGCGCCGATTGGCGCCGAGCTCACATGCACGCGGTTTCGCTTGTGTATGTGAAATGTTTATATGATTTCGACGTAACTTTTACTATGGCAACACTATTTTTTATCATATAAATAAAGTAATTTTTGTGAAACTGGCGCTCAAGCCATATTCTAAAGTGGGAAGAGTTAATTTTTACTATGGTGTACAGTAAAAATTTATTCGGTATATATTTTTTACTTTTGTTTACAATACTAACTTTTATCCAGCAAGTTTTTGCTTCGTAACATAAAAATTTTTACTATGAGAAAGTGTAAAAATTGCGTAGCTTTATTGTTTTTAAAATAATGGCTATAGCATTTAAACTTATAATTCCTTGATGGTCCGCAGCTACTGCGACATTATAGTAATATTTAATATAAAATTTTCTCCGTGTGATTTTATCGTACGGCAATAATTTTAGTACGGCGTTTCCTATTTTCAATTCCCGTTTTCTGTAGTCACATGAAACCTGTTGTTTTCTGAGGAAGTCGATTCCTAGAATTTCCTCGTATTCCATCGGGAAATCGTTCCTTACGACGTAGATCGCGTGTTTAATTTTGCGACCGTCTAAGTCGATTGTTGCGTACATTTTGCCTATAGTCCGCGCCTTATGTCCGGTTACTCCAACTAATGTGATTTTGTCTTTATAAATTGCGGTCTCACCCTTCAGTTGGTTAACCTTTATTAGCGAGATAGTAGCTCCGGAGTCATATAACATGTTTGCCTTACCGTTCTTGGTTTCGCGGATCGGTAGAGTGATTAAATCTAATCCGGTTGTTCCTCGCGGAGTTCGTCATATGTGTGTCACTTGATATTCAAGCGCGCGCGTCGATTTACTTTTTTCTTCGCGTTCTTCGTCGCTGCTACTTTCGGTGTCCGAATTTCTTTTTCGCGCCTGATAGATTTTTTGTTCGCTCCGTTTTTTATCGCTTGACGATTTTTTATCGTTGTTGTCTTGCCTTGCTTGGTCCGATGTCTTCGGTTTCGGTCGTCCGTTTAGTGCCCAGCATTTGTCACGATTATGCCCGCGCTTTTTACAATACTTGCAAACCTTTTCGACCTTGTTAACGTGCGATGTTTTATCCGGTTTCGGTAGTGCGTATTTGCTACTGCGGCAATCGCGTCCGTAATGCCCGGTTTTTCCGCATTTATAGCATTGCGGTGCTATTCCTCGATTTTGTCGTGAGGGGTTCTGTTCGGCTTTATTTCGGTTCGAAAAATTGTGCGTTCGCGACGTTGTCGGTCCTATGAGTTTTTCTTCTGCGCTCGCGCCGGTTGTCACTTCCTGCAGCGTTGTGTATCGCTGTGAGCGGACGAGTATTTTCAAGTCGTCGTGTAGCCCGAGTTGAAAATTTAATAGTGCTTGTTTTTGTATTGTTTCTAGTATTGCCCGTTTATGCGCGGCGGAATGATTTTCGCCTTCAATCATTGAATCATATAATTTCATAGCGAGTTTATCAGCGCGTTGTCCGAATGTCTGTGCTGATTCGGCAGTTTTTTGTTTCAACAAGTTGAATTCGAGCTGTAAATGCGCGGTGCTTTGTTTGCTTTGATAGCACGTCTCGAGTTGTTGTTTTAATTCTTCGTATGTTCTGTATGTCTCGCGTCTCGAAATCTTGCATGACTTTTCCCTTGAGTTTGGTGTATAAGATGGCTTGGACTAACGATTCTTCTTCCGCGGGATTAATGTTTTGTATCGCGTACGTACTGGCATTTAAAAATTCTTGCAATTTATTTCGCGAAGTTCCGTCGAATTCCGGGATCATTATCCTGGCTTCTTTTAGCGACATGTAATTCGGAGCGGTGCTACAGCGGTTTCTTATATCGCGCTCGGTTCGTCCGTATGTCGATACGATACTCGTCGTTATCGTTTTCTCGACGGTGGTATGCGTGTGTGTCCGCGTTTTCTATTCGCGTTACTCGCGTGCTTAGTGTATGGATGCGCGGATTAAATTTAGTACATCCAGGATTTGATTGTATCGTTTGGTTCCTGGCGCGCTGCCGCGGAGGGGGTGTGCAGCCTCTCATCTATTTGCTGCCCCAAGCGACCGATTGTTTGTCGGAGTCGAGCTATTTTGTTGTCGACGGGAGTACGTTCGCGACGGATTGATCCAGAGGTGTGTGTGGAACGGACATGTTGTTTCCTTGCAATTGGTAGATTTCTTCCGGATCGAAGGTATCGCTCTCGTAAGAGGTTAAGGAAAATTCTCGTCGCAGAGATACTCGGCTTGGAGTTCTACTTACATACGGTCTCGTGCGTCGCGTCTCGTTTTGGTTTTTGTGATTGTGGTCAGTCGCGTCGTGTGCGAATAAGCTAGCGTCGAAGCTAGTAAATTGGAAGTCGCGTTCGCTAACGACGTTCTCGGGTAACGGTTCGGGTTCGCTATCGCTTGAATACTGTAATTCTAAATTTCTACGCGCGCTGTCGAGGTTTCGGGGAGTCTGGAATGCTTTTAGTGTTAGCCTTGCAGGTTCGCTATGCAAACACGATCGGTTTGCTATCGCCGGTTTCGGAACGTTATTACCTTCCGACATTCACGCGGAATTACAATTATAATGTTCGGACTTACAGTATTACGGCGGCTCGCATATTCGCTCGCTGTATCGCTCGGCTGCTGACGCTGCGTTTCGTTGGCTCGTCGGCTGGCTGTCCGGCGTTGTCAGGTGAGACGGCGAGTCGTCGTTCGCTGTTGATGCGTTGTCCGTAACGTTGTCGTAGGTCGCGTCTGCTGGTCTGTTGACACTGGCGTTCCTACTCAGGTTTCCGCTGCTTGGGCGTGATTTTCTCACTGCTCTGCTTGTCGTGTTGTCCGCTTAGCTTGGTTCCGTCAGCTGTTGCACTGACGTGCCAGTTTAACGCTATGGTTTTTTACAGGTCTTAGAGGTCACGGGTCTGGTGATGATCCTCCAGTAGCATCCCACCGCTGCCACCAATGTTGTGCCTTGAGGTTCGGCACAGAAATATCGGGATCGTTGCTGGATTAAAGACTGGGGCCCCGGGTCGTCAGAGACTCACAACACTTCTACTTTATAATATAATATCACTTTTATTTGAATAAATTATTACAGTTTATCTTAGATCGTGCGTCTATCTTATTTCACCTGTTTGGCGTACCTCGATCTAGCTCGCGACTCACTTCGCGTTAGGTTCGCGTTCACTTACGACTCTGACCGTGATAACGACCCGTATTATGATAATTGACTGACCCCGTGCGCGATTGCGGCGGGTCTTTTATTCTAAGTTTTCTGGGTCATTTTCGGGTGTGCGGTCAAAGTCCAGATGCAAGCGAAGCAGGTTTAATTTCGAAACTCTTCGCTTGCACTTTCGCAAATGTTCTATATTTCGCATGTGCCTTGCTGAGTAGGCATTTCGTAAGTGTGTCGGTATTCGCGTTCTTTGATCTAAATTACTACTTATCGTTTAATTTATTTAAAATTTAGTTTATAGCCTTTCGGCACAGTATATACAGTAGCGCAACTCCCTGTCGGCACCTTTGATGTCAGTGTTGGCCAAAACAGAGTGCGCATGCGCGAAGTAAGTGAGTTGGCTAGTAACACCATCTAAACTTTTTTCTCGCTTACTCTCGTTTCTCTCTTCGCTTTCCTTCTAACTCACTGATACATAAGTATAGCAATATAAATACTAATAAAGCAAAATAATTTCTTTTAATAAAAAATATATAGAGATAGATTTAAAAATGTATTAAAAATAGGAAAATATATATAATATTATATTACATATGTATAATAGATAAACAAACAGAAAAATAAAATATTATTTTTAAAAATGTTAATGTATTATAAAAAAATAGAAATTACAATTATTAAATTAAAATTATAATATAATTATATGAAATATACTGATTAAAGTATGCAATTACAATTATTAATATTATTTATGATAAGACATAAATTCCTATTTAAAGTTGAAAGGGAATTATTTATAAAATTGATATATTTTCAAAATAATATAATTATATTTTTATACATATCATATTTTAATACATAATTATATATATTTTCTCTTTTATCCCCTCAACTCCTTTACATTTATACCTCAGCTACTCGATCCACCTCAACAAATCACCGGTACAAACGAGAAGAAGCAAGAAAATAAAAGAGAGTTCTCACATAATAATTAAAAATACATAATGATATACATATAAATAAAAATAAAATATTGAATATATTTCTTTATGAATAAATTTCATATCTTTTCTATCACTTACGACTGCTTTTGCTGCGACGCTGCTATTTGAACTCGCTACGAGGAACATGTAAATCTAAATAATAAAGTAAATAAGATTAAGTATATAAATATACATATAAATAGATAATAAAACAATAAGAATATATTATCTCTAGATAAATTCATTCACACACACACACACACATAAAAAATGCAAAAATAGATATACATATAATAGACAAAATGCAATATATGAAAACAGTATTTCTGTACAAACACACACATGCATGCATTACATACACATTATATGTATAAATATATAATGTGTTTTACATTGCCCCTATTATATATATATATATATATATATATATATATATATAACAGAAACAATTTGTAAAACGCATGTAATACAAGTCTTAATTCTATATAAGAACATCGCCATATAAAACAATGCAAAACATTTGATTGTACAAAACGCAAATAAAAGAACAAAACATGCAATAAAGAAAGTTACAAAGATAATCACATGTAATTGTTAAACAGAAAATATTAATACATTTTAAGTCATCGCATAAGAAGAGAGAAAAGTTAAATACAGTTATAAAACACTCCAATAAAAATTGCACAAATTATTAAATGCGTGTTATAAAAAGAAGACTGTAATAAATATTAAAGAAAGCACACACACACACACACACAAGCAAAAAATAAAAGATTATAAATGTTCAAGATTATAAAATATTCAAAAGTTTCCTATTTTTTCTTGAAATTCCTCTGCATGCCTTATTATGCTGTGATAACGTGTAGTAAATACGCATGCGTAAAAATAGTTTAATGAGAAAAATTTTTGGAAAATTAGGGCACGGTGATTTGAAAGTAACATTTTGCGCAAGTTGAAATAAATAACCACCGATACCGTTTTGGAAACAATTACTTTCAAAATTTTTGACAAATATTTCCTCTAACTTATAAATATAAAAACAGAAATTATTACTAGGTATGTTTAATTTGCCAAAAAGATTAGTTTCAGTTTCGTAAGCTCGAAAAGAAGAATATAATAAAGTTGGATCATCCAAAACAGCCTTATTTTTATTTACATAATTTATACACGCATCGCACGAATGAACTCGTGTACATTTTTTAACTAAATATCCACATACATATTTGAATGCATTTTCTTCTGGCAGATCCATAGTATGATAATCATGAGTGGGAATATCTAAAATTTTTTGTGTCGACGATGGAACAAATTCGGATTGTACATTATTATTATTATTATTACATGATGTTTTATTAAATATATTTAGCATTTCGTCTTTATCTGGTGCACAATTTTGCGTATCCGAATGTTGTAAAAATCTTAAACTAAAAAGTTTTTTAAAAGCGCGAGAAAATTGTATTGGTGTCGGATTTAAACTATTTCCACCTTGTTTTCGAATAGAACCAAAAAAGTTTTCAATGCAATCTTGATTCAATCGACGCGTTCTAAGATAAGAAAAATTATAATTTTTTAATAATTCCCAAAGTTCTATAATACCTTGAATTGTGATCTGCCAGCAGTTAAAACATTTTACATTAACATTTGAGCCATTTTCTTTAATAACTTTTATAGATTTTATCAAGTGTGACATTTCTGTTAAAAATTCTATTTGTTTTTTACTTCCGGTGAAAACTTTTCCATACTCCTTTGGCGTATCTACAGATAAAGAGTTTAACATATCAAATAATTTATCAAAATGATCGATCAAATCTATAGTGCCAATTGCTTTAGATGCAAGGAAACTGGAAGACATTTATGTGCACATACCTGCAGCTACATGGTTGCTAAATACTTGTACTGCATATTTTACTTTCATTCTCAAGATATTGTTAGGATGAATATGAGAATTCGATAATTTAGGAGCAGTTTTTATCCATTGTTTACTATCTCTCTTATAAAATTCCACAATATGAGCCCACGAAGCTACTTTATTGTTAAATTGATAATTATGATTTAATAAATTATTTCGTGTTGCTTTAATTAAATGTGGAATATCGAAAAGATAAACTATTTTTTCATTCTCAACCAAAAATGTAGAATTTTTAGTAGAAATATCTAACTCGCGAGATAGCAGCATGAAATTTGATCCCATATCTGTTACCAATGCATGCACCCTAGCACCACAATTTTTCAACTTAATTATTATATTAAAAATTAAATTTTTCAAAACTTTACTACTGCATGCAGTTTCTACAAAACAATAGCAAACGGGGATTTTCCAGTTACCTGCAATGCTACGTGCCATTACAACTAAAGCACTTTTTGCAGGGACGGATGATTTTTTTCATGACCCGTATCTTCGAAACCTATAATTTCATCCTGTGATACATTATAAAATAAATGAGCTTTTAAACTCATTTCATCTGCGCATAATATGCAATGACGCTCTATTAACGGCAAAGATTTTAATTTTTTTGCAAAAGCATCAAAAATTTTATTAAGTCCGGGAACAATATTCAATGTGTTTGTAAATAATTGTAGACAACGTTCGGAAGGCAAGGCAATTGATTTTTGTAATTCTCTATAATTTTTAGGACTTGAGAAATATAATGATAAAGCAAATTTTTTAAATTCGGGATCATATCTTCTACCACGTTTGCTTTTGATTTGCTTATCAATTTCTGCGGATAACAATGTCGCAAAATTTTTTGATAATAACTTACGGCCTAATTTCCGCAAAGTTTCGTGTTCGGCCTCTTTTTCATTTGTTGAAGTCCTTGTTGTTTGCTTCTTCTTTTTCATTCGGAGTCTTCTAACTGTTTCCCGTAGTGTTTTATTTTGCGCTTTCAATTTCATGATCTTCATGCGCAATTTTCTTTTCCGGGGACTGTTGTCTGTTGACTGCATTGACGACACACTATTAGATGTACGTACGGGACTCACAGGCATGCTGGATGTGCTTCTACAATATTCCCAAATATATTACATATTAAGAATTTAGAATAAAAAAAACAGAAAGAATAATGAGCAAATAATTATATAGTTAAAAGCTATTAAGTTTACCTATTTCTTTTCTCTTCTTGAATGTTTGTCTCAATTCTTTCTTCCTCAATTTTTCCATCTTTATTTTTCCCATTTTCATCTTTCCCATGTTGATCTTGTCCATCTTTTTCAAAATTATTTTCAATATGTTTCATATGAATCTCTTCATCCATTTGTGTAGCATCTCTATAAAAAAAAAGATTTTAATTATTTTTTTATTATTCTCTGCATTCATTAATATTTTTTTCATAAATGCAATTATACTTACGCATTGTCCACCGCATTTGGAACAATAGTTATATTGCTGAAAAATAATTATTTTATTAGTTTCATATGTTATACTCCTATTATTTCGCACATACAGAGGATAATTTGATTTTTAAAATATGTTAACTTACTTTTCTTCAAAAGTTGGTTTAGAAAATATTGTTGGTACAGCATCTGGGTGAAGACGAGCTCTGATCTTATTAACTTTGTATCACTTTTCTTCAAAATGCAAGTGGCACAAACGACAGTTTTGTGCAGCATATTCTGGGCCTTTTGCTTCAAGATCCAATCTTCCACATGCTTGCACCCATTGCAACCATCTATATACAGGGTGTCCGGAGTCAATCGCATCACCCGTCGTGTCCTGATAGAGCAAGTTAAACCGAGTAAGAAAGTCCTCTACCGTTTTGCGATCTTCGCAATAATTAATGAGAAATAAATTAAACAAGATCGGCCAATACGCACGAGTTCAAGCGCGCGGCGAGAAGAGACAGCTCTCGCGGGGGTCCAACGTTATGCATTGCTCGTATTTATCCATTGTCCTTTGTAGAATGCTCCTCCCCGCTTTGTCGCGTGCGTAGCAACCGCGTAAACATTAGGCTTTTATTTTCGCCGCGCGACAAGAATCACGTAAACAGTAGGAGGTCTTTCTCGCCGCGCGCTTTTACTCGCACGGATTGGCCGCTCTTTTTTATTTAATTTCTTATTAATTATTGCGAAAATCGCAAAACGGTACAGGATTTTCCTACTCAGTTTAACTGCCTCTACCTGCACACGACGGGTGATGCGGTTGACTCCGGACACCCTGTATATTAAAATATATCAATATAAGATAAAATATATGCAATGCATATATATATATATATGTTATAATTAAAAATAAAAAAGTATTAAATAATTTTAAAAAATTAAAAATTAAACCAAAAATGTAAATATAATTATTAAAACAATTAAATATAAAATACAATATATAAAGAATAGTTGAGAGAGAGAGAGAGAAAGAGAGGGAGAGATAATTTATATATGGTACAAGGGAGGTACAATTTATATATGAAAGATTATAATAATTATAGTGATATACCTGTTATGCTCCTTTGAAAATTTAAAAAAATGATGCTTCTCCAAATTAGCATTTTTGCTACTGCATCCACGAACTGCACAATATGGATTTTTTTTGCCACTCATCTTCCAATTTTTTAAAAATGTTCTGCTTATCCCAATCACACGTACGCCTGAAACAGAGCTAAGATCAAAGTGCTTTCTTTGTAAGAGAATTGAAGATCTGTATAATATTTAAACAGATCAACTATCCTCCTTCAAGTTACCACTCGACTCCTTATTTTAACCACTTTTACTCAAATTTGTCACTGTCACTCTGCCACTACCACTCTATCACTCTATCACTTGATCACTAATTGTCTTGTACTCGCTTATTTATATCAAGAAACTTGATAAAACACGCGATCGCACAATAAACGACATAAGCCATTTATCCCGCCAAATGTAGGTAGGAGTAGGTCTTTAAATGTGTGAGAGAGAGCGAAAACTAAAAAAGTAAGCGAGAGAGAAGTTCAGATGGCGTTACTAGCCAGGTCACTTACTTCGCGCATACGCACTCCGTTTTGGCCAACACAAAATCGGGAGAGTTGCGCTACTGTATATACTGTGCTTTCGGGCTATAACAACTCTGTGATTGGCGTTAAATTCTGAATTTTGTGTTGTAGTTCGTACGTGTGCACGTTGAATTCCTTGAACTTGTTATTGTCCGAACAATGGCTCACGGAGATGGTATATTCAGTGGAGGCTAAATTATTCTTTTTGCATCCGATATTGGGAACCGCCTCGGGAAGGTTCACGATGATACTGTTCATGGTTATTGTTTCTACTTCAACATAATAATCTATTCTTTTAGGTATCTTACATATGATCTGGGGATGTGGTTGTAAAGATCTATCAAGAGCTATGATTTGATATATGTAAGGTAACGAGAAATATAATTTTTCGATATGTGTAAATGCGTTTCCTTTGCTTTCGAGAAGTGCATACTGCTTTTTTAAAATATAGATTTGTTGCTCGCTGCTACTGAACAAGTAAATTTTTGTTTTGTCGATCGTTAAATAATTGAAAAGTATTTGATTTCCAGCGCTTAAAATCAGGTTGAACCTACAACCATAAATGTCCGCTGCGATTAAGGGATCATTCGATGTCCAGTACATTAACGGTTTGTCAATATTCGTGTTGTCAATTTTTATGAAGGATTCTTCTAATAGTTTGTATGGGCAGAAGCATTTATCGTATTGGTTTTTCGAAAATGGTTTCATGTTTTTTCCATCGAGATTCGAATGCATTAACACATATTGATTATTTGTATTTAATTCCATCCAATGAAGATATCTGGAAATTATGCGTATTATTATCTACTTATAAAACATTGTATGTATATGGTGTCCCTAAACTGTCGATAATTATTTTGATGGCAGGTTCTTGAGGTCATTTGGAGACGATTTTTCCTCAACAAAAGTATCGACCAATAATTTTTGAGTTACAAGTGATTGAAAATAAAGGGCTTTTTGCAAACTAAACTTTATGGATTTAAAATATTAAGAAAACTACATTCTTCAGTTAATTTCAGGTCGAGTTTAATTTAATAGAATTTTAATTTAATGTTTAGTTACAAAGATAGTGATAGTTTAGTTACAAAGAATATGATAGCAAAATTTGGAAGCTTGCAAAAGTGATGACCTCCCTCGACATTTTCGTTGAGGAAAAGTTGTCTCCAAATAACCTCACAAATCTGCCATTAAAATATTTATCGCCAGTTTAGGGACACCCTCTATATTAACTGTATGTAACTAATAGTAATTGTTTAAAATTTTTAGAATTGCATGTCAATTTATGATTACATAGCTTATAATTTTCAATAAAATAATGTTATTAAATTATTGTAAAATTGTTAAATAACACAAATCTTTAATTAAAAGGGATAAAGTTGTTAATTTTTTTAGGTAAAGAAAATTTAATGTACCCTATTGATGGCAGTACATTAAAAAATTTTAGCTCATTTATTTTTAGGATACTATCATATTTTGCTTCCGTGCCACTTTGTTGCCACAATGTTAAATCTAGTTTCATAATGTTGTTGGTCTGGTTGATAAATTCTATTTAATAAAGTTTTCTTGTTATCCAATCGATGCAGAGATTGTGCGCAGAAGTGTCGAGGTCAGCTATTTTTGTGTAATTGCGCTCTCTTTCGATAGCGTTTGGATTAAAATCGCCTGTCATTAACTCAGACTTATCATTGACCCAATAAATCTTATGTTCCAATGCTGAGTAAGCGATTTCTTTCGCTATGTTTTTATTAAGTGCAAAGTTGGTCTGAAGATCCACATCCAATACTTTCATACCATTCCACGAGCTGATCAATAATAAAGGTACTGGATTCTCATGTGTGGTTGATACATTGGCGATACTCGTGTAATGGCTCTTGCAGACCAGCGCGATAACGCGACGCGCGATATCCAATCAGCGTACAGCTTTTCCGAACGTCATATCCGTCGCAGGGTGAGTGCGACGTCGCGAAAAAAGTTGACCAAGTTCCAAGATTTGTCGCGCGCGACGAGCGATTTTAGAGTACTGACACAGTATAGGTTATACTGTGGTACTGGGAGTTGATTGTGTATCTTGAAACGAAAAAATTACAAAAGTGAGGAAATTCACTAGTTATCTACGATATCATTTGTCGAAATCTAGTAAATCTGTTCACTTTCGTAATTTTCACTTCGTTTCAAGATACACAATCGACTCCTAGATGTAAATGGGGTGATATATCGAATCATATCAGCAATGGCACAAGATGACAATTATGAAAATTATGAATACATCGTTAATGAATCAGAAGATGAAATAGAAAATATAATTGTAAATATAAATAATTAGTTAGATATATCACTGAACAGATATATAACTTGTATATAGATAGATATGTTTACTGTCTATCCCCTCAGGGTTTACAAGGCGCTTTTTTTCAAGGAGCGTACCCAAATCTTTTACACAAAATATTCCCCTCTCCCTCGCGAGCTGGCCAATAGCGACCTTTACATACTACAGATCCCACTCCCCTCTCCCACGGCCTTCTTCCCCAAAACCCCCCTTGCTCTCTTCCATCGTCCTTCTCACCTCTCTGATTTTCTCATCCTTCTGTCCTTTTCATTCCTTGCGTCATTTCGTCCCTTTTGCCTCTCCGTCCTTCCTCTCCCTCTTCCTGCCTCACCTACTCTCTTCTTCTTTATGCGTTCTCTCTCCTTACATGTCCCCCTATCCTGGCTCGTCAGAACTCTGAAACATAAAGACAGACGCCCTCCCCTCTCGTTCCCTATTCCCCCTGTTCTAACTCCTCCTTCTGTCCTTACATATCTCCCCTGTATTCCTAGACATTTCCCCAACCCCTTTTTCCTCCTCCTCCCCCTCTCACCCTTCGCACTTTTTCGTCTCTACCTTTTCCCCGCTACTCCACCTACTTTTCCCTCTCTCCCCCTTTTAATCTACCTCCTTTTTCCTTTCCCCCGCAGTCTTCTCTTCCTACTAAATCTCCCTTACCCTTCCCCTCCGCCTTTTTCCCGGATCTCCTTTTTCCCTCCTCTTAATCCTTCCTATTCTCTTCTCTCTACTTAATCTCTTGCCTCACTCTTCCACCCACATTCCTCCCGTCCTTCGCTACCGCCCATCCCATCCTCTTCCTCCCTCATTCCTCTCTCCTCCTCTAGTCACTCGTTCTCTCTTTCCTCGACTCCTTTGCTTCGTCTCCATCCTTCTCCTCTCTCCCCACGCATTCTAACCTTTCACTATCGCTCTCCTCGTTTTCTTCTCTCTTCCGGATGACTCTTCTCTTCCTTCTTCTCTCCTTTTTTCTTTCTTTAACTCTTTTGCTCCGTCTTCTTCTGTCACCTCTCTCCCACGCTTTCCATCCTCTCATTATCGCTTTCCTCTTCTCTTCTTCCTTCAGGTTAATTTTTCTCTTCCTTTCCCTCTCCTCCTTCTCTTCCCTCGACTTTTTTGCCTCGTCTTCTTCCTTCTCCTCTCTCCCCTCGTTTTCTAAGCTCTCTGCATCGCTCTTTTCGTTCTCTTTTCTCTTCAGGGTGATTTTACTTTTCCTTTCCCCTCCTCCTTTTCTTCCCTCCACTCCTTTGCTTCGTCTTCTTCCTTCACCTCTCTCTCAACGTTTCTCACCTCTCACTTTCGCTTTCCTCTCTTCTTATTCCTCTCATCCCTCTCCATTTCAATATCATCAGTTCTTTCTGTAATCCTCTCCCCCTCTCCTTATTGCTCTCAACTCTCACCAACACCTCCTTCCAATCCATCTTCCTTTTCCCTTCATTAAAATTCACCTAAACTTTTATCACCTCACTCCTGTCTCCTCTTCTCTTTCGCGCAATCACCACTGATCCGTCGCAACATGTGTTCCGCGTACATGGCCCGCAGGCTTTCCTGTGCCGCCATCACCTTATGCCTCCTCTCTCGTTACCCGCCGATAATACCCTTTATCCTCGTCGCGCTCCTTCCTTACCGACTCCTTCTTTCTCTCAGTTCCATTTTCCTCTACTCTTCTTCACCGTCGCCACCATCAACCTTTCTCTTCTCTTTGCTCCAAAATCCGCTGACTCTGCTTTTCCGAACTCCTTTGCACCCATCTAACTCTTTACTTCTTGCATCCCTATCACCTCCTCCATTTTCTCGAGTTCCTCTCGTCCTCTTCTAACACTACCTCCACTCACAGATTTTCCACCTTCCTCCCGACATCACTTTCTTCCCCAAATTCCTTCACCACACCAAACACACGTCAGCTCTCTTTAACCGTCATCTTCTTTCCTCGATATATAACTTGTATATACATGTAATTAACATGCATGTACATGTAACGTACATGTTAGTTGGAATTTCTCACTCATGGATGTAACATTTGTAATATAACATATGCTACATTGTAGTTATATTGTAATTATATCCCAGATAGCGCAATGACTTATCTCGATATTGGTATATAGATTGATATAGAATACTGAGGGAAATTGATTTGCATCTTACAATATCGATGAGTCACTGTGCTATCTGGGATATAATTACAATATAACTACAATGTAACATGTGTTATATTACAAATGTTACATCTATGAGTGGGAAATTACAACTAACATGTACGTTACATGTAACATGCATGTTAGTTATACATGTTATATACCAGTTATGTATCTGTGTTTGCTAGGAATACTTGTTTCACAATAGTTATTTTAAATAAATATATTTGTATATAAAAATTTCAGCCCGATGATTCTTTACAACCTGATTCGCAAATCTTCGTTAACTCGCAAGTGTTTGAAGAAATTTTAATATCTGAAGTTGAAGAAAGGCCATGTCTATGGGACCAAAGATTAGACATTAAACTAAGAGCAATGAATATTACACGAAAAGCTTGGGAAGAAGTGGGTCGAGCTCTCAGTATGTATATTTGTTTTTTTTACATTTTATTTGCTATAAGTTTATAAATTGTTACATGTAACTTAATATATTATAATAATATGTCATTTCTTTTTAAAAAGATGCAGATCCAAAAGATTGTCAAAAAAAATGAAAAAATTTACGAGATACATTTCTGAGAAAATACAAAGATCAGAAAAGTTATGTTGCAAGTGGCAATGTGCAGCTACAAACAAAGTAATGAATTGGAAATATTATAAACAAATGGAATTTTTGAAACCTACTACAGAACACAGAAGGTAAGCTGAAAATTTTGAATACAATAAATCATATGATATTGGGCATGTTCCGATATACATTGTGAGTACTAAAAATCTATTGTTTACATATATTATAGATTTTCAGTACTGGCAGTGTATATCGGAACATGCCCATTATATCTTATAGAAATTTATGATATTAAAGAGATAAGTTATGTAGCAAGAATATTTTTATCATTCTTTTTAGAACATTAAGTAATCTACAAATGGTCAAAGATGATTTTATACAAAAAAGAACACGGACACAGAACAGATAATGATAGAAGACAAAACTTCCCCGTCATTATTAAGTAAGAGTTTTATATTAATTAATTAATTATATTAATTATATCAATTATATTAAGAGTTTTATATTTGTTTTTTTATAACATTACTTTCTCTGTGTGTGTGTGTATATGTGTGAGGCTCGTTACAATGTTACTTTTTGTTTCTTGCAGCTGTGCAGGGTAAAAGGAAATCTGTCAAGGAACCAACGTATAAAACTTCGCCATGCAGTCGAAGTTCAACTCTTCTATCTTCCATGTCAGGCAGCTCACTGAAAAGACAAAATCTTGAAGAAACTATTAATATTACTTCTTCAAAATCCAAAAAGATACATATAGAATATCCTGATAGATTTGAATCTTTTATTATGGAACAAGTTGCACAACCTCCGAGTGAAGCAGCCACGTTTTGTAATTTTCTTAAAACAAGATTGGAAAAATTAAATCAGCAATACTATTTAGAAGCAACACATAACATTATGAATGAACTTATGAAACTTGAAACATTCGCCAGAAAATAAATATTTGATTTCCGCTTTTTCTTTGCTGAAACAAAAATATTTAATAAAATTTAACAAAAAAGTACAAAAGAAACTAAATGCAACATAAAAAATTTTTATTTTTATTTTATTAATAAAGTTAATAAACTACTTTAAATATAATTATATATTTAGTTAACAAAAAAGTACAAAATGAAACTAAGTGCAACAAAAGATTTTTATTTTTATTTCATTAATAAAGTTAATAAACTACTTTAATTTAAATATAAGTTTAGTTTAATTTGTTTATAAATATTTTACTTTTATATTCTGCTTGAAAATTTAGAAAATACATTTTGGCACTTTACGAACAAATTCAATATAAGTAAACAGAAAAATAATTGCAATAATAAATGTAAACAATATTATAAGATAATAAAGATACATATATTTACAAAATTCTCTGTTCTATCGGTACTTTTTCCTCCTTTATGAAATATTTGCATTTCTTTTTTAGCTATTAACTCATAAAGTCATAAACTAATTGTTTTGTATATTCAATCTTTTGAGGGTCTCCTGTTATTCTATATAAAAAAATATCGGCTTTAAATAATTATGCAATTATTCCGCTACTGATTTTACGAATTACTTCTTTGCTGATTACCTCTTGTTTTCCTTGTTGTTTGATCATGTTTGCTTGTTTGACATATATACAATATATACATTATTTACACTACCATCCGTGGCATAAAACCCATTGCCATGAAACTGCTCCTTCATTTAGAAAGTAATTTTTGAAATTTTCTCTTATACTAGCTGCAAAGCGAGAATGAGTATTACTGCCATCGTTTTGTAATAGTGCTATGCCAGAATTGTTTTCAATCATGTTTCTCCATTCCCCAGGGAGTGGAAAGTTCCTTATTACAACGAGGTTCATCAGCAAAACCTTTGCAATACCCAACTTTATCCATACAATAATTATGTAAAACCACACAAGCTTTCACGATACTTTCGGCTGTAATTACGGATGTATTAATAGGTTTTGCAAAAATACACCATCGTGCCATCATAATGCCAAACATATTTTCTATCACTCTTCGTGCACGACTCAATCGATAGTTAAAAACTCTTTGTTCGTTGGTTAATGTTTTTCCTGGATATGGTCGTAACTGTTTAACTGAAAGGCTTTATCTGCAACCAACATGTAAGGCATTACTTTCCCTCCTTCAATAATTGGTGTTGGAACAGGTATATACATTTGATTATGTTGGAATCTATAACCCATAACGGAATTTTTGAAAATTCCTCCGTTACTATGTCGGCCTTCTTCACCGATATCTACTATTAAGAATTTATATCGTGCTGATGCTATTGCCATTAAACTAATGCTATGACTTCCTTTATAATTATAAAAGACTGAACCAGAATGTGGTGGAGCCTACAAAACAAAATTATCTATAAATATTGAATTACATAATTACTATTGAATTACCAAATTATTGAACGCATAATATAGATTACCTTTAGATTTACATGTTTACCGTCTAAAGCCCCAATACAGTGTGGAAAGTTCCAAATATCTTGAAAATCTTTTGCAACTTTTTTCCATCCATGTTCGGATGGTTCAAACAGTTCGTTTTGGAGAACATCCCATAAACTTTTGCATGTCTCTGATATTATCATGGAAGCAGTGTTGTGCCCAATCCGAAAAGCAAAGGCAAGCGAAGACATAGTGTCTCCAGTAGCCAAAAACCTATAATAATAATATTAAATATAATACCTTTAAATTAAACATATATATATTAATATAAACATATATATTAAAACTTACCTCAATGTTAAATATAATCTACTACGTGCCGGTATAGGATCCCGGTAATGGGTTGATATCTTTTCTATTTTAGGTCCTACTATGCGTAATAAATTATCAAAAGCTTCAATAGTAAGACGAGTATACTGGAAATGAACTTCTGTGTCATAAAGTCGCATTTCTTCAATTAAATGATCACCATCACCTTGTTCATTACGTTTTTGATTGATAGGCCGGACCCACCACCGACATTTTTGTTGATGGTTTATGTTAGCTCTTTTTAATCGAGCATACCAAACAGCTAAAAGTAGCTTTGTATTTATATTTATTTCTATATTTTCCTTTTGTAGAAAATATAATAAAAGCAAAAACTGCTTACGTTGTTTGCTGTTCATCATTAGTACTGTAAAAAATATATTCTAATATGTAATATAATTGTAGTAATATGTAATATAATTCTAATATGTAATATAATATATATATATATAATTGTTTGTTTTTAAAAAGGCCAATGTCAAATCTAGGCTGCGGTCAAGACTACGCTATGAATGCTTTGAAACATCATTCTATCTTTGTTCTACATTCCATGAGAATAAAGATAGAATGATGTTTCGAAGCATTCATAGCACAGTCTTGACTGCAGCCTTATAGCAATTGAGTTATATATTAAATATGTTTTCCATAAATTTTGTAGAAAGTATATTTGAACATAATCCAATTTGCTAAAGCTTTGTTTGAGCGATTCAGACAATACAGGCAAAATAACTGAATAAATTAGTGATAATGATATATCAGCAATATTATATACTAATCTTAATCACACTAATAATTTGACTATAATTTGAATGATATGACACAATTTTTTATGTGTATTTAATATAAACTAAGTATTTAATAGTTACTATATATACACTATATACACTGTTATTATATACTGTTACTATATACACACTATATACACTGTATCATGCATTAATGATACATTTTTTGTTATTAATGATTATACGGTTATTAATGATTATACGGTTATTAATGATTATACGGACGATACGGGCAGTGATACGGACACAAGATTATAAGGTTAGGTTTTTCTCTCGTCATCGCGTTTGTGTGAATGGAGGGAAAATCTTATTCTCGCGATTCACCGCATATCGCGTGTCGGGCCATCGCGCTGGTCTGCAAGAGCCATAAGGGCCATCTTCACCTTTGTTCAGAGCACGTACTTGGTAGTAATAGATTGTATCAAGTTTTGAATTCTCAACCTTGTTTTCCATTGTACGTATAAGTGTGACAGAGACTTCAATTTTTTTCCCGTTTTCGAAAAACCAATACTTTATCAAGAAGGTTTGTATCAGACCATTTTAAAATTTAGGTTGCTTCCATCTGTAAAAAAAATTTTTTCTTTTTATTTTTAGCAAGTTTCTAACAGAGATTGAGTGTATGTATGTGTATGTATGTGTATGTGCATATATGTATATATGTATGTGTATGTATATGTGTGTATATGTATATACAGGGTGTCCCATTTTAAAATTTCCACCCTTATAACTTTTCAGGATCAACATTTGAAGGAAAACGACTCGGATAAAAGTTGTAGGGACAAAGGGGGCTATCTAATAGTGACCTTGGATTCGTCATTAAAGGTCACTTTCAAGGTCATTTGAAGGTCAACTTCCGTTTTTTAAGTGGACCCCCCTATTTTTCATTACATGTTCTTGTAGCTTACCTCGAAAGCTTTCCAAAACACTATAATTAAGTTATTTTTTATTAAGTACTTTTCGAGTTATAAGGCTTGAAATTTACAGTATTTTGACATAAAATACAAAATATCGTGTAAAACATTCAGTAATCTTACCTCAATACTTTTCGGTAATCTTACCTTAATACTTTTATGCATAAAATAATAAGACCAATCAATTGGTGTAAAGAAAACACAATTGCTTTCAAAAATATGTATACAGGGTGTCCGATAATTGACGGATCACCCGTCATGTGCAGGTAGAGCGAGTTAAACCGAGTAGAAAAGTCCTCTACCATTTTGCAATCTTTGCAATAATTAATGAGAAATGAATTAAACAAAATCGGCCAATCCGCGCGAGTTCAAGCGCGCGGCGAGAAGAGACTTCCCACTGTTATGTGATACTACGCGCGCGGCGAAAACAAATAGCTTAATGTTTACACGGTTGCTCGGCGCACGACAAAGCGGGGAGGAGCACTTTACAAAGGACAATGGCTGTGTACGAGCGACGAAAAAAGCTGGACCCCCGCGTGGGCTGTCTCTTCTCGCCGCGTGCTTGAACTCGCACGGATTAGCTGATCTTCTTTAATTCATTTCTCATTAATTATTGCAAAGATTGCAAAATGGTACAGGACTTTTCTACTCGGTTTAACTCGCTCTACCTGCACACGACGGGTGATTCTTCAATTACTGGACACCCTGTATATGTATATATACATACAGGGTGTCCGGTAATTGACAAATCACCCGTGGTGTGCAGGTAGAGCGAGTTAAACCGAGTAGAAAAGTCCTGTATCATTTTGCAATCTTTGCAATAATTAAAGAGAAATGAATTAAACAAGATCGGCCAATCCGTGCGAGTTCAAGCGCGCGGCGAGAAGAGACAGCCCACGCGGGGTCCAGCTTTTTTCGTCGCTCGTACATAGCCATTGTCCTTTGTAAAGTGCTCCTCTCCGCTTTGTCGTGCGCCGAGCAACCGCGTAAACATTAAGCTGTTGCTTTTCGCCGCGCGAGTAGTATCACATAACAGTGGGAAGTCTCTTCTCGCCGCGCGCTTGAACTCGCGCGGATTGGCCGATCTTGTTTAATTCATTTCTCATTAATTATTGCAAAGATTGCAAAATGGTACAGGACTTTTCTACTCGGTTTAACTCGCTCTACCTGCACACGATGGGTGATCTGTCAATTACCGGACACCCTGTATATATATATATACACATATATAGTGTTACGCCCCTCGGATCTGTATCCTCATCCTCGGGATCACCCTGTATGCGTTTCCGGGAGATCGTTGCCAAAGGGATATCAATAAACAACGTCCGCGTTACTTTTGTTATTCGACGTTATGATAGTCTTGGTCTAGCTGTCAAACCGTATTGACGTAATGCGACCACTGACAATATCTCAATATTATATTTGTACTTCTTCTTCTTTAATTGTATCTCAAGGGTCGCAACTCCATTAAAACGTCAATTCTGTGCATAACGAGTCTATTTATTTCGGGCGCGAGTGACTGTGTGTTTGTGTGAGGAGATATCTTTCGAGATATCTCGAGAGGCGTTTGAGGAACGCAACAATACATATTCATCTAAATTGTTCATATTGACATTAAATTACATATTTACAGCATGTAATTTTGAAAATTATCAGCCGAGTTAACTCGGGAACTAGTAGAGACATGAAAACATGGTTTTGGGAAATTTACGATAGCAAGGGAAACAACGAATCGCAGTATAACTTTCAAAGAGTGAATCACCCCCTGCGCTCTTCCTTTCCAAAATTAAAATCTCAAATAGCACTACCCCCTTTGTGATACCTCAAATTAAAGGTCTCAACGAGTACTTTTTACCTGCACAAGAAAATTTCAAATGATCGATTTGTTTTCGAATTATACCGGTTTGAATGAAGAAATTATTATTTTTTAAAGTAAATGAGACACGTTTAATTTAATTTTTGTTAGTTCTTATAAAGTATTGTAGTTAATAAATATTGTAGTAAAGAAGTAGAAATAATCGGCTTCCGGTTCCGGACTGTGTGCGAGTGGCAGGTGTGGAAGAGTGTGGTAGAAATTTGTGTAAGAGTGGAGGAATGAGTGAGCTGAGAGCGCGTGGTACGGGTGGAGGTGCTTGCTGTGAAGGAGAGAAAGGTTGAGGGGAAGGGAAGGTGAAAACGGGAGAAGGACGGAGTGGGAAGTATGAGAGAGAAAAGGATATAATATGTTAGGTGATGGGTAGGAGAGCGAGGCTAGCACGAGGCGTTGGGTCTGTGGTAAAGTGCTTAGAAGATAGGCGACAGAAGGTTGAAGGCGGATTTCGCTCAGGCGCGAGCGGCCGACGTTAGGCGGGGATAAGTAAGTTAGTAGATAGGCGACAGGCGGTCGACGTGGGTAGGCGCAGGCGCAGGCGCAAGTGACGGCAGGTATTAGAGTGAGACGGAGCAAGTTGAACCGGCGGCGCGATAGATAGAAAATTTTTAGTAAATTTAATAAGGGGGAAAGGAATGGAATGGAGGGGTTGGGAAAGAAGACAGGGGGGATGAAGAAAAAAGAGGGTGGGAAGGCCAAAGAAGGTAGAGGAGTTGGGTAAGGAAAGAAGGGGAAGTACGGGATGTTTGGAGGAATTTTGGAAAAGAAAGAGAGGGGGCGGAAGAAAAGGAAATAGGGAGGAGGATTGGAGCTTAAAAAGAAGTAAGAAAGTGGAGGGGTTACAAGAATGTGGGAGAAGGGTGGGGAGGGAGGAATTGGAAGAAATGATCGGGGTAATGGGGGAGAAAGTGATGAGGAGAATTAGCGATGAGATGGGGAAAATAAAAGAGGAGATATGGCAAAGAGAGGAGAAATGGAGGGAAGAGAAGAGGGAGATGAAGGAAAAAATTCAAGACCTGGAAATGAGGATACAAGAAATGGAAGGGAAGTTGGGGAGAAAGATAAAGGTGGGAGGAAATTTAGTGGAGGGAGGGGGAAGAGGAGGGAAGGGTATGGAAATAGTAGATAAAATGAAAGGGATAGGGAGGAAGATGGAGTTAAAGGAGAGAGAGGAAAGGAAGAATAATATAGTAATACGTAGTTTAGAGGAAGGAGAGGGGGAGATAAGGGAAGGGATGGAGAAAGTTTTAGAGGCGATAGGGGCTAAAGTGAAGATAGAGGAGGTTAGAAGGGTAGGAGGGAAGTATGGAAAGGAGGGGGGAATGGTAGTGGTAAACTTAGGAAGTAGGGAGCAGAAGAGGTAAGTAATGGAGAAAAAGAAAAGGTTGAAGGGTAGAAAGATAAGAATCGAGGATGATTTGACATGGGAGGAGAGAAAAATAAGATGGAAGATAAGGGAGATTCCAGAAGAGGAAAGGAGAAAAGGCAGTAGGGTATGGATAGAGTATGGAAAAATAAGAATTAATGAATGTTGGTGGAGATGGGATGAGGAAGTAAGTAAGTTAATGAACTGGAAGGGTGAAATAAGGGAGGAAAGCGTAAAACCCGGAAAATGGGGGTTTAAGGTGCAAAGAAAAAAGGAAAGGGTTAAGGGGGGAGGAAAGAGAGAAGGAAAAGTGGAGGGGGAGAAGAGAAAGGAGGGATAGGAAGTGGGAGGGACAATAGGGGTTAGTAAAAGGGGAGAGATGAGAAAAGGAAGAAAAAGAGAAGAGGATGAATGGGTATTAGGTTTTTGGAATGTGGCGGGGGTAAAGAATAAGGAGAAAGGTTTTTGGAAAGATATAAAAGTATGGATGTGGTAGTAATGGTAGAAACTTGGATGGACGGGAAAAGCTGGGATAGGGTGAAGAGAAGACTTCCGAAAGGATATAGATGGGAGAAGCAGTTAGCAAAGAGAAGAAGTAAAAAGGGGAGGCCGATGGGAGGGATGTTGGTGGGGGTTAGAGAAGAGTTGACGGATATAATGGTAAAGGAGATAGAAAAGAGGGAAGAAGGGGTGATGGTAGTTAATGTGAGGGTGGGGGAAGAGAGTTGGAGGATAGTAGGGGTGTATATAAATGGGGATATGGAGGGTAAGTTGGAAGTTATGAAAGAATGACTGGAGGGGCAAGAAGAGAACGTATGGACAGTAATAGGGGGAGACTTTAACGCGAGGGTTGGGCTATGGGGGGGAGAAGAGGAAGAGGCTGGAGAAAGAAGGTCGAAGGATGGAAAAATAAAGGGTGACAAAAGGAAGCTGATTGAGGGGCTGGAGAAGACTGGGTGGGGGATTTTAAACGGAAATACAGAAGGGGATGAGGAGGGAGAGTTTACGTACACAGGGGGAGGTGGAATCGGTTATAGATTATATAATAAAAGAGGAAAGGGTGGTGAGGATGGAGGTAGGTGAAGCTGTGGAGTCGGGTCATCATCCTTTGGTGATATGGATAAAAAGGAAGGGTAAGGGGCTGAGGAAGTCATGCGTAAAAGGGGGAAAAGGGGAAGGGGGAAGTGGACGGAGAGGGGAGGAGAAAGAATCAGAGATACTGAGGGATGGGATGGTGGTGAAGAGAGAGAAATAGATGAGAAGCTAGGGTTAAGGATAAAACAGATTAGTCAAGAGTTAAAGGAAGGAGAGAAAAAAGTACAGAGGGGAAAAGGAGAGGATGGTGGGATGAGGAGTGTGAGGAGAAAAGGAAGGAGGTGTGGAAGGTGCTAAAAAATGGAGAAAGGGGGAGGGGTAGGAGAAGGATATAGGAAGATAAGGGGAGAAAATAAATTGCTGTGTAAGAGGAAAAAAGAGGAGGAAAATGAATGATTAAGGGAGGCACAGGAGGCAAGGACAGAGGGAGAGGTATGGCAGATAGTGAACAGAGAGAGGAAATGCTGGAAAGGGATAGATGAAATGATAAAAATGGAAGAATGGAAGGGGTACTTTATGAGATTGCTAGGGGGTGGAAGGTAGGGTAGTAAAAGGAGGGGAGAGAAGGAATTTGGAGGGAGAGGAGGGTATAATAAGTAGGGGAGAACTAAAGAGAGTAATAGAGAGGTTAAAGAAAGGGAAGGCGGCAGGAGCGGATGGGATACCGAATGAGGTGTGGAAGCTTGGAGGGGAAAGGGTGGAGGAATGGGGATGGAGATTCTGCAATAGGGTATGGAGGAGGGAAGGGTGGCCAGAGCAATGGAGAGAAGTGGTGATAGTACCTTTGGTGAAAAAGGGAGGAGGAGAGTGAGTGGAGGAGTACAGGGGGGTGATGTTGATGTCAACGCTATACAAGGAGTACGTAGGAATATTGACGGAAAGGCTAAAATAACAGATGAAAGATAAGGAGATGCTTCCACCGGGTCAGACAGGGTTTAGAAAAGGAATGGGGCTCATGGATAATATTTGCTAAATTTCTTGGTGAATAGGCAACTGGAAAGGAAAGGGGGATTGGTGGTAACGACTTTTGTAGATTTGAAGGCAGCGTGTGACTCGGTGGATAGGAGGGTGTTGGGGAAGGTAATGAGGGAGAGAGGGGTGGGGGAAGGGTTAAGGTATAAAATCGAGGAAATTTACAGAGAGACAAGGAGTAGATTAAGAGTGGGGGTGAGTTTTTGGACGGCGAGAGGTGTGAGACAGGAGTGCCCGTTAAGTCCGCATCTGTTCAATCTGATGATAGCAGATGTGGAGGAGGTCCTAAGGAGGGGAAGTTGGGGGAATAAAATTAGAAGATGAGAAAGTGTATTGTTTGGCGTATGCGGACGATATGGTTCTCTTGGCAGAGGATGAAGAAGGGATGGCACACATGATAGGGAAGTTGGAGAGTTATTTAGAGGAGAAAAGGCTGGAGGTGAATGTGGAGAAAACGAAAGTGATGAGGTTTAGGAGAGGAGGGGGAAGGTTGAAAAAAGTGGTTTGGTGATGGAAAGGGAAGAGGGTGGAGGAGGTAAAGGAATACACGTATTTAGGATATAAGATGCAACGGAACGGAGGGCAGGAGGCACATGTGAGGGAAAGGGTTAGGAAGGCAGGGGCGGTAATAAGGCAGGTTTGAGGAATAGGAAAGAGGAGGTTTTCGAAGAACTGGGAGAGGAGGATATGGTTATGTGAAAGGCTAATAGGAACGATAATGGAATATGGAGCGGAGATTTGGGGTTAGTTGAAACGGAAGGAAATGGAAGCGATGCAGGAAAGGTGGATTAAATGGACTTTGGGGGTGGATTGGTGTACACCGGGGTACATGGTAAGGGAAGAGACAGGGAAGGATAAATTTCGTTTGGCAGCAGGAAAGAGGGCAGTGGATTTTGAAGAGTAATTAGAAGAAGGTAAAGGAGGAATATGGGCGAGAAAATGTTTTTGGGAGGTCAAGAGCAGGGTGAGAGAGGGAATGGAGTTAAAAGGATGGGAGATGAAAAGGAAAATATTTTTGAGGCTAGGGGTTAGGGAGGTGGGGGAGATGGAAGAAAGGAGAGAAAGAGGGGAGGGAGTTTATGAAGGACTGGAACAAAAGGATAGAGAGTTGCAGAAGGAGAAAAGATGGGGAAGGATCAGAGAGTCGAGGTATAATAGGTGGTACGGAGAGGTGAAGGAAGAGAACGTGCCGACGTATCTAAAGAAGGGATGGGGGGAAAGTAGGTGGAAAAGGTAGCTAGGTTTAGGTTAGGGAACGAGATGAAGGATGCGAGGTACTGGGAAACAGAGGATAGGAGACTTTATAGGGTTTGCAGGGGGGAAGCAGAATCGTGGGAGCATGTGTTGGAGAAGTGTAGAGATGGAAAAGAGGGAGGAAGTTGGTGGGAAAGAATGAAGGAGATTTTAGGACAGGAGAGGTTTAGAGAGGGAAAGGGGGGGTAAACACGGAGGAGGATGGAAGAGAACAGAATGAAGGGGAGGAACGAGAGTGGTATGAAAGGATGAGGTTGAGTGTGGAGCGGATGGGATGTGTGGTGGAACCGAAAGTCGAAGGGCGTGTAAGAGCGGTTACTCTCTCTCTCTCTCTCTCTCTCTCTCTCTCTCTCGTGCTAGTTAGATTTTAACTAGTTTTTAAGATAGAGTTAAGATAGCAAGTAAATTAGTTTAAGCTAGAGTTAAGATAATATGTAAATAGTTGTAAGATTTTTGTAACCGGAAGCCGAAACCGCAAGGGGACGGAAGAAATACATACCTACATACAAGGAGTAGAAATAATCGTCATGGGAAAGATACATGTTGTCCATTAATTTTTATAATTAACAGAAATAAAAATCCATTCATTACAATTTTTTATTAATTAAATGTTTAATATGGTGCCCATTATTTTGTAAACAATAATAAAGTGTATTTTCAAATTTCGTCCTGACATTTTTAAACATTTGCCTGGGAATGGATCTGCATTCTCAAGATAATAAGACTGATAAAAAACAAATTATGACATTGCCACAACCATAAACACGAACAGAAACAGTAGTCTAATTGCAAGATCCGTTAGGCGAGATGTGTAATCAAGTGCACGTGTATTTGATGGATTTTCAAAATTGTTTATTTTGAAATCGAAGTCTTGTAGAAAAAAATTATTCTACAATTTCGATTTATTTTGGCACGATGAATCACCCTGTTCCCGCTTGTGCTACGAATTAGCACGCACTGTACTTACCAGTTTAAGTGAACTAGAGAAGATTTATTTACTTTGCGAAAATTTGGTTAAAAATTCCTTTACAACGATTTACACGTTGACTGAAAGGATTGAAATGATTTTCATCTACGGAACTGAAAACCGCTGTGCATTAAGAACAGATACTACTTTCAATATTAGATATTCTGATAAAAATGTCAGTCACACCTACGTCCGACAATTAATATTAAGATTTGAAAAAACAGGATCAATAGCTAACAAAAAAAGAACTGTACAAAGAGTAACGAATGAAGCAGCTCAACTTAAGTGTTAGGCCATTTTGCAATGAATCCAACATTGTTTCTTCACCAAGCTGCAGTTGCAACAAGGATTTCCCACGAATCTGTACGTAAAAGTCCTGAAACTCAGTAAACTTCATCTATATAAAATGCAGATCCTCCACAAGCCATGTGGGGACGACCCTGATAGGAAAATTCAGTTTTGTGAAAAAATGGAAAAGAGAATTCAAAACACAACCGCAATCGTTAAAAAATATTTGTTACAGTTTGAAGAAAATGCATGGCGTGGTTAATAAGCACAATTGTCGGTACTGGAGTGACGAAAATCCGCACGTTTTCAGGGATCTAAATGGCAATACCTATCTTAATTTAGAGATGTTAGAAATCACCATTGACCCTCTTATTATTCAAGAATTAGAAAATCAACAAGACATTGTGGGCAAAATGAATTTGAATAAAAATCTAATTTATTTTCAACAAGATGGGACTGCTCCACGCTATGTCCTGCCTGTCCGACAATTCTTAAATGGATTGAAAGAAAAGGTCCGATAGAATGGCCAACAAGGTCACCAGATTTAACTTCCTTAGATTTCTTTATTTGGGGCTAAAGTCCGTGATTTATAAAACACAGCCTGTAACGATTGAACAACTTCGGCAACGGATCGTCAGAGAATGCAGATCCATTCCTAGACAAATGTTTCAAAATGTCAGGACGGAATTTGAAAGCACACTTTATCATTGTTTACAAAATAATGAACACCATATTGAATATTTAATTAAATGTTTCTCTCTCTCTCTCTCTCTCTCTCTCTCTCTCTCTCTCTCTCTCTCTCTCTTGACAATAGAATTTATATTTATATTGTTTTGTTGTTGGCAGATATTTTTTTAGATTTAGTTTTCATTTTCTTGAATTTGTAAAGTTATTCTCATTATTTTTTGTAAATCGATTTTATTTTGATAACGTTTTGTATATACATCCTCTTGCAACTTATCAATAGATTCTGTGATTGCAGACATGTTTGCAAACGAACTCTTACCGACTTTATTTCTCGCTGGCAGAATAATTTTGGACAGATTCGACGTTTGATGACACATTGTGATCGTTGATCTTGAAGGTTGAGATATCCTGCTGATAAATATACATTGTATATCTTGTAAGTGTACTATCCCGGCGAATCGCTTGAAAAAATACATGTGCAATTAGATAGAAACTTATTTCGCAAATAATTGGGTAAATATAAGTTGCTGAAGTAATGAAAACAGAGTTCTAAATAGGGTAATTAATGAATATAATAGATAGATATCTATTCTTAACATTTCAAAGCAACTATCAACTTTATCAGATATGAATCGCTTTAAACTTGTAAATGATCCAACTGAAACTGCGGATTGTTTTGTTTCACTTACTTTGATTCATCCATTACTCGCGTTACTGTATATTCAACATATGTATTTAACAAATTATTTCAAAATGTTTCAAAGTTAATATTATATGCAATGGTTTACATTATCTTTAATGAAAAATAAGATATAAATTTTTAAAATCTATAACTTGCTTATACAATATACTTTATGACTATATATAATGTTCTATTATACGATACAGATACTGACGTATCTGTGTAGAGCATTTGCATATTTTTCAGCTGAACTAATAATCGCTGGAAAACGATTTGCGGATTAGAAAAATATGTGAGATGGGAGTGACTGAATCGGGGATATTTTACATTTATAATTTACAATTCCACTAGGAACATGTGGATGCACTGCTGCGTAATATATTAAATACTGTTGTTGCGTAAAAATTTTATTTTAAAACGCGCGTCTAAAGGTAGCGTGCTCATTATTTTTTAGTTATTGTTAGCGCCTTCTTGTAAATCAGCTTGCGACATAGAGAGAAAAGAAGACCGGCCCTTAACAACGGATCTCCGTTCGTTATTATACAAGCACGAAGGTTGTTGCAACGTAATAAAGTCCTAAAGTTTTTAATTATCATAATTCGTTCAATATCATTTATTGACTTTTATGGAAATAGCGTTCACATACGCACGAGTCAAAGGGAGAAACAATTCTATCTACGACTTTAATATTGGTCCTTCGAGCCGGATTTCTGGAGTTTAGGCACGATCGCAACGACCACGATATCGCATACACGGTGTATACGCAGCCATTATCATATACGCAGCCATTATCTCACAACGTTTCGAAAACGAACAATTTCCTCAACAACACAAGGATATTTCAATAATTCGCATATTTGGATCTATCATATAGGGAACAAGGAACGGGGCAGATCTACGCATTAATCGAGGAGGAACATTGACGAAATACATTGGGAATCGCTGCAACTATTGGCACTGGTATATTCCTACCACAGATTCATCGCATCAAAATCTGTTAATAGTTGTTAGGCGATACATTGTTATTTTCTTTGAGCGTCAATTACACGTAAGTTAAATCTTCATCTATTGTATAAACGACAAAATGGAATTGTCAGAGAGCGAAGCGAAAACAAACCGAAAAAGTAAATATAAAGGCCGCGATTACGCGACTTAGAACGTATATAGATTCTCGACAAGCCGAACACGCTACAAAATTCGAATTAGCTGAACGTAAACGAAAACTAGCAATTTTATTTGAGCAATACGATGAAGTACAATCGCGAATTGAATGTTTAACGTCGGACGCTGATGAAAATATATTAGCGGTTCATGCGGAAGATCGTGCGCGATTTGATGAAGCGTATTTTCAACTCATGTCTGCATGTGATGAACGTCTCAGCATGTTTGAACAGCCTTATGCCTCAATTGAACGCCAACGTACAAAATCAAACGGTACGTCAAAATAATGCAGAGTCACATATTCGATTGCCAAAGATTCAATTGCCTAGTTTTTCAGGATCATATGAAGATTGGTACACCTTTCATGAATCATTTGAAAATCTTATTCATACAAATGAAAATTTCAATCGGCCATTCAAAAATTTCATTATTTGCGTTCGTCATTAAAGGATGATGCCGCGGAAGTTATCAAATCTTTTGATATCACAACGCAGAAGCAGAAGCGTGGCAATTATTAAACGAACGTTTCGATAATAAAAGGCGCATAATTCAGACTCACATCAAGGCCATGTTTGAGATTGCCCCGATTCATAAAGAAAATTGTGCAACATTGCGTAGCGTACTTGATAACATACTCAAACATTTTAGAGCTCTCAAAGCACTTCAAAGACCGGTGGACAACTGGGATGATATAATGATTCATCTGGTGTTGACTAAACTTGATTCTGTTACAGTAAAGGAATGGGAGACTAGCCGTATAGATACGACTATACCCACGTTCAAACAGCTAACTGAATTTTTGTCTAAACGATGTCAAGCTTTAGAAACGATTTCAAGTAAATCCGCGGGACGTGTTGTTTCTGATACATCAAACAGCTCACAGAAGGCCAAGAATCCGAGTGCACACGTAACTACATCTAATCAATCTTGTATTCATTGTAAAAATAAGCATTTTATATTTCAATGCGAGTCATTTCGCAAACTTCCTGTCGAAAAACGTTTCGAAATCATAAAAAATGCTCATTTGTGTATCAATTGTTTAAGGTCAAGTAGTCATCAGGCTAGGAATTGTACTTCCAGTTCTTGTCGTAAGTGCGGAAAGGCACATAATACCTTATTACATTTTGAATCGTCTTTGGATTGATAATGCAAAAAGTGATAGTCAACCGGCCGCTACACCGTGCAATCCAGTAAATGCGTCGCTGTCAAATACTTCATCACCTGTGGTAACTCAATGTAGTCAAATTAACGACGCTTCCAAAGTTTTTTTTTCAACCGCTATAGTGAACGTATATGATCATAAGGGACAATCGCATGGTTGCAGAGTCTTGTTGGATAGTGGCTCGCAATTAAATTTTGTCACGGAAGATTTTGTAAACAAGTTGCAACTTGACACTCGCGCTCTACATATTTCAATGTCGGCAGTCGCGGAAGGAACATTCGAGTTAAAAAGAATGGTTAATATCAGTTTTCGATCTCGGGTAAATGCATATACAAACAACCTCGAATGTATAGTTCTTCCTAGAATCACGCAAAAGTTGCCACAGGATTTTTGTCCCATTTCAGAATTCAGAATTCCATCTAATGTAGTATTCGCTAATCCTAATTTTAATATTCCAAGTGAGATCGATTTGCTTATAGGAGCTCAAATATTTTGGCAACTCGTTTGCGTAGGTCAAATAAGGCAATGTAAGGCGCATCCTACATTGCAAAAAACTAAACTCGGCTGGATGATTTCTGGTACGAGTTACGGGTCTTCTGATAAGAAAGCGACAGCAGCATGTCATCTGTCAGCGGTTGACAAACTAAATAAATCCATTAGCAGATTCTGGGAAGTAGAACATGATATTCATTTTGACAACATGTCTCAATATACTACTGATGAAAGAAGTTGTGAAACACATTTTCAACAAAACGTGCGTCGTAATAGTGAGGGTCGTTTTATAGTTAAAATGCCTATAAATCAAGAGAAATTCCAGTTAGGTGATACAAGAGAAATTGCAAAAAATCGCTTTATTAATTTGGAAAAAACGTTTAATAAGGCAGCCGTCGGTGTATTCACAATATAAAAATTCATACAAGAATATATCAATCTGAACCACATGCATGAAATTAAGGATCTTGAGACAAATAACGCGACGTCGCATTATTATTTACTGCATCACGCGGTGTGCAAAGAAACTAATACTACGACTAAGTTAAGAGTAGTCTTCGATGCGTCGTGCAAAAGTACAACAGGATTATCTTTAAATGACACGCTTTTAGTCGATCCGACCATTCAACAGGATCTGTTTTCCATTTTAGTACGTTTTCTCACATTTCAGTTTGCAATAACCGCCGACATCACTAAGATGTATAGGCAAGTTCTTATCGATGAATCTCAAAAATCTCTTCAGCGTAACTTTTGGCGCGAATCTCCACAGGATGAGTTGAAAACATTCGAGCTTCTTACTCTCACATACGGTATGGCTCCAGCTTCATTCTTAGCTATTAGAACAATTCATAAACTTGCTGAAGACGAAACAAGATCGTTTCCCATTGGTTCAAGAATAGCATTGCGTGACTTTTATGTTGATGATTTACTTACGGGTGCATCCACGCTACAAGAGGCTTTAGAAATCAAAAGGCAAATCATAGAATTGCTTAGGAAAGGTGGATTTGAATTAACAAAATAGTCATCCAATCACTTTTCTCTTTAAGATATTGAAGGCCTTCGTAAGAAGGAATTTGAATTAGCTGTTGACCATAATAGTGAAATTAGACCTCTTGTAATTTGGAATTGTGAATTGGATGTATTCAAATTCATAAGTATAGGGCATTATCCACTATTGGAAAGACCTACTAAACGTAGTATACTATCCAGAATAGCTTTAGTGTTTGATCCTTTAGGATGGTTAGGACCCTCTGTTATAATTGCTAAACTTTTAATGCAGGAACTATGGCGAACTAAAATTGATTGGAATGAATCTATATCTAATGAGCTGCACACATTATGAAGAGAATACGAGTGCAAATTGCAATTTCTTGGCAACATTGAGATACCACGTAAAGTGATTGCATTCAATGAAAATCAGGGATTAGAAATTTTAGAAATTCATAGATTTTCGGATGCCAGTCAACAAGCATATGGAGCATGCATTTATGTTCGATCTGTTTCAAGCAATGGTCAATTTGATAGTCATTTGTTGTGTTCCAAGTCAAGAGTAGCACCCCTCAAGACATTATCAATCTCGCGACTCGAACTTTGCGGAGCACTGTTGTTGGCTCAACTTACAAAAAAGGTGTTAGATTTTTATCTTTCACTGTTGATTCTATACACTTATGGACTGATTCACGTATTGTATTATGTTGGTTACAAAATTGTAGTCGTCAATTGACCATTTGTAGCAAATCGTGTTGCTGAGATACAACAACTTACAAATGTTGAGGATTGGAAACATGTGTCCAGTCAAGAAAATCCTGCGGACCCACTTTCTAGGGGCATTATGCCTGATTTGTTGCATAAGTTAGAATTATGGTGGTCTGGACCATTTTGGCTAAAATTGAATAAAAACGAATGGCCTTTTGGTAGCTTCCATGGATCGGATGCAGAATTACCTGAAAAAGAGCTATAAGCTTAATAGCTGATGTTAAATTCGAACAAGATATTTTTGATCGATTTTCTAAGTTATCTCGTCTCATACGCGTCGTTGCATTTTGCCATAGATTCATAACAAATTGTAAGGCTAAGAGGTCTAATAATTTACATTCAAATAATGAAGGAAAGGTTCAACCGTTATCTATCGAAGAGCTAGAGCAATCAAGATTAATTTTAGTAAAAACAGTGCAACGTGATTAATTTAAAACAGAATTGCATTTACTTAGGAATAACAAGCCCCTGAGTAAAAACAGTAATATACTAGATCTAAATCCGTTTATTAATGCCGATGGTATTTTAAGAGTTGGCGGTCGATTGAGGTATGCAAATGTATCTTAAATGTATAATTGTAAGCACCCGATTCTATTACCTGGCAAACATGCGTTCACCCGACTGATTATTATACACGAACACGAACGTCACCTGCATGCTGGAGCACAAGCTACGTTGATGGCGTCAAAATTACTGGCCGATTTCCGCTCGAAGTATTGTTCGTAATCTAATAAAAAAATGCATTGTATGCGTGCGCAATGCTCCGAAATTGAGTACGACACTGATGGCAGATTTACCAGAAATGCGAGTAAATACGGAAAAATATGTATTTCAAAAATGCAGGGTCGACTACGCGGTGCCTTTCTGATATAAGCAGGTCAACGAAAAAATGCCAAAACAATAAAATGTTATATAGCGTTGTTCATATGTTTAGCTACGAAGGCAGTATACATAGAATTAGCGGCGGATCTATCCACGGAAACTTTCTTGAACGTGTTCAAGCAATTTATCTCTAGAGGAGAACGTCCCACTGATATTTATTCGGACAACGGTCTATTTGGAAGTCTCGTTACCATAGGTATTCCAGGAGCGCTCGGAACATCACCTGTGTGACACAAGAATATAACTGAAATTTCTTTGCTTTATTTTAGTATATATCTTTACTTAAAACTTTAATATTTATTATTTAATTTCTAACTTAAAAAATTTATTAAAACATTCTTAAAATAAACGCATGATATTATAATGTTTTCATTTGCTTACCAAGCGTTTCAAAAGCAAATCTTTCATCAGGCGGCCTTATAAAATCTTCCGTATACTCGAAATATCTCAGGATCAAACGGAATTTGTATATAGTTCCCGGCAATAAATTTTCTATATAATGTATTATTTTGTCATTATTTATCGAAAATTATGCTCGATCTGCCACTCTTGTATCGCAACATTTTTGTATTCCAGTTTGTAATGGATCGTCAGATTAATGCTCGGAATCCAAAATGAAATATTCATTTGTACTGACTCCGCTCAAAATTAAATTATTTTTCGGTTCTGGGTACATATAGGCGATTTTGCCTACACTGTCAGTGAAGAAATCGCTGAAGTTGCCTGGATAAACACGCACGTATACCAAGTAATCTTTTCCTAACAGCAGCGGCTGGATTGTCGTGAAAAACTTGCCATCTACCGCACGTTCGAGCTTACTGATAAGTTGTTTGTTGCGTGGCATTTGATAAGTTATTTTCCGTGTGTTATTTAGAACAAGAACTGATATCCAATGCACCTCGTAAGTCACTGCCGCGCAGTTTATATTCTTGGGTGGCATCCAAAGGATCTTCGCTAGAATTGGCGTTAGAACTTGAACCGTCACATTTTCCGGCGCGTTGAGTTTGCCCGGAGTAGTTCTCAGTATCATATCCGTGCTGAATTGCAAGTCCATCGATAACTTATTTACGTAGAAATTGCTCAGTGCCAGCTTCAGTGTATACTCTGTGAATGGCGTTAAATTCTGAATTTTGTAATGCAGTTCGTACGTCTGCACGTTGAATTCCTTCAACTCGTTAAGGTCATTGTCCAAACAATGACTCACGGAAATGTTATATATAGTAGTGGCTAAGTTATACATTTTGCATCCGCTATTGGGATTGGGAATCGGTTCCGGAAGACTCAGGACGATACTGTTCGCGGTTATCGTTACTATTGTAACATTATAATCTTCTCTTTTAGGTATCAGACACATCTTCGGGGGATATGATTGTAAAGATCTATCAAGAGCTGTAACTTGGTTAAAGAAAGATGAAGAGATATTTACTTTTTGAACATGTTTAATTGCGTTTTCTTTGCTTTCAAGAAATATTGCATACTTTTTTTTAAAACATAGATTTGTTGCTCACTGCTACTGAACAAGTAAATATTTGTCTTGTCAATCGTTAAATTATTGAAAATTATTTGATCTCCAGCGCTTAAAATCAGGTTGCATTCACAACCATTAATGTTTGCTGCGATTAAACAATCTTTTGATGTCCAATACATTAACGGCTTGTCAGTATTCGTGTTGTCAATTTGCATGGAGGATGCTTCTAATAGATTGTAGCAGGAGCATTTATCGTATTTGTTTTTCGAAAAAGGTTTCATGTTTTTTCCATCGAGATTCGAATGCACTATCACATATTGATCATGTGAATTTAATTCCATCCAATAAAAATATCTGGAAATTTTACATATTATTCTTTACTTATAAAATATTATTGTATATACAGGGTGTCCGGTAATTGAAGGATCACCCGTCGTGTGCAGGTAGAGCGAGTTAAACCGAATAGAAAAGTCCTGTACCATTTTGCAATCTTTGCTATAATTAATGAGAAATGAATTAAACAAGATCGGCCAATCCGTGCGAGTTCAAGCACGCGGCGAGAAGAGACAGCCCACGCGGGGGTCCAGCTTTTTTCGTCGCTCGTACATAGCCATTGTCCTTTGTAAAGTGCTCCTCCCCGCTTTGTCGTGCGCCGAGCAACCGCGTAAACATTAAGCTATTTGTTTTCGCCGCGCGCGTAGTATCACATAACAGTGGGAAGTCTCTTCTCGCCGCGCGCTTGAACTCGCGCGGATTGGCCGATCTTGTTTAATTCATTTCTCATTAATTATTGCAAAGATTGCAAAATGGTACAAGACTTTTATACTCGGTTTAACTCGCTCTACCTGCACACGACGGGTGATCCGTCAATTACCGGACACCCTGTATATATTGTAATTTATGATTATATTTGGTAATTGCATAGACTTATAGATATGGACTGGCAATATACACATAGCAGACCTTGTCCGGAGGAGGTTAGAGAGAGAAACATACATTTAAGTACTTCTCTCTCTCTCTCTTTCCTTTAGTACTTCTGGACACTTTAAAAGAGAGAAATACTGAAAAGTATGATTCCCTCTCTAACCTCCTCCGGACACTGCTTCTAATACAGAAACTATAGGCAAATGCCAATCCACATCTATAAGGTCTATGGGTAATCGTAATATAATCATGTTAAAATTTAATATTCCAAGACTACTTAGAAATATCTAAAATATTAGAATAAATTTGTTTTAGACGTTACGTATTAAGTTTATATGACTTCAAGGTATACAATTATCTTCTTACTGAAGATATTTCTACAATATTATGTATTGTCATTTATTGCTTTTAAACAAATCAATGTGTTATTTGTTAAATTATTTACTTTTTTATTTACGATTATTTAGAAAAAGACAAGAGAAAAGAAAGAGAGGAAAGGAGAAAAAGAAGTAAGAAGATAAAAATATGTAACGATCCCCCCCTGACGATTGTTACCCGGCCGTCGATCCGCCGGAAGGCTGCGGCCCGGCGAACATCAGCCGGGCACGATGCAGCGGCGCTATGCGCCCTTTTAAACTTTATACGTAACGACCGCGGGCCTTTAAACGCCCGCAGGCCGCGATATACCGGGCCGTCGTCTCGGCACATCGAACCGCTCCGAGTTCCGTCGGAAAGCGCCGAGCGACGGTTCCGCCCGCACCCCGCCGGGGCCGCCCGAACGGCTCCGAATCCGACCGAGCGTTTGACAATTAACGCAGAAACAATCGGGCCCCGCGATTACTTCCGGAATTACCCGAACGGGTAATTTCGGGGTATAAAGAGAGCGGCCCAACGGAGTAAAAGACACTCCGGTTCCCGATCAACTAGAGCTCCGAACTCCGCCTCCGCCGAAGCGATCTCGGCAGCTCTCAAGGAAGAGTTTTCCTTCGCTATCCGAAAACCCGAGTTAAAACCAGGAGGTTGAGTGCCCTCAGTCTCCGCCGAAGCGATCTCGGCCAACTCGAGGATTCACCATCCGACCCCACCTTGCGGTGACATTATCTCTACGGGTCGAAGAGATCTCGGCCGTTGACGAGTGCTCTCGTCTGGCACCGCATCCCGAAGGCATCCTAAACACCATCTTAATTACCCGCCTAACAAAACTCGCGTAGATAACGCCGTCTAGCCTTCACGTGCCTCACGCGTATTCAAGGCACGCGCTCTCTCGCGCCCCACGCGCTCTCATGATCCACGCGCTCTCATGATCCACGCGCTCTCGCGCCCCGCACACGCCCGAGCCCCGCGCGCCCATCACCGTTTGCCGACACGCGCCGGGGCTTTAAACGCCACAAAAACAAGTCAACACGTACCGCCGGCTCAACAAGCATGCCAGAGCGAAAGTGAGACCGAAATCTAAATCCGTCGGTTTAATTTGTACGATCGGACTCAATAAAGAGCTGCATCCACGGTCCGATCCGACCTGACTTCGCACTCTGCACGCACACCGATTGCATTCACAACATACTGTACATGCTCACCGCGCATACGTACACACTGTACATCCTCGCCGTTCGAATAACGACACACACTGTACATACTCACCGCGCATACGTACACACGCGGTACATCCTCGCCGCTCATACGTACACACACTGTACATACTCCCCGTTCGAATACCGACACACACTGTACATACTCACCGCGCATACGTACACACGCGGAACATCCTCGCCGCTCATATACACATACTGTACATACTCACCGCGCATACGTACACACACTGTATATACTCGCCGTTCAAATACATACACATACGGTACGTACTCACCGCGCATACATACACACGCTGTACATACTCACACGTATAACCACACGCACCGCTCGCACGCTTCATGCACTACTGTATCTTACACACGTATACATAACCACTTGTACATGCACACATAACGAAACTCAATAAATTAATTTTGCCTAACATCAAGCTTGGTTGTCTCGTAGCCCTTTCCGAGCCCTGATCCCGGCTAGCTATACCGAGCCGTCTCGCGAAAGCGGCACGTTACAAATATATAACAAGAAGATAAGATATTAAAGGTAAACGGGAAAAGGAGCTGAGAATAATAAGGAAATAAATTATTAAATTATTCAGATATGTTTATATGACATTTATTCAGCGATTTGCATCGATGTTGATAGGTATAACACATTGAACATCCTGCTGTAAAAGTCCGATTTTGTTAAGTGGTATTATTATCATCCACAAACGTATATAATATAAGAATTGTATATCGAAAAAGAAATGTAACATAGATTTTAAGTTATCAATTTAATTAGTTATCAATTTAACAGTTATATTTTGTAAATGTTATATATGACAAATATAATCATATATTATAATATAAAATAAATAACGCAACTTATGAAACAGTAAAAATGTCATATAAACATACCTGAACAATTTAATAATTTATTTTCTTATTATTCTCTGCTCCTTTTCCCGTTTATCTTTAATATCTTATCTTCTTGTTATATATTTTTACCTTCTTACTTCTTTTTTTCCTTTCCTCTCTTTCTTTTCTCTTGTCTTTTTCTAAATAATCGTAAATAAAAAAAGTAAATAATTTAACAAATAACACATTGATTTGTTTAAAAGCAATAAATGACAATACATAATATTGTAGAAATATCTTCAGTAAGAAGATAATTGTATACCTTGAAGTCATATAAACTTAATACGTAACGTCTAAAACAAATTTATTCTAATATTTTAGATATTTCTAAGTAGTCTTGGAACATTAAATTTTAACATGATTATATTACGATTACCCATAGACCTTATAGATATGGATTGGCAATTGCCTATAATTCCTGTACTAGCAGTGTCCGGAGGAGGTTAGAGAGAGAATCATACATTTCAGTATTCTTAGTATTTCCCTCTTTTAAAGTTTCCAGAAGTACTAAAGGAAGAAGAGAGAGAGAAATACTAAAATGTATGTTTCTCTCTCTAACTTCCTCTGGACAAGGTCTGCTATGTATTGCTAGTCCATATCTACAAGTCTATGCGATTAACAAACATAATTATAAATTATAATATATATATATATATATATACGTATATATATTGTTACGTCCCTGGAATACATCCCCTGAGCGCCTTCATTCTACTATCTTCCCCTGAGCATCATCGCTAGGAGGGTTGTTTATTAACAACCGGCGTGCGGTTGTTTTCCGGCGCCATTACGAGTTTTGGTCTAACAGACGCATCGAGCGGACGCATACGAGACCAATGAGCATATTGGCTTATTACATATTATATTTCATCATACTTCTGTACTGGGTATATTTATTAAAACTCAGTACCACCCTAAGACCGTATATTCATTCCGGGCGCGTTCCGGGAGTGTGAGTGTGTGAGTGACTTCCCTTCTTTTGCGATATCTCGCAAAAGCCGTCCCGAGACGTAACATTTTGGGGGCTCAGCCGGGATCAAACGAACGACGAGCCGATCAGATTCGACGGACAACGAGCTACGAAGGATCGAGAGAATGACAACGTAGCCTTCACCGAGGGTAACCCGATCGCAAGCTCCGTCTCGAGTCACCGTTACCGAGGAACCGACGGAACAGACGCAAGCAGAGCTCCTGCAGACTGCGATAAACGAGATTTGGCAGCTGCGAGAGGAGCGAGAACAACAACAGAGACACTTCGAAGCTGTCTTGCGGCAGCGCGACGAGGAGCTGCGTCGACTCGAGGAGAGAATTGCTTCGCGGGAGGAAAATATACAGCTAAGTCCTTCCATTAACACCGCTTTAAATAACATCGCCGATAATAGAGCTTGCGGGGACACGAACAATGATTTTCGCGCGAGAATGGACTTTAAATTGAAGCCTGATACTTTTGACGGATAAGTTCCGCTGCGAGAGTTCCTCTCGCAATTTCTTTTGATCACGCGCGCGAATAATTGGGACGAATCTACAAAAACGGTTGCTTTGGCCGCGAATTTACGGGGAAAAGCGCGAACCGTGTTAGAAAGTGTCGAAAATTTTGAAAATTTAAACTTTGAAGAATTAAAATCGAAATTAGAACTTCTTTTCGGGGAGGGAAATCTAACACAAAATTATTATTCGCTTTTCACGAATCGAAAGCAAAAATTCGGGGAAGATTTGGCTTCTTTCGGTGCCGAATTAGAAAGATTGTCGCGGCAGGCTTATCCAGAATGTCGCGGTGAGAGACAAAATCGCGTGTGCACAATTCGTTTCGACTCTCTCGGATAGTTTCTTGAGGAGGATCTTCAATTAGAAGGAATAACCTCCTTAAATTTGGCCGTTGAGAGAGCAAAAACGGTGAAAATAATTCAGGGAGAAAATTTTGAGAGAAGAAAATTCGAAAATAACGGAAAATTTAGCGCGAATTTTCAAAAGACAGAGAGGAACGGCGCGCGGAACGGGAACAGTAATAAGAACAACGAGAGCGATGCGCGAAAAGACAACGGAAAGAGAAATCCTTCGGGAGGAAAATTGCGAGGAAATAATTTTTCCTCGAAAGGGAAAGAATGTTGGACATGCGGGAAGACAGGACATTTCCGGTCAGAATGTCCTGAAGAAAAGGGAAACGCGGGTTAGTTGAGCTTCGCGGGGTGAGCTCGACTTTCTATTCTGGAAAAACCCCGATATCGAATCAATTTGTAGATTTTAATGTCGCTAGAATTAGAGAAAATAATTTTTATTTTAATGGAAAAATGAATGATAAGAATTGTTCTTTTAAAATAGACACGGGCTCTGATGTTTCTCTTTTGAATAGAAAGTTGATTAGTAGAGATATGAAAAAGCACTTAAAAATTGTAATTTAAAATATCCGACAGGAGAAAAAGTTTTAATTGATTTTCAAGTAGAGGTTAAAGTCGAAATCGGAAAATATTCTATTTTGATTCCCATGTTCGTTGCCACCATAAATGATGATTGTTTGTTGGGAACCGATTTTCTCCAAAAAGTTAACTTAAAAAATATTTTTCATTACGAATTTAAAGAATTAAAATCAAATAAAGAAATAATTTATAATTGTTCTCGGATAGAAAATTCTTTTAAGGTTCCTTCTATTTTAGAAAATCTCTTTGAAAATAATTCCATAAATTTAAAAAATACAGAAAAAGAAATTTTTGCTAATTTTTTAAATAATTTTTCCAATGTATTTTCTGAAAACATTGTGGCTGGCAACTGTAGTATCGTAGAACAAGTCATTAACATAAAAGACTCTCTCCCCATAAAGCAGGCACCTCGTCAAATTCCCATTCATTTAAGGAAGGCTCGTCGGTACCCTGGAGTCGATGTGTGCAGATGAACGGAATCGACATCGGAGCACGGAGTTTTACGACAGCATCGGATTGCCCTCTGTTTCTGATTGTCGGGACGACAATCTTGAAGAAGGGAGTAGTGTTGGGGGGTACGTCCCTGGATTACATCCCCTGAGCGCCTTCATTCTACTATCTTCCCCTGAGCATCATCGCTAGGAGAGTTGTTTATTAACAACCGGCGTACGGTTGTTTTCCGGCGCCGGAGTTTTGGTCTAGCTGATGCATCGAGCGGACGCATACGAGACCAATGAGCATATTGGCTTATTACATATTATATTTCATCATACTTCTGTACTGGGTATATTTATTAAAACTCAGTACCACCCTAAGACCGTATATTCATTCCGGGCGCGTTCCGGGAGTGTGAGTGTGTGAGTGACTTCCCTTCTTTTGCGATATCTCGCAAAAGCCGTCCCGAGACGTAACAATATATATAAATTATTCTTTTCTACTTTTTTCACAAACTATGTTCTCTGAAATTTTAAGACTAATTCAATGATATGTATATATCATATTCTGCTGTACTTAATATGTGATAAAGATACATTTTTATAATCGTTATATTAAATTTTCAAATTATTAATAAATTACATATATTTTTGATAATTATTTTTTTATGAATCAGTATATTGCTTTTCTTCAGCTAATTGCAAACAGAAAGTTAAACTTTGTATAAGTATGTGTATGTATGTATGTATAATATTGCGAAATATGTGACAAAGATAGTACACTTTATACTATACCCTCAATTTGTATAATATTTTGCACAATGTATTCAAACAATATGGAATTTATTGCTCAACGTTTGATTTAGAAAATTCGACTCAAACGTGTGGCGGTGCTAGATTGCCTACAAGAGTAAATTATATCAACGCAATTAGTTGCTGTTATGATTTTGGTCTTAAAATGTTTCCCTAATTTATTGCTTTTAAAATATATAATATCGAATTTGTTGTTCAACGTTTAAATTAAAAAATTCGACCCGAACGTGTGGCGGTGCTAGCTTGCCTACAAGAGTAAACTATATCAAAGAAATTAGTTGCTGTTACAATTTTGGTCTTAAAATGTTTCCTTAATTTGTTGCTTTTAAAATATATAATATCGAATTTATTGCTCAACGTTTAACTTAAAAAATTCGACCCGAATTTGTGGTGGTGCTAGCTTGTCTACAAGAGTAAACTATATCAACGCAATTAGTTGCTGTTATGATTTTGGTTTTAAAATGTTTCCTTAATTTATTCCTTTTAAAATATATAATATAGAATTTATTGCTCGACGTTTAACTTAAAAAATTCGATCCGTATGTGTGGCGGTGTTAGCTTGCCTACGAGAATAAAGTACATTAACGCAATTAATTGTTACTACAATTTTGATCTCAAAATGTTTCTTTAATTAAATGCATTTAGGATATATAATATTAAAATTGTTGCTTAATGTTTAACTTAGAAAAATTGATCGAAACGTGTGGTGATGCTAGCTTGTCTACAAGAATAAAGTACATTAACGCAATTAATTGCTAGTACGATTTTGATCTCTAAATGTTTCCCTAATTCAATGTATTTAAGATATAAAATATCGAATTTATTGCTCAATATTTATCTTAGAAAAATCGACCGAAACGTGTAGCTATGCTACCTTGCCTAGAAGAATAAAGTACATTAACGCAATTAATTGCTATTACGTTTTAAAACTCAAAATTTTTTTTTTATTTTATGCATTGAAGATATATAATATTAAATTTATTGCTTAACGTTTGACTTAAAAAAATTGACCCGAACCTGTGGCGCTGCTAGCTTGCCTACAAGAGTAAAGTACATTAATGCAATTAATTGTTAGTACGATTTTGACCTCTACGTGTTTCCCTAATTCAATGTATTTAAGATATATAATATCGAATTTATTGTTCAATGTTTAACTTAGAAAAATTGATCGGAACGTGTGACGATGCTAGCTTGCCTACAAGAGTAAAGTACATTAATGCAATTAATTGTTAGTACGATTTTGATCTCTAAATGTTTCCGTAATGTATTCAATGTATTCAAAATATATAATATTGAATTTATTGCTCAACGTTTGACTATTGTTAATGTACTTTATTCTTGTAGAAAAGCTGGCACCGCCACTTGTTCGAGTCAATTTTTTTAAAAATGTTGAGCAATAAAGACATTTTAAGACGGATATAACAAAACTGCAATTAATTACCTTTATGTACTTTACTCTTGTAGGTAAACTAACAACGCCACATGTTTGTGTAAATTTTTCATATAATACTGATACTTCAACAGGGTTACACTATTGGACCGAGTTTTAGTAGCTGTTTCGTTGGAAATAGAGGTAAGAGGTTGAAATAGAGGTAAGTAATTTTGAGTAAATTTTTTTTTAAATTTAATACAAGGCTGCTGTGCGCCTGTAAAAAGCGGCTATTGTGCGCCTGTAAAGAACGGCTGCTGTGCGCCGATAAAGGGCTGCTGTGCGCCGATAAAAGGCTGCTGTGCGCCGATAAAAGGCTGCTGTGCGCCTGTAAACAACGGCTTCTGTGCGCCGATATAAGGCTGCTGTGCGCCTGTAAACAACAGCTGCTGTGCGCCTGTAAACAACGGCTGCTGTGCGCCGATACAAGGCTGCTGTGCGCCTGTAAACAACGGCTGCTGTGCGCCGATATAAGGCTGCTGTGCGCCTATAAACAACGGCTGCTGTGCGCCGATATAAGGCTGCTGTGCGCCTGTAAACAACGGCTGCTGTGCGCCTATAAACAACGGCTGCTGTGCGCCGATATAAGGTTGCTGTGCGCCGATACAAGGCTGCTGTGCGCCAATATAAGGCTGCTGTGCGCCGATACAGAGCAGCTGTGTGTTTATAATAAAAAGCTGTTGTACGTAAATAAAGCTAGTCTATATAAATTCTGTATAAAACTGTTGTTTATATAAAGCGTTTGCCTTATATATACAAAATGTCTGTGAAGACAAACAAACAAATAATCCTAATGCCTAGAGAGAAAGATATAATTATTCAAGGCGAATGGTTAACTGACATGCATATGGAACATTTCGGTTACCTTTTACAAAATTGTTCAGATTATAGACTTATCGAAACCTGGCGAGTGCAATGTCTTTATACGATTCAACCTATGCCAGTTGATAAAAAACATATACAAATACTGCATAGTTCATCGGGTCTATTTGATGGACATTGGGTATGCAGTTATTATGATATGAAAAATATATTTATTTACGAGTCTTTAAATTCCAAGAAATTGCATGAGCATTATAAACAATTTTTGACGAGATTATTTCCAACATACAATTTTGAGAAACGTCCTGTCAAATTTCCTACCGTGCAACGTCAACCAAACAGTAACGTTTGTGGTGTTTTTGCAATAGCCTTTGCGATTTCGTTGTTATTTAATATTAAACCTGAAAAAGTAAAGTATAATCACAGCTTAATGCGTTTGCATTTGCTAAAAATTTTTGAAACAAATGTAATTGAGCATTTTCCTCAAGATATACAACATATCCCTCAAAAAGTGTTTCCACTAGCAGTAATAAAAGCAAGAGAGGCTGAAGCTATTCGTGTACATACGAAACAATATGAGACACAGCAACAAAAATTAAGATTAAGAGAAACTTTCGATATTGCTTCTTCTAAAAAAGATTTGAATAATAGTCAATTACAAACGGAATGCATTTCGAAACAATGTCCAGACACATTAAATAATCTTAATATTGAACAAATTAATAAATATTCTCAAAATGATCAAAACGACAAGAAAAATAATAGTCTATTACAAACGGAATGCATTTCAAAACAATGTCCAGACACATTGAATAATCTTAATATTGAACAAATTAATAAATATTCTCAAATTGATCAAAACGACAAGAAAAAGAAAATATACGATATAAGAAAAAATTCTGGAAATAAATGTCCTCAACATGAAACTAATGTTCATTTATCAGAAGACACCAAAAAGGAAAGATTTAAGTATAATTTAGAAAATCAAGATAAAAAAGAACAGATTTTATATTTATAAAAGAATCAAAATTTAGAAAATAATTGCGCTAAAAAGCGGCAGCAATGTGCACAAGATTTGGAAAATAATCGCGTTAAAAAGCGGCAGCGATATGCACAGAATTTGGAAAACAATCGCGCTAAAAAGCGGCAGCGATATGCACAGAATTTGGAAAATAATCGCGCTAAAAAGCGGCAGCGATATACACAGAATTTGGAAAATAATCGCGCTAAAAACCGGCAGCTACATGCACAGGATTTGGAAAATAATCGCGCTAAAAAGCGGCAGCGATATGCACAGAATTTAGAAAATAATCACGCTAAAAAGCGGCAGCGATATGCACAGGATTTGGAAAATAATCGTCTTAAAAAACGAATTCAATATAAGCAAGATTCTAAAAAACAATGTGCACAAAAACGTAAACGTTATTATTTAAATATTCAGCGTGAACGAGATAGACAAAAGAAATTAAATTCTAATGACAAATGGCTTTACAACAAACGATATTATCAGAAAATAAGCAAAAAATCTGTAGCTGCAATAAAAAATTGCAATATTGCCAAAAAAATCACTAAAAAGTATGAAAAATTCTGGTCGAAAAACACCATAAAACTTTGTAATTCTTCAGAAATATTTATAAAAAATTTTAAAGGCCATATTGAGAAACGATTAGAAGCTGAAAAAATCGTACGTTGTTGTATGTATATTAGAAATATATGTATATTAGAAATATATTAGTCATGTTCGCAATATATACAAAATATTAGCTTTGATTAAGAAGAAAGCAGAAGTGAGCTTAACCCTTGTCGCAAAATGTTCTACAATTGAAGACAAATTAGATGCGTTATGTGGCGAATCTAGACATACAGCCTCATCTGAAAATTATTTCATTGATTCTACATATTATCATGTTACTTCATCGGAATCTTTGAATACGAAAGAAGAAGTTCTGAATATATTACCATTAATAAAAAATGTAACTTCATCGAAACCTTTGGGAGTGAATACAAAGGGACAAGTTGTGAATATATTACCGTTAGTACAACAATTACAAGCAAGAAAATCGTGATTGTGCAATACTTCATGTAAAATTGACAATCCATTTGTAATTGACCGTTATCAGAAGTTCCTCGAAATCGTAAATTCGTGTACTTTAAAGAATGTACCAAAATTGATACAACGTATTCATGAATGTACTATGAAAATTTCAAATGAGAAATTGGGCCATACGCGTAGCTGCCATATTGATTTAACACTTTGCAAAGGAATTTTTCTTCCAATTCAATTATTATCGCCTCATTTTCCACAAGTTAGAATTATTAAGCGTTTAATTTATCAACTTACAAATTTTTATCGAAAGATGGAAAATCTGGATAAGGCATTAACTGATGCTGATTTGAACACATTGAATGAAATGGTAACTGCTGCAGAAGAAAAAGCAGATATGTACAAACATCAACAGACAGATACAATTTTGAGCGATGATGATATTATTTTTAAATATGATAAAGCGTTTAAGGCTTTGACTAAACGTTCAACAGACACACCACGGCATATTTGCATATCTTGTGAGAAATTATGTTATAAAAAAAAATGTTTCTAAAGTTAAAATCAATAGTCTTAAAGCACAAATAGACATTCGAATTTGGAGAGATTTAATGGCACACGTACAATAAGAAAAAATTAATGCGGAATATATATGTAATTATTGTGCAGGGAAATTTCGTAAAGGCCTAATGCCTGCATATTGCATCTTGAATAATCTTTTCACACATAATGTGCCCGAAGTAATACCATCTCTTAATACATTTGAAAAAATTTTTATACAGAGAGCTAAAGCGTTTCAAACTGTCCTCAAAATGGGAACAGTTATTAATAAAAAATTGCCTCAAAGGCAAATGGTACAAAAAGTTAAAAGCAGAACATTTCATTTGCCATTTCCGTTACAGGAGACATTCAATAAATTATGTCATGATACTGACCCAATAAATCATAATCACGAAATATATATTTTAGTTAGAGGTATTCCGACAAAATCAAAGATTATTTGAGAAGAGATAGTTGATGTTAAAAAAGTATTTGACGCTTTAACGTGGTTAAAGCACAATAATGCTTTATACTCTCATATTATATTGCCAAATAATCACAATGATATAAGTTTGGCAAAATTAAAAACTTCAGAATTCCACATGGAAGAAACAGAAAATAATGCCGAAGCGACATTGGATGAAGAGGCTGAATTATTAAATGATCCGATAGAAGAGATAAAAATTGATAAAGAAGTTATATTAGAGGGTTAACAGAAAGCAATATTAACTCAAGTTACTGATGAAAATGATGGCTATTACGAACAATATACTATTTATCCCTTATATGAAAAGAAAGCAAATAAAACTTCGACAGCCTTATACCAAATGTTAAAAGTTCAGGACTTGCCTTTGGATAATCGTGAACAATATTTAGATTTAATGTGTTTTCCAGATTTATATCCTTTTGGTATTAATGGACAACATGAGACTAGACAAGTCAAACTTTTTGATCATGAATTTATTAAATGTCGATTGACATCTAAACATCCACAATACAGATTGAATCAACAATACTTATTTTATTTATTGAACGATGCAAATATGCGTCAATTAAGTCGCGGAATTTTTCATAAAATGAATGTAACTAATCCGCGAGTTCGTTATACAGCTGCAGAATATTTAGATGCAATGTCGAAAGAATTGTTGGAATCTAATCTGAGTACAATATTTTCGACACTTCGAAATACGGTGCAATATTGGCGTAAGCCGAGAAGTGATTTAAATTGTATGACGCAGCATTATGGGCCTGCGACATGGTTTCTAACACTAAGTCCGAGTGAATGGTTATGGGAAGATTTAGATGAATATATTCGTGAAGTAAATGGATGGCATGACGCTTCCTTATCTGTTAGCGTACTCGATGCTAGAGATCCTGTATCAACATCCAGGTTTCTCGATAATAAGTTTCGAGCAATGCTTGATTTCATAGATCTCCATAGATCATCCAATTGGAGAAGTAACGCACTATTTCTGGCGACGAGAATACCAAGGTAGAGGTATACATTTTCACCTATTAATTTGGATTAAAAATGCACCAATTTTTGGTGAATCTACTATTGAAGAAGTCTCCAAATTTATTTTACAACATATAAGCTGCAAAATGCCGGATCAAAATATTTCGCCATTATTGTACAGGCGTGTTAAAACGCATTAACAACATACACAACGATTATTGTCTTTGCTCTAAAAAAGTAGGACGTAAAGTTACTCGTCGGTGTCGTTTTGGATTTCCTCGTTACTGAAACTTTGATTATGAGAGATGTGGCAACTTCGATAGCCGGTAGAAAACACTTGAAACATAAAAGTAGACTTTATGATCTTCCTCGAACAGATAATGAAGTTAATATGATTATAATCCTGTTCTTCTTATTGCATGGGAAGGTAATATGGATATACAATTTATTGGTGAAAAACCATCGCTGCTTACCTACGTTACTAAATATTTGAATAAAGCGGGAAAAAGTGAGTTGTCTGATTCTATTCTTAACAGTAAGAATAGAATAGATAAAAACAAATCATTAGCGAGTTATCTTTGGAATATTGCTTTGCGATTTACGAATAATAGAGAATGTGGAGCTCTCGAAGCTGCTGATACACTGTTAGGTATTCCTTTATACGGAACTGATCGAAATACAACTATTAGATGGTTAGATGTTAATCAGATACGATATCGAAAAATAAAAAGCCGCAAAGAAATTGAAGCCCTTGATGCTGAATCTACTGATATATTTTAACCATCTTTGATAGATAATCATTATCCTCATAGACCAAACGAACTAGAAAATATGTCTCTCTATGAATTTGCACAGTGGTACGATATCTCGAAGATAAAAACGCAAAATGAAGATATTGAATATTATAAAATAAGTAATGGTTACTATCTTAAACGGCGACAACGTGGATATCTTATTAGTCATTATAGATATGATGTTAATACACAGCCGGAAAATTATTTCTTTGCATTGTTGCTTATGTTTAAACCATGGCGAAAATTAGAGGATCTTAGAAACGAATGCGATACTTATGCTGAATCTTTTCACAAGGTAAAACTGCATCTTGTAGAAGCATTGCAATATTATGAAAGATTAGAAGAATTGCAAAAAGCACTTGAAACTGCGAGACAATTAGTTCAGCAATGTCTAGATGACGACTTACAAAAACAACAGTCTCAGGATGATCCTGAAAATCCGATAGGTGTTCAAAATATAGAAGCTGGTGAAACAATGCAAGATTTTAAAGATCTTGGTGATAAAGTAATTCGAGAAATTGATGTACCTGAAATGATAGCAAAATTAAATACGTATCAAAAACGAGTATTCGATAAAGTTATCAATACTGTAAAGTTGGATAAATCAATATTACGATTATATGTTAGCGGAGAAGGTGGTACTGGAAAAAGTTTCTTAATCAAGACTATTAAATGCTGGATAAAGCAAAATCTCAACAAAGATATTGCTGTAGCACCTACTGGTATAGCAGCATTTAATATAGATGGGTTGACAGTGCATAGATTACTTCAATTACCCGTTGAACATGGTCATACTCCTAAGTATAAACAACTATCTGATCATGTATTGAAAGTTTTACGAGCAGATCTTAAAGATGTTATTCTTTTTGTAATTGATGAAGTGTCAATGATATCTAATTTGACTTTAATGTATTTACATATTCGATTATCTGAAATATTTGACACTAATGATTGCGATGATGGTTGGTTTGGTCGAAAGCACATTCTTTTATTCGGAGACTTGCTTCAATTACCTCCTGTACGCGAAGATCCTATCTTTATGCATTTATCAGATGAAAAAATTGCTAAACATCTCGGTTCCTTAAGTGCTGTTAATTTATGGAGTACATTATTTGACTATGATGAATTGACGATCAATATGCGTCAGCAAGGAGATGACTCTTACTGTGAATTACTGTCGAGAATTCGTATCGGTTTATTAACAAAATCTGATAGTAAGATTCTCGAAAGTAGAAAAATATCTTTTAAAAGTGATTCTTTCGAATTTAGATTAAATGAGTTATGTAATTTTATTAATAATTTACCATCGGACACTGTTTGTTTATTGCCTACTCGTAATATGTGTGATGTTCTTAATGATGCAATGTTAAGTCTCATTGTTTCCAAAGAAATATTATTAATTGCTGAAGATACGATTGAATGTATTCCGTATGTAAAGAAGAAAGTATTAAAAACATTGTCAAATAACGATGATGATAATTCTAGAACAGCTGGACTTTCAAAACAAATCACAATTCAAATTGGAGCAAAAGTTATGATTGACGTAATATTGATGCTAGTTTAGGTCTTGTAAACGGTACAATTGCTAAAGTGATTTCAATTGTACAAGATACGTCTACTGATTACGTAGAAAAGATTAAACTTCTTTTACCGTCAGGTTCAGAATATACAATTGAAAGAGTAAGTGTTAAATTTGAGGTGATGGATAGAGCGTATGTTATTAGAAAACAATTTCCATTATCTCTGAGTTACGGAATCACTATTCATAAAAGTCAAGGATTGAGTTTGCAAAGTGCGATTATGGACATCGGTAACTCTGTATTTAGTTGTGGTCAAACTTATGTTGCATTGTCGCGAGTAACATCTCTAGAAGGATTACATTTAATTAATTACGATCCTTCATCAGTAATAACTAGCGAAGAAGCTATTATTGAATATAATCATCTAAAACAGACACACAATCCAAAAGCAGAAATGATTACTATGTCAAAAGAACGCCATCGCAAAGTGAAAGATGTTTCATGGGCGTTGCCAAAAGTAGTTGCTTCTGTTCAAAAATCAAATTCAGATAAAGAAGTTCGACAAAGTACTGCGTGGGTCATACATGGTTTCCAAAATACAGACGAAGTCTCATGCTACGCAAATGCAGTATTGCAATGTTTATTGCATTTAAATGTCATTAGACAGCAGTTGTTTAATTGCGATAAATCAGATGTTTTACGTATATTAATGCATTGATATGAAAATGGAATGCGTAATCTAAATACATATACAATACGGCAATGTTTAGGAGAATATTTTTCGAACACCGCAAAACGAAATGCATCTGATTTTCTTACGACTCTTTTCGAAAAATTTGATTGTATAAGAAATTTGATAGAACATCAAGTAACTTCTACTAAGCGATGCAAAACTTGTGGTAACACAAAAACTACTGTTGATAATAATATTGCTATTTCAATTCCTGTTAATAATTTGAAGAAGAAAAGTTATAATCTTAATGATTTATTAAATATTACGTTTTCACATTGGCATCAATCATACAATGAATATTGTACATGTGAATATTGTACTGGAAATACAATATTTAAAAATGAAATAATATTGGCAAGAGAAATAGTTGTTATTCATTTAATATTATTTTCATCACAGGATGATAAATTAATGAAAGCAGCACACAAATTTAACTTATGTGCTGTCCCAACAACTAAAGTATATATTAATAGCTAGACAATTGTATAAGACGATGAATGCTATACTTCATCATGGTTCATGTATTGATGAAGGTCATTATATAAGTATATGCAGAGAAGGAGTATCTAATATTTGGGTTGAAGCTGATGATGCACAAGTTAAAAAAAGGCAGTGGCCTAGAGGTGCTAAAGATGTTTATATAATATTTTTACAAAAGATGGCTAATAAATAATATATATTGGATATTATAAAGTAAAGAAGCAGTTATATAAAAAAATTCTTCATCAAACTTATGATTAATACTTAATCATCGAATAATTGTATTTCGATCAATCTCATATATCGCCAATAATTGGTTTCTATTTTTTACCCTTACTATTAAAAATAGAATTATATAATTCACTTTTTCCGCTTTATTCATATATTTAATAATGAACTAGATAAGCAACAACGATTATTAATCAATGGATTTAGAAGCATAGATTGTATATTCTATTTTATTGAATAATCAATGTATATTTCTAATGTTTGTAATTATCCGTTATTCTTACAATAAGAGTAGCAAAGAAGTTTGAAGGATCTGGATATCTATAGTAAGCAAAGACGACCGTCGTATTTTGATGAAATATGACGAGGGTAGTGGTGGGTTCTTTGCTTATTTATTTAAAGATGTTTAACATATAGTACAAAAAAGAATGATATAATCCCTAAAAACTTACCTTTTTAAAAAAAGGTAAAAAAAAGGCGCCAAGTACACGCGCCATGTAAAAAAGTGTTACACAAAATACAGTGTTATTTTAAAATCAACTAAAAATAAAAACTTATGTCATGCTGTAAAATTAATATCCTACAAAAGTAGTGATATCAAAAAATTGCGCCAACTGCAAATAAAAACTTATAAAAATATTTTAAGCAAAAAAGATTATACAAAATAGTTGTTTTAATTTCCTACATACATCCTATAAAAATAATGATATCAAAAATTGCGCCAACTAAAAATAAAAGCTTATAAAAATATTTTAACCATATTTAATACATTGCAATATAATTAAAGTAGTAGGGCGTATAGATAAAATAGTTATTTTGTAATTAACTAAGTGCACAATTATAATTTAACCAATAACCATATATATTCTAAAAAGTTTAATAAAAAAAAGATTACATAAAACAAAAACAAATTAAAAATTCATACAAAAATTAAAAATTTTTACAAATTAAAAATTTATCCGAAAATTAAAAATTTATACAAAATCAAAAAATAAAAAAAATTTTGTTAAAAAAACGGCGCTGCTGTTTTCAAAATTAATAATTGCAATGTATCTTAAAATAACAAATAATTAATTTAATTTAAATATTACATCAATAACTGCATCAACACAACATAATAACTGCAGTGTATCTTAAAGTAACAAATAATTAATTTAATTTAATAAACATTATTACATCAATAACTGTATTAACTTAACGTAAATGTACGAAGTACTTTAATGTCATTAGTATATTGGTCAGTTTAGCAGCGCCAAGTTTTTTTAACAAAATTTTTTTTTATTTTTTGATTTTGTATAAATTTTTAATTTTCGGATAAATTTTTAATTTAAATTTTTAATTTGTAAAAATTTTTAATTTTTGTATGAATTTTTAATTTGTTTTTGTTTTATGTAATCTTTTTCTTATTAAACTTTTTAGAGTATATATGGTTATTGGTTAAATTATAATTGTGCACTTAATTAATTACAAAATAACTATTTTAGCTATACGCCCTACTACTGTAATTATATTGCAATGTATTAAATATGGTTACAATATTTTTATAAGCTTTTATTTTTAGTTGGCGCAATTTTTGATATCATTATTTTTGTAGGAAGTATGTAGGAAATTAAAACAACTATTTTGTATAATCTTTTTTGCTTAAAATATTTTTATAAGTTTTTATTTGCAGTTGGCGCAATTTTTTGATATCACTACTTTTGTAGGATATTAATTTTACAGCATGACATAAGTTTTTATTTTTAATTGATTTACGAAAGACATGGATCAGAAATATCGATTTGGCGTGCAGGCTGAAAACGCTTATGGCTTTGGAGTATGGAGTGAATTAAGTGTGGTCGTCGATTTAACAAAATCTATCGAAACATCAGCTTTGCAATATCACCTACCATTAATATTATGCCTTGTTGTTACCCTTGTAATCTACGTTTGCTATTTTTACTGTTATAAGTATATTTTATATTAATTTCAGACTTTGATTTGAAATTATTTTAGATTTGGTATATATGTATAAAGAATATCTATATATAATAAATTAGTTTACTTGTGTTGAATATGATTTAAAAATTGCAATGCGTAATATTATAAATAAGTGTATTATAACGTTATTTAACAGCATGCCGACAACGCAGAGCAACTAACGAACAAGTTCCACCTTCGATAACGACCAACATCGAATTGGCCACTGTAAATGAAATATTCAATTCCGAAAACATTCCATTTAGGCAACATTCTGCACTGGGATGTAATATGAACCCGTCCGAATTCACGGTGCAAGAGCTCCAGAAGAAGCTCAGGACGTTCAGGTTAAATACGGCCGGACCAAAAAATGACTTGATAAGTCGATTGGTGCGGATCCTACGGGTTGGCTTCGCGAGTCGAATAACGTGCAGAACGACCTGTCGCGCAACGGAGAGCAGGATTTGGATGCATCCGAGGTACCAGCAAAGTGCGTGAGCGGAGCGGAAGTGTCGCAGCGAGAGATGGAGATAATTAGGAGAGAGAGAGAAAACTTTTGGAGCGAGAGCTTGCAGTGGCGCGATCAAAGATAGAGTTCCTTCGAGAGAGAGAGAGATCTGGAGCGATCGAGCGGAGGATGGTGATCAAGAGAGGGATGGATCGAGCGGAAGTGCGACGAGCGGCGGATTAGGCAGAGATGACTGAGCGGCGCGAGCAAGTATTACGGCTATTGCTGAATTATTAGCATGTTTTAACGGAGTGAACGATTCCTGGAAAGTATGGGAAAAGCAGGTGCGGCTTCTTGCGGCAACATACAAGCTGTAAGACAATATGACAAAAGTATTGATAGGCTCGAGACTCAAGGGTAAGGCGGCTGACAATGAGTGGTTCTGTTCTAAGCCCGAGCATATCGAGATGTCGGCAGATGATCTTCTCCTAGCGATGGGAGCTATGTTTAATCATCGTCCAAATAAACTGGCACTGGAAAAAGAGAATTTGAAGGACGAATTTGGAAGGCGAAGCTTTCGGCACATACATGCACGATAAGATTATTTTGGCTAACCGGGTGCCGATCGAGGAGGACGACCCTCGATTATATCGTCGAAGGTATAACAGATATAAATTTGCAAGATCAAGCTCGGATTCAAGGAAATTGGATCCGCCATTTTGAATTTTGAAAATCTGAGCCCGGATTTGATAGCGACCAAAAACCCTTTGAGTTATATGCAGTTTATACGTGAAAAGTCCCTTCGTCCTGTTAATGGGGTTAAGCACATATCTAATATATCGAGACAGTATGAGGCGCATTCTATAAACAGTAAAAAATAACATTCTGTAACTCCTAATTTTTAGTGTAGGGATGTTAAGCATAAAGTTTAGGGTAAACATTGATATTAGCGCCGACCTTACCGATTTCAATGACCTTGACATATGTTGTCAAGGACATGGTTCTGAGTAACTTGAAAAAAATTTTAGCCGTCGCTCGTTGTTTATTACAATGTTATTAACAATTGAAGATAGTGACCGATCGATGCTTGCAACATAAGACTGCATATATTTCGGCATGAATTACCGAGCTTATATTTTAAAAATGGAAAGAAAATGATACAAAACTAAAATGTCAATTATAAACAGGATTATATATTTCGCACACAAGAATTGTGGGTTGGACCTTGCTTTGCGTTGTAAAGTGTATGCGTGGACGCAGTGGGTTCGCCCCCCCCTACGGGGGGGTTCCACTTTCGGAAGATATAACCTAACCCAAACCAAATTTTAAATTAGAAATAGGTTTCCCACTCACACAAGAATTGTGGGGTGGACCTCGCTTCGCGTTGTAAAGTATATTAATATAAGTAAAATATATAATGCTCATCATGGAGAAGTTCAGATTATCGCATTTAATACGTATTCTTATTATATCATTTAATTGTTAATAACGTTGTAATAAACAACGAGCGACGGCTAAAATTTTTTGCAAGTTACTCAAAGCCATGTTCTTGACAACATATGTCAAGGTCATTGAAATCGGTGAGGTCGGCGCTAATATCAAAGTTTATTAAATTTAGCTGTCAAAGATGAAACAAAAAAGATCGGTTTTCTTGCAATGAAAGTGGCTCACTTGATATGGAATTCTCGATACACACACACACACACACACACACACATATACAAGGTGTCCGATAATTATTGACACACCCGAAGTGTGAAGGTAGATTGGCTCAATCTGAAAAAAAAGTTCTGTACCATTTTGCTAAATTCGCAATAGTTATTGCGTTATTAATTAAAATATCTGAGCTAATAAGCGCGTGGGAAGCGGTAGGCCGGAATCGATAGGCATGTAAGATGGCTTATTTGTTTACGTCTCTTAGCAATAAAAGCATCATCTGAGCGAGAGGTGGAGTCACGCAGCGAGCGGTGAGCGACGTGTGATATTTGTTGCTAAGAGATGTAAACAAATAAGCCATCTTACATGCCTACCGATTCCGGCCTATCACTTTCTACGCGCTTATTCGATCAGACGGTTTAATTAATAACTCAACAACTATTGCGAATTTTGCAAAACGGTATAGAACTTTCCTTCTCAGTTTGAACCAATTTACCTTCACACTTCGGGTATAATTATCGGACACCCTGTATATTATATGTATTGAAACCAGAAAAGTAAAGCCAGGAATGACTGGGAGGGAAAAGTCACGAATTCAACTCCGCGAATGCAGGGAATCCGGTGTGACTTGTGGAAGTAAGGGAGAGGTCGCGAATTCAACACTGCAAAATGCAGGGAATCCAGAGTAACCGGCGGAAAAGTTCACGAATTCAACTCTGCGAATGCAGGGAATCCGGTGTGAGTTGTGGAGAATTAAGGGAAGGATCGGGACTTTAAACTTGAAAATTTATATAAGAAAGCTATTGTAATTGATTTAAATATTGGGTTAATCCAACAAAATACTTTTTCTTTAGCTATAAGTCCAAGTATTGTTTCTAAAACAAAAAGGGGGATAAAGATAATCTTGGAATATTCGAACTTACTACTTGAAGTGATTTGATTTTTATTCTTTGATGATTCTTTGATGGTGTGTTGTTGACAGTCGGTGCTCCGTAGTGGTCCAAGTCCTCACTGCGGGTGGGTCTTGGATTCCAAGTGATTTGTGGCACGGTAGCTTCACTACACTATGTCACTTTAACTGCCACTTGACACTTTTGCGTACTGTCTGCTAGTCAGATTTAGCAGAGGTGAATTGGAACGGGCGCGACATCTTTTCGTTATTCGTGCTGCACTGTTGTTACTACTGTCTCTTTCGGTGAGAATCTCGGTTTATATCTTATTTTTGGTTCACGCCCTCCGTTTAATCGTAGGAAAATTTAACCAATCTGGATTCTTAATCATCTTTCTCATAAATTTTAGTTACCCCCTCCGTAGGGTAAATTAGAAAAATGTAACGAATCGGCGTCTTCCAAAAATGGAAAGTTCTAAGTATTTCGCTGTCGGCGGCAGCGTTTGTTCGGCATAATTTATGTTTAAAGAAGCGCGCGATGCACCCGCTAATGGAAACGGGTTGACTTTTACTATCCTCTTGAGACAGTGATTATGCGTATGTCCTGTCTGCTATCCGAGTGCACGTGCAGCTTTCGAGCGTCCACGTGCGTTTATCAGTGTCCGTCTTTCGTTTTATTACTATTTTATGAAGATCTCTGCTGTGACGGTTTATCTATACTTTCAGATTCAACTGTCAACTGGTCGCTATTAAAATATGAACAGAGTGTCACAGAATGTCTTTGGAATTTTATCTTTATTGCTTCTTTTTTTTCTTAAGTTTGCTCTAGATTCTGTCTCGTAAGAAGGTCGCGGTGTCTATATTTCTATTAGTTTATTATGTTCACGTGTTTATTTCTTAATCGTTCCGGCGTGCACGCGGCTTGCTTGTTATAATTTACTTAATGCAATTTTGACTTTTACGATTTTTCAAAAGCTGCACGTGTTCTTAAATCGTGGAAAAGAAAAGAATCGTGGAGTCCACAGGACATAACACTTGCAATTATCTTATAGTATAGTCCATTCTTTATTAATATATATCCTTAAAGATTTTTATTAATTTTTTAATAAGAAAATTTTGAGATACACAGACACATTTTCTAATAAAAATAATTTGAAAAATCAAAATTTTTTCATAAGAAATTAAATAATATAATTATTCTCAACATGCACTTTGTCAATTTGTGTTAATTATGATATATTTCGCAGGTACTTCAAGGAACATCAATGATTTAGAAGGATCGGACACAACGCCTGTTGTTAGCGAATACTGTGTGCGACGTAAAGAGCGTAAAAAAAAGAGTAGTGTAGAAGATAAAATGGTGAATTGTATGTGTCAAAAATAAAACGTAAATTTTTAATTTAAAAAATTTGTACATTCTTCTCAACACTTGTCGTTATAAAGATAATATGTAATAATGCTTTCTCGCAAGAAGAAATGGAATTCTTGAAAGAGGCCAAACTTATGAGTAACTTGCGCCACAAACATGTGTTAAGATTGTTGGGCATCTATTTGAATGTGGATTCAGCACTGCTCAGATTGGAATTAATGGAAGCTGGTGACTTACTGAAATATTTGAGAGAGAGTTAAATTTGAGACATTGCAACCGTCAGATCCACACGCTCTGTGTCTACAAGATTTGCTCGCCATGTGCAAAGATGTTGCACAAGGTTGTTGCTACCTAGAAAAACTGCACTTCGTGCATACAGATCTCGCATGTCGAAATTACTTAATATCCGCGGGAAATCATGAAAACCGTATTGTGAAAATCAGGATTAGTTAGAGATATTTACAATGGTGGCTATTACCGTAACGTAAATGCAATTATTTGAAAATGATAAAACTTTTCTATTTTTACAGTGTAATAATATTATACAATAAATTTTTAAGTTTATATATACAATACATTTTTAATTAGAATGTACAAAAATAAACTATTTTTATTTGTATGTGTATAAAGGAAGATAGATGAGTTAATTTTATCTGTACATAACGTTTGCTTTAAAAATGAATGACTTTGGTAAAACACTTAACTACGTTAAAATTATGTTTTAAAAAGGAGAAACCCTGCTTCCTGTTCGCTGGATGGCACCAAAATCTTTGATGCATTGAATATTTAATTCACAAAGCGATGTTCATTCGGAGTGCTAATGTAGGAAATTACGTCACTGAGTGAGCGGCCCTATCCTGACAAAAATAATTCGAAAGTATGGGCCTGAGCACAAAGATTGTCGTAACCGTTTCCGACAGAGTCGTAAACGTAAAAGTCGGAGATGTAAGTCAACGCATAATGATTTACATAAACGTAGGTCGTATTCATTGCATGTTGTATTACCTCAGTTCTGTGATTACAGTAATTTATTTATCTTTAAAATTATTTAGATTTATTCAAAAAAATGAATTAATACAATATATCTATAAAAGTTGATATACTGTTATACATATAAATGTAAGTAGCTTAAATGAAATTATTGATTAAAACTTATTTATTATATTTTTCCATTCATTTTGTGTGTGTGTGAATGCTTTCTTAAAATAAAAAATGCATATTTTTATTAATATTTAAAATGTGTAAATATTGCAGATTTATAAAATCTAAAAAATGAAGAGAAAAAAACAAACTTGTTCTTATATATTGGCTTTTTTAATGTTGTCATTACCTGATAAAAAAAAAACTACATAAAAGATGGATAAATAGAAGGTGGCATGTAAGACCAATTAACAAATTAAGACGTCAATATGGGCATTATGATTATCTTTTTCAAGAACTGAAAGAGGATGACAATATGTTCTTTCGCTACGTAAGAATGTCCAAACAGAATTTTGAAAAGCTTTTGGACCTATTACAACCGTATCTTATAAAAAAGAGCTGTAGAGCACTGCCACCAGAACAAAGACTATTAATCGCTTTAAGGTAATTTATATTTATTTTATTTTAATGCTATTTTAATTATAAATTTGTATCCAAAAAGTTTAATATAAATTTATTATATATATCTTTTTCTCAGGATACAATATGTAATTAGTAAATTTTATTTTTATTTTTCTTATTAATCTTTCTTAATTTAATTTACAAATAATTATTGTTAAAAACTTAAATGTCGCCAGTAGATACAAAAAAGGAGACGTAGGTTTAATCGACCAAACTGGCAATTTATTGATTGAAAATGGATCACAACGTTTCGACCATGGGTTTTGGTCCTTATCAAGTGAACTGAAATTTATAGCAATATTACAAGAAGTAAATAACGTGCTACAAACTGGTACAACAAAAAGCGAAAAATCTATACATACAGTATTTTAGTTAGCTGTTAAAATGCGAGAAATGAGGAAATCCTTGTGTCAAGATTGCATTATGTCAACCTCTCCGTCAAACAAGCTGAGAAAGACTAAACGATCTTTATTAATTTGTCATAAATATTGTTTAGATTCTCAGTGTCCTTTTGTAAGTTAATAGTGTTGTCAAACTTTTTAATAAAAAACATTTCAGCGATTTCTCTCTTTCTCACATATTTTTCATTATGTAAAATAATCGGCATTGACCAATCAAAGTCGTGATTAAATTCCAATTTATGTTTACTAATGACAGAAAGATTACTTGCGTGCAATTTTATGTTGTTAAAATGTTCTTTAACACGGGTACCTAAATGTCTTTTCGTTTGACCAATGTATGAGGCGTTACAATTTTTGCAATCTAATTTATAGACAACTTCAGTCCTGTTGTTAATAGGCAAACTATCTTTGCCACGCTTAATCAATGTGTAACGTGCCGCTTTTCGAGCATGGCTCATATACGCTCAGTCGGGATCAGGATTCGAAAAGGGCTACGAGATAATCAGGCGTGTACTTGTGTGGTATAGATGTTTATTCACTTAAGTAGAGTGCATGTACAACTATGAGTATGAGTGTGTATCGGTGTTCGAGGTATAACTGTTGTGTGAGTCGTGTCTGATTTCGGTGTGCAAATGTCGTGGATGTGTAGGCGCGGTGGATATATTTACAGTATGCAAGCGATGCGTGAACGGCGTGTATGGATGCAAGAGATGAACGGAGTTACAATATGCAAAAGATGCGTGAACGGCGTGTATGGATACAAGCGATGAATGTATTTACAGTATGCGAAACGACGCGTGAGCGGCGTGTATGTATGCGAGCGGTGAATGTATTTGTGACGTACCAGTATACGTGAACGGTGTGTATGTATGCGCGTATGCGGGCGATGGATGTATACAGTGTGCCAGATAAACCGGGATCGGCCCGCGTAAGTAGCTCTTTATTTGGGCGGCCGATAATACATTGGTCGCGGGATACGTGACTCACGATGTATATTCTCGCTCCGGAATGTGAGTCGTGCCGGCGGCACGTGTTTACACGTTTTTGCGGCGTTTAAAGCCCACGGCTCGCGTCGGCTGTCAGTTGCGCGAGCGCGTGAGAGCGCGTGAGAGCGCGAATGTGGTGTTCGGCGTGGATGCGGTTGATTTTTGTCGCGAATTTGCTTCGTGCTTTAAAGGTAGGATGCGCTAGGATGCAACGCTTAACGAGATCGCTCGTCAGCAGCAGAGATCTCTCTACCCGCTGAGGCTTTTAGATCGCTGCAGGTGTTGGTCGGATCTGCCGAAAGTGTCAAGATCGCTCGACGGAGACCGAGTTCGTTCGACCTCCGTATCTTGGAGTTGCAAGGAATTCTCTCTTTGAGATGTGCCGCGATCTCTCGGCAGAGACTGAGTGCTCTCAATCTCGATTATCTCTTCTGGAGAGCGTGTTCGTGATCGGATGTCTAGGCGCTGTGCTAGTTCTAGATGTCTTAATGGAAACTTTTTATCAGGATGACAAAATGTACAACATATCAAATTTTCAGTCAATTCCATCGAAATCCAATTTCCATAAGGATTGTGCGGGGTCCTTTCAATTGTATCATGTTATGCTTTCATATGAATAAGCGTTTTTATCTATTAAATTTTTCAAAAATCTTTTTACTCACCTGATATCTCTCTTTAACTTTTAAATACACGTTACTCAAGCATAGTATTATATGTATATAAGTGATAAAGTAAGTCTTTAATCAATATTTTATGTATATTATGATGTTTTGGTAAGGCAGATCTGTATAAAATTAAAAGATAATATATTATCTCCTTTGAAAATTCTTTATCGCTAGTGGTAAATATAAATTGGTAGACTTAAATCAACGTTACTAGCCAGTGTTTATTTGATAAAATTCACAACGTTTCGACCATTTGGTTGTGGTCCTTATCGAGTGAGAAACTACTTATTAAATAAACGTGGTCACATTATTCAATTTAAACGGATTATCCATGTAATAGATGTAAATAATGACAAAGAAGAAAACACGTCACATCAAGGAGATGATCCGTCAACTCACTCGATAAGGACCACAACCAAATGGTCGAAACGTTGTGAATTTTATCAAATAAACACTGGCTAGTAACGTCGATTTAAGTCTACCAATTTATAATATATTATTTTTTATTTTAATATTATATTATAATAAAATAAAATGCCACTATTACATAATATAAAATTTAATATGTAATAATTCAATACACATACAATTATCTGAAAACTAAAACAAAATACATGCGCAAAATTATATTATAAAGTATATTGAAAATTTATTTTAGAATACTAAAGAGAGTTTTGTAATATTTAAAAAATTTTGAGCATTTTGAACAAAGTAATTTGTCATATTGTTACTTAGGCATATAATTAACCAATAAACATAAAATAAAATAAATTTGCATTTAAAATAATTTTTAATAATTCTAGTAACAATTAATAAAATCTTACAAAAAAATTAAATAAAATTACAAAAAACAAAAGCACTTTTTTATAAATAAAATAAAAAATAATAGTTTGTGTTACATCTTATGTAGTGGTGTAGTGAATGCATCAATTATTAATTTCTTTCTTGCTGTTTTTTCAGGTTTTGAGATATGTTCTAAATGAGAACGAACATATTCAGCGAATGACTGATCAGGCGTTTTTGCATCTGTATTTTCTTTTGAATTTTCGAGAAAATTTATAAGAGTGTTACTAATATCTGTAAATGTATCGTCAATCCTTTTTGTCTCAATTTTACGTTTTTTATATTTTGACGTATTTATTTCTTGAGAACGTTTGTTGTTTTGTTGAATTAAGTTGTCCTGATTTTGAGATGTAGATGCAATAATATCTACACATGCACTAATATTTTTCCTTTGTGGCATATTAATAGGCTTTTCATTCTCTGATCCACTAGTAGAATCATCACTGTTTTTTAATTTGTTATGACTTAATTTATGACTTTTGTTACATCTAATGTTAGTAAAAGTATTGAAAAATAATAAACAATTTTACAATAAGGTAATAAACTATTTTTAAACTCTTAAATTTGAATAATTATTTTTACTAATTTTATAATGTTAAATTAACTTACTTTCTTTTTTTAATAACATTATCGAGAAAAAATAGTTGGGAAAAAAATGCAAATAATTTGCGTTTTGAAGGAGCATTACTACTTTTGTATTCATTTGCAATATTTCTTTTCTCACGGCTATATTGATCTCTTAAAGAAGTACATTTTGCTTGACAATACTCAGGAGTGCAATGTTTACCTGTAAAATTTATAATAAATATTTATTTAATTATTTATAGTTTAAATATACATAAATAACTAATATATTATAACGGCTGCAAAACATATTGTTATAATAAGTTTACTAACCTAAGTTTCTTTGTTGCATAATAGTAGAAATTTCTAACCAAGCATTTTCTTTTATTTGTTTATTTTTTAAATTTTTATCATTTTTATCATATAAATATCTTCGTTCTCTATATATTTCTATAAGATAATCATCTCCTTCTTTTTCTTCAATAGTAATATTTTCATTTGCAGACTCTACGTCTTCGTGATAAATAATTGAATCATCCGTATTTGGATTACTTAAAATATAATGATGATCATTCATTTTTTTTAATAAAAAATCTAAAAATTTAAAGACGAATAATCACTGTAATCACAGAACTGAGGTAATACAATATATGCAATGAATACGACCTACGTTTACGTAAATCATTGTGCGTTGACTTACATCTCCGACTTACGTTTACGACTCTGTCGGAAACGGTTACGATTTTGTGCTCAGGCCCTATTGCAGTATGTGCGTGAAGGAGGCAAGCTGTCGAAATCTCTCAATTATCCACCGATGTTGTGCCACTTGATGCAGAATTGTTGTAATGCGGCAAACGATAGATCGAACTTCATACTTTGTCTCGGAAATATCGTAACCCTGAGAGACAACATAGAAAACGCGACACTGAACACTGAGTTTGACATAATATCAGACATGCAAAGATGAATAGATCGTAATTTTTATGCGTATATCTTTGCATGGAACATTTAATTTTTGCAAATTGATTAAAAAATAATATCAATTAAAAAATATTTCTTCTACTTTCGCTCATATTTCATAATACATTTAATATTATTTTAAAATTATTTGTTATATTAATATTACAACGTGATTATGTTAGTCAGATTATAATATAAGATTAATATACATTGTAGAAATGACAATCATAAATAATTTATATTTATAATAAGCAATTTACGAGAAGAAAATTTTTGCAATTTAAATGTCAAGACGCAAATTGATAACATAAACTTATTTTGTTCTCAACTCAACTTTCCTATACTGCAAACGTCTCAGCTGATGTTTGCGAAATAAAAGCACGAGAATTCGTATGTGTGCGCTCGAGATACATCCGATCTTTGTCAAGCTTTGCTAATCTAGATGGAATACATGAACATTGTGTATTGTTAAAAAACGACTCAACTAATTAAACTCGAGATTGTCACTTTACGAATATTACTGAATATTACTAAATATTTTTACTGAATATTATAGCGCGCATATTCATTTCTCTCCGCTTATGTCTTCTTTTTCAATTCTTAGTAAAATGCATTTTTTCTGTCTTAGCTTCCGCCTTCTGGACAGATAGAAGATCTTGTCGAAAGCACAGCCAATGTACCTGCGAACTTTTAATCGCTAATGATGCTTCAAATAATATCATAGAAGTTTCGACGTAATCGCTTCCTTGACTGAATAATTTTTGACAGCTTTCGCCGGCACTTGTAATCGATTTTACCGTCGTTTGTCGAGTTATTGATAGCTACTATATAGTTAAATGCGACAATGTAATAATTCCTTGGTCCATTCTTTTATATTACCATAATAATCTTCATCTAATTTCTTCGTCTAATCGAAAAAAGCCTTATCGCAAAATTTTTTCACTTAACGCGCTCTCGATCAAGATCGAGCATACCATCAAGCCGGCGATCCAGCAGAAGGCGACAGAGAAGCAGAAGAAGAAGAAGAAGTAGGATTAAAGGTACACATTTTACAAAAATTTTATTCTTGTTCATATTCTTATCCATAATAATTCATATAATGTGTTGTGTATCTGTAAATAGTAGTTCTTATGTTCGCTTTACATTAGTGTAATTTATATTTTTTGTTTTCTTTGTATGCTTGAAGCATTCACACTTGCTTTTATTTTTATTCTCATTTTTGTAAGATAACAAGTAGATCAAATAAAAATTGTTCGGTTGATGTTAATTGAATATGTTCTACATATATATTATATCTACATATGTCATTTTCCTGTCCTGCTTTCCTTAGGCCTCATAATAAACAGGAAATAAAATGTATAAAAATGTACATATTTTTTTGTAAAAGTTCGATAAAGATGTTTAAAATAAGCTTAACTTTTCGAAAACACCTACATAATTTAGCTGCATAAATAACACATTTTTCCTATATCCAGATATATGGAGATAGTTTTACATTCTTATATTCACATATTACATAGAAATATAGTAATTACAAAAACATTTTAATAAGAAATATATAAATATGTATTACGAAATAGAAAAATAGTTTACACCAATGATCTTGTATTCAATATAATTTTTCTTCATCATAATATATCAAATATGTGATAGATACGTTTACACAACATTTCAAGTTTGCTTACATTAAGAATTTACTACGCACGTATTTTACATAACTTCAAACTAATCTGTCAATTAAACTTTCTTTCTAGATTTTGCTAATTTTTAGTATTACACAGCCTTGCATTTAAAATAAAAAAATATTTATATTTACAATGTTCATACGAAAAAAGGAAAAGAAGTGTAAAGAAATTCAGAAGATAAATTTAAGATTATATACAGCCTCAATATCATAGATAATTCTTTAAAAGGAGATAATAATTCATTAAATAATGAATTGTTTGATGCAACTCTAAATGATCAAAAAATTAAATGTTTAAACTAAAACATACTAAAAATTGTTCTTCAAATATTGTAGTTAATGCAATAAATAACTTGGCAAGTTGAATTTGCTTATAGCTATTCGATCATCATCTGATAGTTTCACAATCTCTAGATATCAGCAAGGTATATTTACCAATACTGCAAATATATCGTAATAAGATAAGTAAGCTTACTACTTTGAAGACATAAAAATAATATCTGTATTATTCGAGGTAAAACTGACAATTTTTATATGGCAATATGATAAATAAAGTTTATCTTGATACTTTATAATTATAATGTATAATTGAAAATAATATACATTTTTTATCATTCAATTATTTTTCTATAATAAATTATTTTTTTACTTGATTATTTTGAAAACTACAAAAGAAGATTGATTACATTTATATTGCTGTCTTTTATTACAATCAAATATTACTAATTATCAAAATATACGCATTGCTTTGCATTGGGTTTAATCGAGGAAAATACACTAATTATTCATTTATCAGCTGTTTTATAATTTTATGATAAAAAATCATTACAATCGATTATGAGAAGGAGTCTTAAAAAGTAACATTCAAAGATAAAAACACACGCACGCACACGAACTCGGCGTGTTAATAAATGAATCTATCAAGAGAATATAAAGGATCATCGAGTCAACTGTCTAAAGTGTATCTGAATCATTGAGCATAAAACATTGGTAGCTTAGTCATGCTGGAGAATCGCGTGGCAAACGATCGAGTACAAACATCGTCAAGAGAAGAAAAGTATTATGTTAAGAATGTTAAAAACATTATGTGTTTTACTAAAAGTGTTAATGCTAATGAGAGCGGCCATAACGATTTCGTCGGAAGATCTGGAGGATAGCGTAAGTTTGCAGAAAAAGTATTTTCATGTGCTCTGATCTACACTTCACACAGATAAAAGATTTTCATCATGAAGAAAATTGAATGTTATATATTGCAGATAATAGAATACTTGTGTCATTATAACTGTACAATGTAACTGTAAATGCTTTAATTAAAGAGAAGATATGCTCTAAAAGTAATATATAAAGTATGTTAATTTCATACATTTAAAAATCGATGTTAGCGCAAAACTAAACTTAATTGTGACGGTATATTAAAATTTAAACGTGTTGTTGTAATTGTTATATTTAAGAATAAGAATTTTTAATATTAAAGATTCCGTTTATTCTCTGATATATTAATAAACAAATATGACATTTTTGGTTATTTACATGATTCTTCTGTAATTTTTAAAACATCCTTAGTTTTTTATATAAATGTTTATTTATATTTATTAATTTTTGTATAAAACTCACAGGAGTAAATTATTTTTTGTTTAACAAAATCAATATAGAAAATCAAAACTATTGAATTAAAAAATTTGCTTGCGTAACGGCAACAAAATATTAAAGTAGAGGATTGATACAATGGAACTTCTAATTGACTTCAACTAAATCTAAAGGCCAGTAATATGCACAATCACTTGATACATATGCGAATTTGTAAACTATTTATTACTCAATGTATATGTATGCGTCATATATGTACATATTTTCATCGGAACAAGTCGAAAGTTTATGCCATTGTGTTCTCTAGAATTTGTTTGCGTTAAAAAGTATAACAATAAAAAGAAAAATTTAACAAGATTTTTAAATATAGGAATTTGTAAAATTTCTATAACCACAAAAAAATGATATAAAACATATTTATTATTTAAATATAAACATTGTTAAAACTATCAATGATAACAAACGCATTCGTTAAAAAAGAAGTCGAATTAAGATGGAGTCGCTTACTTGAAATTAATCGGGTCAGACTTTCCACTGACCGCTTGACTTATTTGCAAAGAGACACAGTTATAACTTCTAATTAGCCGTTATTAATCCATTCTTGCGCAACATTCTGTTTGACATAAGAAAAATATTTGATATGCAAGAAGATATCTCGATCAGAAATACTTATAAGAACAGATTTAAAAAATGATTTGCACAGTATTTAGTACATTACACAGAAGTGCATCTACATTTTTCTAGTTGTAAATTATAAACGTAAAATATCCCCGATTTAGTTACACACATTTTTTTAATCCGCAAATATCGTTTTCTAGCAATTGTTGGTTATGCTAAAAAATATGAAAATGCCCTAGATACAGTGTCTCTCTGCAACAAATAAGTGATTGCTACAAGTGTGTCTCGTGCCACCCTCCACTACATACACACCTGTATATTACTTAAAAAAATATAAATTAAAATATTGAATACATATTTAAAAAACGAGAAATCTTAGAATAATTTTAATTACCTATACATATATTTTTTATCTATATATGCTATATATATATATATATATATATATAATATATATATATATATATATAGCAATATATATACAGGGTGTCCCAGAATAATGGGGACTAATCTCGTGTGCAGATAGAGCGGATTGAACTGAGTCGAAAAGTCCTCTACCATTTTGCAATTTTCGCAATAGTTAATGAATTATTAATGTTTAAAAATCGCCGTATTAGCCCGGCCTACCGCCAAATGCAAGCGCGCGGCGAGATGAGGCCGCCCAGCGATCGAGGTTGCTAGGCGCGCGGGGAGTTGTTTATTACAAGCGGCGTGGTGCTACACACAGAAAAATATCATTCTATTCCTAATGTTAAAAAAAATGATTATTCAGTTTACTTTTCTTCTATTAAGTAACAGTTATCTTTAACAAAAAAATATTTTCTTGATAATAGTCTTAAAATAGACTGATCACAAATTTTAGAAAAACTCATTATCATGGACCCAAAAAAAAATAAATATTTTTTTTTGAGGAATATTATAAAATTGTACAGAAGAAAAGTCAGATTTGGTTCATTTGAATATTTTTGATTGAATTTAATATTTTTGATTAAAGTATTAAACTTATTAGGATTCAGAATACACATTTTGAATAAATTTGATGCTTATGATGAACTTATGATAGATTTGCGGATATATGAACTTATGAGATACTTGAAACAAGTAATATTTATTTAAGTACAGTATGTATTTTTCTGTGTAATATTACTTGTTTCAAGTATCTCATAAGTTCATATATCCGCAAATCTATCATAAGTTCATCATAAGCATCAAATTTATTCAAAATGTGTATTCTGAATCCTAATAAGTTTAATACTTTAATCAAAAATATTAAATTCAATCAAAAATATTCAAATTAACCAAATCTGACTTTTCTTCTGTACAATTTTATAATATTCTTCAAAAAAAAAATATTTATTTTTTTTGGGTCCATGATAATGAGTTTTTCTAAAATTTGTGATCAGTCTATTTTAAGACTATTATCAAGAAAATATTTTTTGTTAAAGATAACTGTTACTTAAGAGAAGAAAAGTAAACTGAATAATCATTTTTTTTAACAATAGGAATAGAATGATATTTTTCTGTGTGTAGCACCACGCCGCTTGTAATAAACAACTCCCCGCGCGCCTAGCAACCTCGATCGCTGGGCGGCCGCATCTCGCCGCGCGCTTGCATTTGGCGGTAGGCCGGGCTAATACGGCGATTTTTAACATTAATAATTCATTAACTATTGCGAAAATTGCAAAATGGTAGAGGACTTTTCGACTCAGTTCAGTCCGCTCTATCTGCACACGAGATTAGTCCCCATTATTCTGGGACACCCTGTATATATATATATAATTTATCTATATATGCTATTTATAAATAAAAGTATCAAAAACAGTCATATATTTAAACAACTGATAATTACATGATTCTTTTTGATTTTTCAGTGTCAGTAAGCGAAACATGTTGTGCTAAAATTTTGTAATTCTGTCTTTTCTGCATATGTTCCCACTAAACAAAATTACGTTTAAGAAACGTTACAACAACATCACATTGTGGCAATGTGATATTTGCTGGTATATCTCAGAAACATCTATAAAACATGTCGGTAACCCTGAATGTCCTACCTCTTTTATGTTACATATGGGATGTTCCATTTACGACGTTCCTGAAATGTTTAAAGAACCTAAATGTAACGTCCGAGAAACATTTCAGTGTACATCGCAGAAACATTTATGTAATATCATTGAGACTAGACATTTTTTATCTCAATTATATTCTATATGAAATATTTCAATTGTAACATTTGTTGGATGTATATGAAACATTACTGAAACATATTTTTATTGATGTTGCAAGAATGTGTTATTGATATGTAGGTGACCTTAATTATTGTAGCGCTGTAATGTTTCAAGTGTAACATTTTTACTATAACGTTCGTGTAACAAATCTGCAATGTTACAGTGTCCCGTAAAAACCATGACAAAACGCTCATGAGGAAATAGAACGGATCGAAATGAACAAAAAAGTCCCATACCATTTTGCAAAATTCCCAATAATAATCAAAATATTGAATATTAAAATCAGACGAATAAGAGCGCGCCGAGAGACCCGTATATCTGCATTAATTGCCGGCGCGTGGCGAGAGGAACAATAAAATTTAATATTTCGATTATATACAGGGTGTCCGGAGTCAACCGCATCACCTGTCGTGTGCAGGTAGAGGTAGTTAAACTGAGTAGGAAAGTCCTATACCGTTTTGCAATTTTCGCAATAATTAATAAGAAATTAAATAAAAAAGAACGGCCAATCCGTGCGAGTAAAAGCGCGCGGCGAGAAGAGACCTCCTACTGTTTACGTGATTCTTGTCGCGCGGCGAAAATAAAAGCCTAATAATAAAAATAATGTTTACGCGGTTGCTACGCACGCGACAAAGCGGGGAGGAGCACTCTACAAAGGACGATGGATAAATACGAGCAATGCATAACGTTAGACCCCCGCGTGGGCTGTCTCTTCTCGCCGCGCGCTTGAACTCGCGCGTATTGGCCGATCTTATTTAATTTATTTCTCATTAATTAAGGCGAAGATCGCAAAACAGTAGAGGACTTTCTTACTCAATTTAACTTGCTCTATCAGCATACGACGGGTGATGCGATTGACTCCGGACACCCTGTATATATTATTGGAAATTCCGCAAAATAGTATGGGCGACTTCTTTGTTCATTTCGATCCGTTCTACCTCACGAGCGTTGTCACGATTACTTCGGGACATCCTGTATGTAACTGAAACATATCAATAATATGTTATAAAAAAAATAAAATAATATTCTTCGATCGTTGAAGATATCTATTATTAGACGGTTCTTGAACCTGTATTTTTCTCTAAAAATGTTATTTTAAAAACATTACAGTAATATTTAAAACATTTTTAGAAGATCAACAGAATATGTATTTAGATTTGCATGTAATAAATGTATGTATGTATGTATGTATTTATTCCGTCCCCTCAGGGTTTCGGCTTCCGGCTACAGATCACTTTTTACAACAACTTAAATCTACTTACATGCTACCTTATCCTAGACTAAAACTACCTTATTCGCTATCTTATATCTACCTTAAAACTACTTACTTCTAACTTAAAATTAGTTCGCAAGAGAGAGAGAGAGAGAGAGAGTAACCGCTCTTATGCCCTACGACTTCCGGTTCCACCACACATCCCACTCACTCCACATTCAATCTCATTCGATTCACACCTTTCCTTCCCCTCCTCCACATTCCGTCTTCCTTTCTTCTCCTCCTCCAAACCCACCTCTCTTTCCTTCTCTAGACCTCTCATCCACCACTCTCCCTCCCCCTCCTGTCCCAGAATCTCCCTCATTCTTTCCCACCAGCATCCTCCCTCTTCTCTATCTCTGCACTCCTCTAGCACATGTACCCATGATTCTACTCCCCCCCGCAGACTCTGCATAACTTCTTTTCCTCCGTTTCCCAATAACTCGCGTCCTTCATTTCATTCCCTAATCTAAACCTGGCTACCCTTCTCAATCTACTTTCCCCCCAACCCTTCTTTAGGTACTTCGGCATCCCTTCTCCCTTAACCTCCCCGTACCACCTGTAATATCTCGATTCCCTAATCCTTCCCCATCTTTCCTCCTTCTATAGCTCTCTATCCTTTTGCTCCAGTCCTTCATATATTCCCTCTCCTCTTTCCCTTCTCTCTTCCAACTCCTCTACCTTCCTGCCCCTAACCTTGAAAAATTTCTTTCTTTCTTCTTCCCAACCTTTTAACCCTCTCCCCTCTCTCACCCTTCTTTTAATCTCCCAGAAACATTTCCTCGCCCATATTCCTCCTTTTCCTTCCTCTAATTTCTTCTCAAAACCCACCGCTCTCTTCCCTGCCGCCAAACGATATTTATCCTTCCCAATCTCTTCCCTTACCATATATCCCGGCGTACACCAATCCACCCCCAGCGTCCATTTAATCCACCTCTCCTGCAACACTTCCACCTCCCTCCGCTCTAACCACCCCCATATCTCCGCACCATATTCCATCACTGTTCTTACCAACCTTTCACATAACCATATCCTTCTTTCCCAGTTCTCCGCAAACCTCCTCTTCCCTATTCCCCATACCTGCCTTATTACCGCACCTGCCTTCCTAACTCTCTCCTTTACGTGTGCCTCCTGCCCATCATTCCGTTGCAACTTGTATCCTAAATACGTGAAATCCTTCACCTCTTCCACCTTTTTTCCTTTCCACCACCAGACCACCTTCTTCAACCTTCCCCCCCTCTCCTAAACTTCATCACCTTAGTCTTCTCCACATTAACCTCCAGCCTTTTCTCCTCTAGATATCCCTCCAACTTCCCCATCATATGTGCCATCCCTTCTTCATCTTCCGCTAGGAGCACCATATCGTCTGCATACGCTAGGCAATACACCTTCTCATCCCCTAACTTTATCCCCCCATCCTCCCCACCCCAGGACCTCCTCCACGTCTACTATCAACAGATTAAACAGATGTGGGCTCATCGGGCACCCCTGCCTCTCACCTCTTGCCGTCCAAAGCTCTCCCCCGTTATCTCCCCTACTCTCACCCTACTCCTTGTCTCTCCATATACTTCCTCGATCCTGCACCTTAGCCCTTCTCTCACTCCCCTCTCCCTCATCGCTCTCCCCAACATCTCTCTGTCCACCGAGTCAAACGCAGCCTTCAGGTCCACAAATGTCGCCACCACCAGCCCCCCCTCTCCTTCCTAATTGTCTATTCACCAAAAAGTTTAACACATACACATTATCCATAATCCCCATCCCTTTCCTAAATCCCGTCTGACCCGGCTGAAGCATCGCCTTCTCCTCCATCTCCTCTTTTAACCTCTCCGTCAGCACTCCCACGTATACCTTGTATAGAGTTGGCATCAGTGTCACCCCCCTGTATTCCTCTACTCTTTCTCCTCCTCCCTTTTTCACAAGCGGAACAATCACCCCATCCTTCCATTGTTCCGGCGACCCTTCCCCCCTCCATACTCTATTGCAGAATCTCCATGCCCACTCCTCTATCCTTTCCCCTCCAAGTTTCCACACCTCTTTCGGGACCCCATCCGCTCCTGACGCCTTTCCTTTCTTTAACCTTTCTATTACTCTCTTTAGTTCTCCCCTACCTATTTCACTCTCCTCTTCCCCCAGACTCCTCCTCTCCCCTCCTTTCGATACCTTACCTTCCACCCCCCTAGCAACCTCATAAAGTGCCCCTTCCATTCTTCCATCTTTATCATTTCATTTATCCTTTTCCAGCATTTCCTCTCTCTGTTCACTATCTGCCATACCTGCCAACCACCTTCCATTTTCTTCCTCTTTTTTCCTCTTACACAGCAGCTTATATTCTCCCCTTAACTTCCTGTATCCTTCTCCTATCCCTCCCTCCTTTCTCCATTTCCTTAGCACCTTCCACACCTCCTTCCTTTTCTCCTCGCATCCCTCGTCCCACCATCTTCTCCTTTTCGCCTCTGTACTTTCTTTTTCTCCTTCCTTTAACTCCTCACTAATCTCTTTTATCCTTAGCCCTAGCTCCTCATTTATTTCCCTATCTTCCTCCCCATCCCAGCCTACAGTCTACCTGATTCTTTCTCCTCCCCTCTGCATCCATTTGCCCTTTCCCTTTTCTTCCTTCTTCACGCCTGATCTCCTCCACCCCATGCCCTTCCTTCTTATCCATATCACCAAAGGATGATGATCCGACTCCACCGAATCACCTACCTCCATCCTCACCACCCTTTCCTTTACACTTTCCTCTCCTATTATATAATCTATAACAGATTCCCCCCTTCCCCCGTGTACGTAAACTCCCCCTCCACACCCCCCTCCACACTTCCGTTTAGAATCCCCCACCCCGTCCTCTCCAGCTCCTCAGTCAGCTTCTTTCCCTCACCGTTTATTTTCCCATCCTTCGACCTTCTTTTTCCCGCCTCCTCCTCTTCTCCCCCCCATAACCCTACCCTCGCATTAATGTCCCCCCCTATCACTGTCCATACGTTCTCTTCTTGCCCCTCCAGCCACTCAATTCTCCTCCCCCACCCTCACATTAACCACCATCACTCCTTCCTCTCTCTCCTCTATCTCCATTACCATTATATCCGTCAGTTCTTGCCTAACCTCCACCAACATTCCTCCCATCGGCCTCTCCTTCTTACTTCTCCTTGCTAATTGCTTCTCCCATCTATATCCTTTCGGAAGTCTTCTCTCCACCCTTTCCCAGCTTTTTCCATCCATCCAAGTTTCTACCATTACTATCACATCCCATACTCTTATTTCTTTCCAAAAACCTTTCTCCTTATTCTTAACCCCCGCCACATTCCAAAAACCTATTACCCATTCTCCCACTTCTCCCTTTCTCCTCTTTCTCACCTCTCCCCTTTTACTGACCCCTGTCGTCCCTCCCCGTTCCTTCTCCTCCCTTTTCTTCTCCCTCCACCACTTTTCCTTCTCCCCTTCCTCCCTCCTTTCCCCTCTCCTTTTTTCTTTGTTCCTTAAATCCCCTCTTCCCTCGGCCTTACACTCTCCTCTCTTATTTCACCCTTCCAGTTCATTAACTTACCTACCTCCTCATCCCATCTCCACCAACATTCATTGATTCTTATTTTTCCATATCCTGTCCATACTCTACTGCCTTTTCTCCTTTCCTCCTCTGCAATCTCTCTTATCTTCCATCTCACTTTCCTCTCCTCCCATGTCAAATCATCCTCAATCCTTGTCTTTCTACCCTTCAATCTTTTCTTTTTCTCCATTACTTCCCTCTTCTGTTCCCTACTACCTAACTTCACCACTACCATTCCCCCCTCCTTTTCATACTTCCCTCCTACCCTTCTGACCTCCTCTATCTTTACTTTAACCCCTATCTCTTTTAAAACTTTCTTCACCCCTTCTCTTATCTCCCCCTCACCTTCCTCTAGGCTACGAATCACTATGTTATTCCTCTTTTCCTCTCTCTCCTTTAACTCCATCTTCCTCCCTATCCCTTTCATTTTATCTACCATTTCCTCATCCATACCCTTCCCTCCTCTTTCCCCTCCCACAACTAAACTTCCTCCCTCCTTAATCTTTTTCTCTAACTTCCCTTCCATTTCTTGTATCCTCATTTCCAGGCCTTGAATCTTTTCCTTCATTTCCCTCTTCTCCTCCCTTTGCCGTATCTCCTCTCTCATTTTCCCCATCTCATCGCTAATTCTCCTCATCACTTTCTCTCCCATTACCCCGAACATTTCTTCCAGTTCCTCCCTCCCCAGGCTTCTCCCATATTCTTGTAACCCCTCCACTTTCTTACTTCTTTTTAAACTCCAATCCTCCTCTTCTACTTCCTCTTCCTCCGTCTCCCCTCTCTTTCTTTTCCAAAACTCCTCCAAACCATCCCGTACTTCCCCTTCTTTCTTTACCCAACTCCTCTACCTTCTTTGGCCTTCCCACCCTCTTTTTTTCTTCATCCCCCACTATCTTCTTTCCCTCCCCTCCATTCTTTTCCTTTCCCCCTTGTTAAATTTTCTAAAGAACTTCTATCCATTGCTCCGCTGGCTCAACTTGCTCCGTCTCACTCTACTACCAGCTGCCACTTGCGCCTGCACCTATCTCACCTCGACTGCCTGTCGCCTATCTACTATCTTACTTATCCCCGCCTAACGCCGGCCGCTCGCGCTCGAGCGGAACCCGCCTTCAACCTCCCGCCGCCTATCTTCTAAACACTTTACCACAGGCCCAGCGCCTCGTGCTGGCCTCGCTCTCCTACCCGCCACCTAACCTACTATATCTTTTTCCCTCTCTTACTACTCCGCTCCTCTCCCGTTTTCACCTTCCCTTCCCCTCAGCCTTCCTCTCGTATACTACACGCGCCTCCATCTGTACCACACGCTCACAACTCACTCTTTCCTTCGCTCTTACACCAATTTCTAACCCACTCTTACACACCTGTCACTCGCACACCGTCCGGAACCGGAAGCCGATTTGCATGTAATAAATAAATATTAATTGTACTTAATTAATAAACAGCAAAAATACACCATTATTAATAATGTACAATTAAAATTTATTTATTGGTAAATATAAAGTTTTGGTGACTGAATAAAGAAAAGGCAAAGTATAGTTTGCACACATATATATAATTAACTTGTAAATTATACATATAATTATGATAAAATAACAATTGCACGATTATAATTAGGATAAGCAATCCAGCAGTAGTTGACAACATAATTAAAGTATCAATACTGAATTTATATATATATACAGGGTGTCCGGTAATTGACGGATCACCTGTCGTGTGCAGGTAGAGCGAGTTAAACCGAGTAGAAAAGTCCTGTACCATTTTGCAATCTTTGCAATAATTAATGAGAAATGAATTAAACAAGATCGGCCAATCCGTGCGAGTTCAAGCACAGGGCGAGAAGAGACAGCCCACGCGGGGGTCCAGCTTTTTTCGTCGCTCGTACATAGCCATTGTCCTTTGTAAAGTGCTCCTCCCCGCTTTGTCGTGCGCCGAGCAACCGCGTAAACATTAAGCTATTTGTTTTCGCCGCGCGCGTAGTATCACATAACAGTGGGAAGTCTTTTCTCGCCGCGCGCTTGAACTCGCGCGGATTGGCCGATCTTGTTTAATTCATTTCTCATTAATTATTGCAAAGATTGCAAAATGGTACAGGACTTTTCTACTCAGTTTAACTCGCTCTACCTGCACACGACGGGTGATCCGTCAATTACCGGACACCCTGTATAATATATATATATAACATATCTATATATTATTTAAATGTATATAAAGATATTTGGTTTATATACTAAATCATCAGTTACATTGGGTCGTTTACCTTAAATATTAAAAACATGTACTTAAATATTTTATTATAAAAAAATAAAATAAAAAGAACAAGATGACAAAACTAAAGACTTTCTTTTTACGTTTATTAAATCTATATATATATATATATATATATATATATATATATATGTTAATGTGGTCATCAATGACTAGTTCCGGTAATATATAATAGTTAGCTATCATCTGATTGCACGTACTCGCTATAAATAATTTTAATACAAACCAACGTTTCAACAAAAAATATTAATTTCTCTTTCGTTAATTTTAACGTAAAAATAAAAAAATCTATAAATAAATGAGATGGTCAAAAAACTATTATTGTATACTTAATAACTAAAAAATCTATAAATATGAAATAAAACTTATTGACTTGGTTGCTGCTTTGCCTGTAAAAAGTAAAAATAATTATAAATATGTTGTTTTATATCGAAAACAATAAAATACACAAGTAAAATGTAAAAATATATACCAATTCTCTGTTGTAGCGAGTTTTTGAGTGTCTTAACCAAACTGACACATAATTCTGAAATTGTTTATCAGTTAAAACTGGAAAGTGTTTTCTAGTCGATCCTACAAATATAAGAAAAAAGTTAATGTAGTACTGGTACATTATGTTATTAAAAGCAATTAATTTTACAATGAAGCTTATTATATTATTTTTATTATACGTTATAAAATGTCTATATACATACGTTTTAAAATGTCCATAATTATTAGTGTATTCATTTCGAAATTGCCTTTGCGACCCATCCAAGAACATTTTGTACCCAATTTATTCGTAAATATTTTTTCTAACCCAGCTTTTATTTGGTCGTGGGGAGAAGTGCCTCCTAATAAATAGAAAAATGTTTCCTACAACGAAAAATGTACATATATAGAAATATTCAATTATTCGGGCTCTTTCTGATAAATATTGAGCATCCTCTCTGTGTTTATTAGTATTTTAATTTCAATTAAGGAAATTGGTTAAAAGGAAAAGAGTTAAATATTGTTTAAATATACGTATATTGGTATTAATAGTTGGCATATTCAATGACACACAAATGTACAATTAAAAATGAATGTTATAAAATAGTTCTAGCTGTTCAATTAAGCTTGAATAACCAAAATTGTTTTTAAAAGCACAATTTATTTTTAATTATTTATATAATTTTACTATTTCAAATTTTGAATTTCTTATCTAGAATATTCAAGAAATAAGAAATATAGACTACTTTTACCATTTGTTTTTTCCTTCCTCATTAGTTTTTAATGCGATGTCGAAATCAAGTAATTTTTTAAATTTTTTGAAAGGTTTATTTGGAATAACAAAAAAGTATCACAGTTTGAACTGGATGCTGAGACTAGTGGAAACGAATTACTTGTACATTCTAATTGCGCTAAAAATGCATTCTGTTGTTCCAATAATTTTTTAATCGCAATCGTGTTTTGCAGGATTGAAACAATATTCTGACTATCTAAAATATTACAAATTATATTATATAAACGAAAAAAAAATAAAATAAATATAAATTATTACCTGACGGAAAATCTTCAAAAAACGATATTAGTTGCAATCATATTATTATTTACTGGATTAATAGCATTTCTTGGATCTAAATAATAATGGAAATTTTAGTAGTATCACCATAATTTTAATGTCAAAAGCTATTCGATTAAGATATATTATTAATGTAAATATCAGTTTTAATGGATATAATTTTAATTATTTTAATAATAATAATTTCAAAATAATATATAAATTTTAATAATAAAATTTAAGATCAAATTATAAAAACTTAATTATCACTTAAAACAGACATTTTTACATGACAAAAACATTTTTTGTACTTTTTAAATTTTATAACTATATAGGGCTTTATATCAATGATAATATTTTAGCCGTAGGTATAATTCATAAATTAATAAACGTTATTAAATGGGATCACTTAAAATCGACTTGTATTATTTAATACTTTATTGTATATAATATATTTATTTATACCTTCAAGAATTGTATGATCTTCAGAAGCCATATCATCCGCTTTGTTTTGATCCACATTTGCTGTTTTATCTATATTTTGAATATCTTTGTCTACATCTTGATCATCATCATTAATCAAATCTAAATGTATAAAATGTTACATATTACTATAAGCATTACTTTATTTGCAAAGTTTAAAAAAATGATGTTAAAGATTCATAAAAATAATAAATTTATTTATTATCATACCATTTAACTATTTATTTTGTATTTGCATAACAGTTACTGACGGAGGTGGTGTTATTTGCTGATTTGAATCGTCATTACTTGAGCTATTTTTTGCTGTTTTTTGTCGTTTATTGTTTATAGTTGGTTGGAATTTATTTTTTCTTTTTCTTTTTCCTCGGCCTAATTGCGAACATGATGAATCTGTATCCGTTCGAGTCTTTTTATGTACAACATCTAAAGCTTCTTCATATGAATCTATAATTGCAAATTATTTTATTAGTTGTATATATATATATTAGTATTATATATGGTTTATATAAGTTTATATTAGTTTGTATTATATAAGTTTATGTTATAGTTGTATAAGTATTTTCCATAAGTAATCATAAATATTAAGAAATTATGATTAAATACAAAAGTCGTTTATTACATAAAACATGTTTTGTTAAAATATTATTTTATTATACTATCAATTTTTTTATGATAATACATACTAGTTTGCAATATTAGTTGTACTATGTATTTTTCCCAACAGTCTTTTGGGGGTTCTTTCTTTAATATATATTTTCTAACATTTTTTCTGGCCATTTACACATTATTTGATCATTTGTAATTGTTATCCATGAGGTTGGCACAACTTCTATAGTGTTTGATTCGTTATCTGCATTGACAAATTCAATCACTGACCATGTCTGTACACAATTTAATTTTCGATTAATAAAAATATTACTAGAAAACTATAATATTATATACTCGTATCTACTAAAACATACCTAAATTATTATTTACAATTATATTTCAAAATTACAATTATATTTTATATCATTCTTGCATATGGATCAATGGTATGATAATAAAACTATCATCGTAAGGAAATTTCACATATTTTTCTTTAATGTCGTTCATATTGACTGTATACAAATCATCTGACAAATGTCGTGTTTGCTGAATATTAAATAATTCTGAAGAACAAGGTAAATTGAAAAATGGTTTTGATTCAATGAAGTTTCTTCCCGTTAAAAAGATTTCTGAAGTCCTTATATTTTTACAAATATTTTTGATACAAAATACACAACTGTCTTTCAACATAACGCAATTATCTTTATCACATGTACTTAGTTCAAACTTTTCAATGATTACTGTTTTGTAGAATATAAAATCTTGTTTATGAAATTGATCAGTACATAGCTGACGTAAAATTGGATACGTTTTTTCATTATCATTATTTTGTACGTATTCTTGTTCTTTTAATCTATTACAAATTTGTTGTAAAGGATTTCTAGTAGCCTGAATTTTTTTTTCATCTCAAATAAATAATTTTCATATTTAAAACAACTGAAAGTATCAAGTGGACCATGTTGCAAGCAATCTGTGGGCAAATGTATAAGACCATGAACGTTATGAGAAATATATTCTTTTCCATAAAGTATTGTATATTTTTTAACAAAGTATTCAAGTAGTTTCAATGCATAATTATTATAAATTCTATATAATGCAGGACTGCATAAGATTCGAATAGCACAGAATAAGGCCATGAAATGTATGTATTTTTTTTGGTTTGTAATTTTTTTTAAAACAACTGGTCCGCTGTATAATAAAAATTGCCTTAATTCAGTGGCTTTATAGTATTCAATGTCCTCTAAACTTCTTGGCAAGCGTGCAAAATCTTTTGGCACATAATTTTTCAAAAACAATAATCGATTATTAATATCATTTTTATCAGTCTCAGATAAACGATGATTTTTTTTCCCTCTTGTCCAAAACATAATTAATTTTTTAATTACGCCTAGAAATACAAGATGCATCCCATCAAGAGGAACTTGAGATACAAAACCAATATTCAGTTGTTCGAAAGGGCTTGTACCTTTATGGAAGTCTTCATCTAATTTATTTCTTATACTGAAATCAGTTCGCAATTGTGCATTTGTTTGTGAAAAAGTCACTCTTCCATTAACAAAGGTCCCTTCTTGAATGCATTTTGTGCAGGCATTATAGCCTGTATGACCTTTTATACATAAAATGTATGATTTAGCAGGAGCATCACAAAGAAGCTTATCAACCTTTATTTTTATTATTTTTTTATTTACGTTGAAACCATTTTGTTCTAAATGTTTGAATTCTGTTATAAATTCAGTTAGAAATTGGTCTACGTAGGCTGGTTTCCTGATCCCATGATATATCCCAGCGGCAAAAGGTTTTTTTATATTTTTATAAATTTTGTCTAGATCTATAGAAATAAGAATAGGCCAGAGTTGACTTCTTGAAGATTTAGATATTGGCAAACCATCAATATTTATGTTAAGAAGTAGTACTATTTCTACATTTTGCGTCAAATATTTTTGCATACTAATGTTATTATTAATTATCCTACGTAGTCCATTCTCTATACCAATGTGACAACCTGGAGGAACACTTTTAAGTTTATATGGACATGAACTTGGTGTTTTTAAAAGAGTTCGTGAGTCTTTTGCTAATTATTGAAATATTACTCGTAGAATATTCAACAATTCATTCATGGCAGATTGACTAAGCAAATGTCTGTATTTTAAAAACCATTGTTTCACACTGTTAACTATGAAATCATTTACAATAGGAAAATTATCACAGAAATCTTGATTTGATGAAGAAGTATCTGAACAATTAATTCCTTCAATTACATTAATATATTTCAATGGTTCAATATCAATTATTTCTTCTGGAATTATCTCGAGAATCACATTATCATGATTTTCACATTGCTCTTGTTTTTCATTATGTTTCTCTGTAGTATCTACATTTGTATTCATAATCGTTTTTATGTTATTAGGTAAATTATTCGTCTCCATTAACTGTCGATTTAGCTGCAAGATGTGTATTAATTCTTTTTTTACTATTCGTCTCATATGACGTTTTGTAAAAAAACACTTTTTTATTTTAGCCATTATTGTCTTAATCTTATATCAGTATTGCTGTTATTCATTTGATAAGAAAATTACTGATTTGCCTGTACGAATATATAAACACCGTATAGTTTTAAGGTTATTTTAGGTTATTTATAGATAATATATATATATATGTTTAATATACTTACATCGAACGAATCTCGAACATTATCAACAGTCTTCAGATTCATTGCTTCTAATTGTAAATATAAATAAACCATGAATATATTTTATTATAAAACTATCACTCTTCCGATGAAGCCCAACACAACAAAAGCACCAACAAGCACTAAAACGATCACATGTGATGTGGTCCACGTGGCCATAGACGAGATGCCGTTCTCAGGTCCCGCACGCTGGCGCGCATGCGCTTAACAGTCTTACAGAGTCCCAACGTGGCGTAGCGAACTAGACGTCGGACTATAAGTCTGAAGATTGCCGGTTCGTGCCCCATTTCTCTCATAACTTTTTTCTTTTTTTTCTAGTTTTTACTTTTTTTCCATTTTCTATATTATTATATATTATATATAATAAATTTGTTGTTATTATTATTATTTAAAAACATATTTTATGCACATTAAAATTATAATAATAAATATTTTTTCGTACAAAAGTAATAATAATAACAATAATAATCAATTTATTGTATATAATATACATATAATAATATAGAAAATAAAAAAACTGGAAAAAAAAGAAAAAAGTTATGGCATCTTATTTGCATATGGATGGGATCGGTCATTATTTGTTTTTCTTACACATTCGACTGTCGCAAGGACAAATCGTATATATATATATATATACAATTATTTTTAAATATTTAAATTTAATATTAGTACATTTTTAAATAAAAATATACATATTTTATTAATTGCTATATGTACTAAAAAATAAATGTTTTATATAATATGTTTATAGAATATTGTGAAATTAATGTTCCAGAAATGTCGCTAATCTAATATGTCATCAAACATTTTATTACAAGTTAAACATCCAAAATGAAACATTTATAGAATGTAAAATACAAAAATTTCATGAACGTCGCAAATGTAACATAACCGTAATGTCTCTGAACGTTACCAAGCAAACATCCCAAATGAAACGTTTATAAAATGTTAAAATATAAAAGTTTCATAAACATCGCAAATTTAACATAGCCGTAATGTCTCTGAACGTTACAAAGCAAACATCCCAAATGAAACGTTTATAAAATGTTAAAATATTAAAGTTTCATAAACATCGCCAATTTAACATAGCCGTAATGTCTCTGAACGTTACAAAGCAAACATCCCAAATGAAATGTTTCTCGGATGTTGCCAAACATTTCTTTCTTAACATCTCAAATTATCGAAATAACAACCAAAATGTAACATTTCTGAAACGATGTATAAATGTTGCAATTGAAATGTTATTTTAAAATGTTTACAAAACATTTCATAAACGTTTTTATGAAACGGTTCAAATTTGCAATATTATTGCCGAATTGTAACATCCCCTACATGTTTCATGTTTAGTGGGTTAATAGTAATAGAACATTATATATAGTCATAAAGTATATTGTAAGCGAGTTATTGATTTTAAAAATTTACTTTTTATTTCTTTATTAAAGATAATGTAAAACATTGCATATAATATTTACTTTGAAACATTTTGAAATAATTTGTTAAATACATATGTTGAATACACAGTAACGCAAATGCGAGTAATGGATGAATCAAAGTGAGCGAAGCAGAACAATTCGCAGTTTCCGTTGAATCATTTATAAGTTTAAAGCGATCCATATCTGATAAAGTTGAAAGTTGCTTTGAAATGTCAAGAATAGACATCTATCTATTATATTTATTAATTTCGCTATTTAGAACTCTGCTTTCATTACTTCAACGACTTATATTTACCCAATCATCTGCGACAAAAGTTTCTATCTAATCGTACATGTATATTTTTTCAAGCGATTCGACGGGATAGTACACTTACAAATTATACAATTTATATTTATCAACAGGATATCTCAACCTTCAAGCTCAACGATCACAACGTCGAATCTGTCCAAAATTATTCTGCCAGCGTGACAGTGAGAAATGAAGTCGGTAAGAGTTCGTTTGCAAACACGTCTGCAATCCCAGAATCTACTGATCAGTTGCAAGAAATATATAAAACGTATATATAAAACGTATATATAAAACGTTATCAAAATAAATTCGAATCACAAGAAATTATGAGAATAATATAACTTTACAAATTCAAGAAAATGAAAATTAAATCTAAAAAAATATCTGTCAACAACAGAAAAATATAAATATAAATTCTATTTTCAAAAAGAGGAAAAAAGAGAGAAAGAGAGAGAGAGAGAAACATTTAATTAAATAATATGGTTTCCATTATTTTTTAAACAATGATAAAATGTCTTTTTAAATTCCGTCCTGACATTTTGAAACATTTGCCTAGGAATAAATCTGCATTCTCTGACGATCCGTTGCCGAAGTTGTTCGATTGTCGCAGGCTGTGTTTTATAAATCACAGAGTTTAGGTTGTCCTAAAGAAAGAAATTCAAGGGAGTTAAATCTGGAGACCTTGTGGGCTATTCTATCGGATCTTTTCTTCCAATCCATTATCTTGTAATTTAAGAATTGTCGGACAGGCAGGACATAGTGTGGAGGAGCCCGATCTTGTTGAAAATGAATTAGGTTTTCATTCAAATTCATTTTGCCTGCAATGTCTTGTTGATTTCTAATTCTTGAATAATAAGAGGTTCAATGATTTCAAACATCTCTAAATAGATATTGCCATTTAGATCCCTGAAAACGTGAGGATTTTCGTCTTTTTAGTACCGACAATTGTATTAGCCACACCATAAAGAAGAAACGTACATTCATCGCTGAAACAAATATTTTTTAACAATTGCGGTGTGCTTTGAATTCTCTTTGTCATTTCCTCTCAAAACTGAATTCTTCTATCAGGATCGTCCTTACATAGTTCATGGAGGAGTTCTGCATTTTATATGGATGAAGTTTATATTGAGTTTCAGAACTTTACGTACAGATTTGTGGGAAATCCTTGTTGCAACTGCAGCTTGGTGAAGAGACAATGTTGGATTCATTGCAAAATGGCCTAATACTTCAAGTTGAGCTGCTTCATTCATTACTCTTTGTACAGTTCTTTTTTTGTTTGCTATTGATCCTGTTTCTTCAAATCTTAATATTAATTGTCGCATTAATTGACGTAGGTGTGACTGAAATTTTTATCAGGATGTCTAACATTGAAAGTAATATCTGTTCTTAATGCACAACGGTTCTCAGTTCCGTAGATGAAAATCATTTCAATCCTTTCAGTTAACGTGTAATTCATTGTAAAAGAATTTTTAACCAAATTTTCGCAAAGTAAATAAATCTTCTCTAGTTCACTTAAACTGGTAAGTACAGTGCGTGCTAATTCGTAGTACAAGCGGCAACAGGGTGATTCCTCGTGCCAAAATAAGTCGAAATTGTAGAATAATTTTTTTTTGTACAAGAGAGACTTCGTTTTCAAAATAAACAATTTTGAAAATCTATCAAATACACGTGCACTTGACTATGTCTCGACTAACGGATCTTGCTAGACTGCAATTTCTGTTCGTGTCTATGTTTGTAGCAATGTCACATGATTTGTTTTCTATCATCCTATCTTGAGAATGCAGATCTATTCCCAGGCAAATGTTTCAAAACGTCAGGACGGAATTTAAAAACAAACTTTATTATTGTTTACAAAATAATGGACATCACATTATACTTTTTGGCCATCCTACCCTCATAACTTTTTATGCAGAATATTGCGAGGAATTGATTTATATAAAAAAATAGGGTGGTTCCATTAAAAAAATTTAAGGCATCACTCAATGTCAAACTAGAGACCCTTAAGTAAGAGACATGCGAACTGTAGTCGTTTGCTAGAGACCCTCAAGTATAAGAGACATGCGAACTGTGGTCGTTTGCAAGAATATGGCGGCCCCTATGACGCGGTTGATATTTGTGTGATCAGTTTGTAAGGTTTGTAAGAAAAGTATAAATATATATTAAAATTAATATATGTATAAAATTAATATATGCATAAAACATTTAATCTAAAATAAGAAAAATAAAATAAAATAAGATTATTTCATTGGTTCCGCCATATTCTTGCAAAGTCAGTTATTAACCAATCCCGACGTGACGACCGGTTCGCATGTTTCATACTTGAGGGTCTCTAGGTCAAACTGATAAGGCCATTAAATAGACCTTTTTAAACCCTACAACTTTTGTCTGAAACATTTTTTTCGAAATTACGAAAGTAGTTTTTGTAAAATTAAGGGGTTGCAACACTTTTGGTAAAACCTGTATATATATATATATTATGTCAATATAAACGATTTTGAAATCACTAGAAAGCCTTCCAAGCGAGCCAACATCTCTCAGGGCATTTGTGGAATTTTACTATAGACTAAATGAGAAATTCAACATTATTGTGACATTCAGGTAAAGAATCTAAATTATTATCTCGTCTTCTTTTATTCTTTAAAATTCAATGACATTTATATGCATATTGTTGCCTCCCTGGATTTCATCCCCTGTACCTGTATCCGGAAGATCGTTGTCAAAGGGGTTGTTGAAAAACAACGGCAGACATCTTGTGAACGGTTGCCATTTCGCGAGTCTTTTGACAGCTTGTTAAACGGACGTATTTTTAAACGCCCTCGATAATTATAATTATATTCCTTGTTCCCTGTTCTTGTGTTACATTAAAGTTACTTGTTCCTTTTCAATATAGTGTTGTTTATTTACGGCGCGAGTGCGGCGATCGAGCGACGGTGCGAACGCGCGTTTTGTTATTAATTAAATCGCTCCGCGGACGCAACAATATATACATATATATACACATATACATACACATACATATATACATATACAGGAGGTGGACAAAATAATGTGAACACCTGAATAATACACTATATTTGTTTATTAATAAGTTGTTGGGCCACCATTTGCTTTTAATACAGCTTGAATTCTTCTTGGAATAGAATCATACAACTTTGGAATAATCTCCAGTGGAATGTTGTCCCATTCTTCTATCAAAAAATAATATGAAAAAGAGACAAAATAATATGAACACCATGTTTTATATCGTAAGTTTTTACATGTTGGCAACACTGACAACAAATGAATGTTGCAATTATCTTTTGTTGCTATTTTCACTCGCTATACCTTCTAGTTTTTATATCAGTATATTACACGTTGTGTTTAACTACGATTAGTACAAGCGGACGGTAAAATGAGTGACTTATCAGACTTTCAAAGAGGACAAATCGATGGTGCTCGTTTAGCAGAAGCGTCTGTAACTAAAACTGGAGACTATTTAAAAGTTGTATGATTCTATTCCAAAAAGAATCGAAGCTGTATTAAAGGCAAATGGTGGCCCAACACCTTATTAATAAACAAATATAGTGTATTATTCAGGTGTTCACATTATTTTGTCCACCCCCTGTATATATATATATATGTATACACACACACACACACACACACACACACACACACACATACACATACCTACATACACTCTACCTCTGTTAGAAATTCGCTAAAAGTAAAAAGATATATTATTTCTTTTTCTTTACAGATGGAACCAACCTAAATATACAAATGGTGTGATACAAACCTACACAATGAAGTTTTGGTTAATCGAAAATCGAGATAAATGGTATATAGTCCAGGTCAAAGGAATCCATGCTACGGAAATGGAAAACAAGGTTGAGAATTCAAAACCTGACACAATCTATTATTACCAAGTATGTGCTTTTAACGAAGTTGACCATGGGCCTTACACGAAAATCTTCAATGTATCGACCGCGCACGAGAAACCAGTACCATTATTATTGATCAGCTCGTGGAGTGGTATGAAAGTATTGGATGTGGATTTACAGATCGACTTTGCACTTAATGAATACACAGCGAAAGAAATCGCTTACTCAGCATTGGAACGTAAGATTTATTGGATCAATGATAAGTCGGAGCTAATGACATGGCATTTTAATCCAAACGCAATCGAAAGAGAGCACAATTACACAAAAATAGCTGATCTCGACACTTCTGCGCATAATCTCTGCATCGAGTGGATAACAAGAAATCTTTATTGGATAGAATTTAGCAACCAGACCAGCAACATTATGAAGCTAGATTTAACATTGTGGCAACAAAATGGCACGAAAGCCAAATATGATAGTATTTTAAAAATAAATGAGTTAAAATTTTTTAATGTACTGCCATCTACAGGGTACAATAAATTTTATTTATCTAAAAAATTAACAACTTTGTCTCCTTTAATTAAGGATTTGTGTTGTTTAATAATTTTAAAATAATTTAATATAATTATTTTATTGAGAATCATAAATTATGTAATCACATAAATTGACATACAATTGTAAATTTTTTGAACAATCGCTATTAGTTTTTTGTGACATACAGTTAATATATATACAATAATGTTTTATAAGTTGAGAATAATATGCATATATTCCAGATATCTACATTGGATGGAATTAAATACAAATAATCAATATGTGATAATGCATTCAAATCTCGATGGAAAAAACATGAAACCTTTTTCGAAAAACGAATACGTTAAATGTTTCTGCCCATACAAACTATTAGAAGTATCCTTCATGAAAATTGACAACACGAATATTGACAAGCCGTTAATGTACTGGACATCGAAAGATCGCTTAATTGCAGCGGACATTTATGGTTGTAGGTGCAACCTGATTTTAAGAGGTGGAGATCAAATAATTTTTAATTATTTAACGGTTGACAAGACAAACTTGTTCAGTAATAGCGAGCAACTAATCTATATTTTAAAAAAGCAGTATGCACTTCTCGAAAGCAAAGAAAACGCTTTTGCACGTGTCGAAAAATTACATTTTTCTTTACCTTACATATCTCAAATCATAGCTCTTGATAGATCTATACAATCATATCCCCATATGATATGTAAGATACCTAAAAGACAAGATTAGATACCTAAAAGACAAGACAAGATTATCAAGTTAAAGTAGTAACGATAACCGCGAACAGTGTCCTCGTGAACCTTCCCGAGGCGGTTCCCAATATCGGATGCGAAAAGAATAATTTAGCCTCTACTAAATATACCATCTCCGTGAGCCATTGTTTGGACAATAACGAGTTGAAGGAATTCAACTTGCAGACGTACGAACTATATTACAAAATTCAGAATTTAACGCCATTCACGGAGTATACACTGAAGCTGGCACTGAGCAATTTGTACGTTGACAAGTTATGGATGGGCTTGCAATTCGGAGCGGATATGATACTGAGAACTATCCCGGGCAAACTCAACGCGCCGGAAAATGTGACGGTTCAAATTTTAACACCTACTCTGGCGAAGATCTATTGGATGCCACCCAAGAATCTAACTTGCGTTGCAGTGAACTATGAAGTGCATTGGATATCAGTTCTTTTTCAAAATGGCATGCGAAAAAAAACTTATCAAATGCCACGCAACAAACAACTTATCAATAATCTCGAACGAACGATAGATGGCAAAGTTTTCACGAAAATCCAACTGCTACCAGGACAAAAATATTTGATATACGTGCGTGTGTATCCAACCAATTTCAGCGATTTCTTCACTGATAGTTTGAACAAAAGCATTAATATATACTCGGAACCGCATAATTTAACTTTGAGTGGGGTCAGTACAAATAGCATGAATATCTCGTGGGTCCCTAGCGTCAATATGACGATCTATTATATACTGGAATACAAAAATGATGCGATGCAGGAGTGGCAAAAAGTATATAAAACCGAAAAGAATAATGACAAAGTAACATATTATATAGAAAAATTACTTCCGCGAACTATATATAAATTCCGTTTAATCCTGAGATACTCTGAGTATATGGAAGACTTTATATGGCCGCCTAATGAAAGATTTACTTTCGAAACGCTTGGTAAGCATAGGAAGACAATATATCATGCGTTTATTTTAAGAATGTTTTAAAATAATTTTTAAATTAGAAATGATGTAATTAAGTTTTAAGTAAAAGCATGTAGAATAAAACAAATAAATTTAAATTGTATACTTGTGTAACACAGGAGATGTTCCGAGCACTCCAGCTATGCAATATTATCTACCATTAATATTAAGCTTTGTTGTTGCCCTTATAATCTATGTTTCTTACTTTTACTATTGTAAGTATATTTTATATTAATTTCAAACTTTAATTGTAAATTATTTTAGATTCAGTGTATATGTACAGAGAGTTTCTTTAAAAAATTGCTTACTTTTTAAGTATAATTTAAATTTTGCAATGCGTAACATTTGATAAGTGTATTAAAACTTTCTTTTTTATCTGGCAGCATACACACAACGCAAAGGAAGTAACAAAATAGTTCTACCTCCAATAATGACCGATATCGAACTAGCATCTCTAAACGAAATACCTTCCGAGAACGTTCAACTCAATCCTATATACGTTCCGGGGTTGCAATGTAAGCCGAACGAATTTGTCTTGACCATAATCGAAAAAAAGCAAATTACCTTAGGGAAATTTCTAGGCAGCGGCGTAATCGGAAAAGTAAACACTAATTTCTTATTACTATTAAATATAATATATCTTTGAAGACTTTCTGCAATTTTTAAATCAGAAAATTTTGAGGTCAAGATACATTCTTAATAAAAATAATTGCAAAAATCAAACTTTTTATAAAAATTAAATAATATGAACATTTTTAATCTGCACTTTATTAATTTGTGTGTTAATTGTGAAATATTTCGTAGGTATTTCAAGGAACCGTGAAGGATTTAGAAGAGTCGGACATAACGCCTGTCGCTATAAAGATGCTACGAGAAAATGCTTCCTCTCAAGAGAAAAAAAAATTCTTGCAAGAGGCCGAACTTATGATCCACTTACGCCACAAACATGTACTAAGATTGTTGGGCATCTGTTTGGAAGTGGATTCATCATTGATTATATTGGAATTAATGGAAGTTGACTTATTAAAATATTTAAGAGAGAGTCAGACATTTCAACCGTCAGATCCACACGCTTTGCGTCTGCAAGACTTGCTCGCCATGGGCGAAGATGTTGCTCGGGGTTGTTGTTATTTAGAATAACAGCACTTTGTGCATAGAGATCTCGCGTTTCGAAATAGCTTAATATCCGGAAGAAATCGCAAAAACCGTAAAACTCGGCAACTTTGGACTAGCTAGAGATATTTACTAAGATGACTATTACATCATGGTAAGTGCAATCATTTTTGCTTGTAATAATATAAAAACTTTTGTACAAAAACTTTTTTTGTAATAATATACATCTTTAAGCTGATTAGAATGTAAACAAAAATGTTATAATATTAAATTATTTTTATTTTTATATGTGTATAAAGGAAGAGAGAGATGACTTAACTTTATCTGTATGTAACACCTGCTTCAAAAATGGACAACTTCGGCAAAACACTTAACTGTGCTAAAATTGTGTTTTAGGAAGGAGTAACCCCGCTTCCTCTTCGTTGGATGCCAACGGAATCTTTGAAGTACCGAAAGTTTGCTTCAAAAAGCGATGTTTGGGCATTCGGGGTGCTAATATGGGAAATTACGTCATAGGGTGAGCACCCCTATGCTGCCAAAAATAATTCCGAAGTATTGCAGTATGTATGTGAGGGGAGCAAGCTGTCGAAACCTCTCCACTGTCCACCGGCATTGTACCAATTGATGCTAAGTTGCTGGAATGCGGTGAAAAAATACCAAAATTCAAACTTTGTCTCGAAAATATCGCAACCCTGAGAGACAGCAAAGAAGACGCGATGCTAAGTTCGGTCGATATTATCAAACGTGTACAGGTGAATCAATTGTAATTTTTTTTAATGCATATTATTGCATGGAGCAATGAATTTTCGATATAACAACGACTAAAGATATTATATAAATATTGTTTCTACATTCGCTCATATTTCATTATACATTTAATATATTTAATAAATCGTTTGTTTTGTTAATATTACAAAGTGATTATATTAGTCAGATTATAATATAATGTTTATATACAATGTAAAATATGTTTCTTTCACACACAGGCATAAGAAACACTACAGCAAGTGGCAAGTCATAAATAATTTGTATTTATTATAGATTATTTAGAAAAATAAAAATTTTCGCAAAGTAAATGTTAAAGATGCAAATTGATAACATAAGCTTATTTTTCAATTATGACTGGTGAGATGGAATATGATAGTTGTGTATCGTCGAAAAATGACTTAGATAACAAATCTAAGATCTAGAGCTAAATAATTAAGCTCGAGATTGTCATTTTATGATTATATTTGTGTTATAGCGCGCACATTTCCCCCCCCCTCATTCTCTCTCTTTCTCTCTCCTTCCCTCCCGCTCTCCCTCCCTCCCTCCCACCCCTCCCGCCCCTCTCCTTCTCTCCCTCTCTCTCCCTCCCATCCTCTCTCTCTCGCCCCCCCTCTCTCTCTCTCGGTGAGTTGAACTGGACGTGTTTCTTATCGCTCTGTCTCGTGTGCTGTTTTTCGGCCGTTTTTTGCCCTTTTGGGCCTTTCTTTTTTAGTGCCACGGTGTCGAGGGCTTTTTTGCTTGACTTTGTGATATTCGCTTGCTCCGACCTCGCTCCGAGCAGGTCAAGCTGGACATCCTCTCGGACTTTTTCGGGATTTCTTGGATATTGCCGTTGTCTGTTTCTTGGTATTTATTTGACCTAGTCAGATTGTTTACCGGGAATCACACGGTCGAATTGCGGCTGGCGTAAGCATTGAGGGGCAGGATCAGTGATGCCAGAAAGGCCACGCTAGCAACACGCAACCGTGGTGGGGAGAATGACGCACACAAAGCGAAAACCGCGTACGTGTGAGCTAGGCGCTTCGGCTAGCTTCGAGTAGTAGAGGAGGACAGATAGATTGTTTGCTGTCTCCTTCCTACCAAGCCGGCAACGAAGACGACGCTGCTCGCTTCTCGCTTCTTGATACGCGTGACAGCGTTAAATGTTTCTTTACAGCCTTTTTGTATTAAATATATATATATATATACTCTTATGCAAATGCTTTTATATGTGCAGTACATTGTACAGTATACTGTTTTATATTTATTTTTAAGTATACTTAAATATAAAAATATTATTTATTAAAGTAATATAGCGTTAATATTAATAGTAATAGAAGCTTTAAAAAATATCTAATATATAATAATAATTATATATTTAACTTTACTATTTTGTATACATATATATTTACGATACTATTACGACACACAACGTATGCTGACCACATATATACGTTTGTGTCGTTGACAGCTTAAAATGATAAACAAAATAATGAAGGGTGATTTTCCACACCACCCAAGAGGTACCACCAATGGCGCGTTAGGTTTTTTAACGTGGACCTTCGCCTGGAGCCATATTATACCACATTATATTATATATATAATATTCTCTATTATATGAAGGAAAAAAGGATAAAGGAAAAATTAGGGTATAAATAATTATTCCCGGAATTATCTATTTTTAAATATATTTAATGATAAAAATAATAATTTATAATAGTGGGGCCACTGCGGCCCCACGTATTTCGGCCGCCTCTTCCTCGGCCGCCTCTTCCTCGGCCGCCTCTTCCTCGGCCACCTCTTTCTCGGCGCACCCATCCTCCGCCCCTGGCGCCACGCTGGTAATGCCAGCGGGCGCGAGATCGGCCGCCTGCTTTTTTTTTTATTTGTGTCTGAAAAATAGATACAGATAAATAAACAATGAATAACAATATAACTATATATATTTTAACAAAAAAATAATAATAAATAATATACCATTTTTGGTCGGCGGCTGCTCCTGCTGCTCCTGCTGCTGCTGCTGCTGGGGCTCCTGCTGCTGCTGGGGCTCCTGCTGCTGCCACTGTTGCAAATTTTGCAACTGCTGATGCAACAGTTGTTGCCTCTCCTCTTGAAGTTTTTGTTGATGCAACAACTGTTGCATCAACTGCTGCAAATTTGCAGCGTTTCCATCGTTCATTTCTTCTATAAAAATAAAATATACATTATGTAAAAGAAAGAAGATAAAAACTTAACGATTAAACTTTCTAACAAATACTAATAATAATTTGATTTACTACTTACGGGACATGATGGTTGTGCCGCAACGAAGTTTCACAGCGAACTGAGGCACTTGGCATTTTTTCATTTGTTTCGTACGCCGTGCATTTGTTTCGTACGCTGTTGACTGTTTCATGACGCTTCTGTGAGATAATTTTGTTGCCTTGTACTTGCGAGTTAACGTATTTTACGTGCTTTTAAAATCGAATTTACGTATATACGTGTCTTGTCAAATCTTGGTCCATCCAAGAAGCTGAGGTAATTTCGACTGTAAGTCCTAAATATTTCCAATTTCTTCATATTTTCATCTTTTCTTTTACTCATTCTTCTTTAATTCTTTGTTTCTGTCTATTCTTTGTTGTACATAAAAATGTGTGATCAATTAAGAAAAAAACCTAAGCGAAGCTTTTCAGAAGCTTGGCTTAGTGATGATAGAGTTAAATCTTGGATATGTAAAGTATCTTCTGATGATAGCTTTTACCATTGCATCATATGTAATAAAAATATTTCGTGCAACACACATATTTTAAGACATGCGAATTCTGCGTGTCACAAAAATATTAAAGAAAATACTTCATCTTTATTAAATAATGAAAATAAAAGTTCACATAGAAATATATCCAAAAAACATAAATTTAAACAACAATGGCTAGAGATCGAATTATTTAAGCCATGGTTACGTGAAATATCAGATGATATAAATTCATTTTTTTGCTCATTTTGTAATAAATCTATGGCTGGTGATTTATCGCACATTTATCGTCACGCAGAATCCGAAGCACATATAAAAATATCTAAAGAAAAAAAAACAGAAACAAAGAACACGGATGAAGATATAAACATGATGGACGACTCACTTTTGAAGTCGTTTGAAGAGTGAAAAAAATCAGCAGAAATTCGGTATGCCGCATTAATTGCTGATAAGAATATTTCGCATCAAACGGCAAAAGATATTCTCAGTTTTTTTCAACAAATAGGAAAAGATCCTAAAGTGTTGAAAAGTATGAGTATGGGTCGAACAAAATGTAAAAATATAATATCGAATGTATTGGGTCCGGTTGAGACGGACCGTGTGGTCAACAGCATTCAAAATACCAGATTTTCCATTTTTATTGACGAAACGTCTGATATTTGTAATGAAAAATGGATGACGTTTCTTGTTCGGTTTGTTGATCCCGAAACATTAGACATTCGTACGCAATTAGTTAAATTAATTAATATTGATGCGAGAAATAGCAGCGCCGAAAAATTATTTAATGCATTCAAATGTGAAATGTGGAAATTAAAAATTCCATTTTTAAATATCATTGCCTTATCATGCGACAATGCGTCCGTCATGATAGGAAAATATCTATCATTTAAGAAAAAGTTAGAAGAACTTTGTAAAAATGTATTAACATTTTCATGTCCATGCCATTCTGCTGCATTGGCTGCACATGCTGCATGTGCTAAAATACCAGAATATTGCGAAGAGTTTGTAGAAAAGATCGCGAATTATATTAATGGTAGTCCCAAGCGTGCTGCTATTCATCAAGAATTTAGCGAATGTTTTCAGGAAACAAACCGTAAAATTTTAAAGTTGTCCGATACACGGTGGCTCTCTCACTATTCATGTGTTGAAAGACTTCTTGAGTTCTGGGATACTACCAAGCTTTTTTTGACCGAAATGGTTATTAATGAAAAATCAAAGTCAGGAGAACATTTATTAACAATAATGCAAAATCCTGATGTTAAAGCATATTTATTATTTTTAAAGCATACTTTAAATTTATTTAATTCTTTTAATGCATTTTTTCAAGCTCTGGAAACAAGAGTTCACTTGTTACAGCCAAAATCATTAGAATTTTTAATAACAATTTCAAAACATTTTTTAAAACCAGAGCTTCTAAAAAATGTATGTAATAATATTCAATTTTCTGAAAAAGATAATCAGAAATCTTTAAATGATATTAACCTTGGTTTTGAATGTGAGGAATATCTCGAGAAATTAATGAAAGAAGGGCACGCGGACATAATTGAAAATGTTCGAGAAAATTGTCTGCAACTTTATGTAATTGCCGCCGAGGAAATTAGTAAAAGACTGCCCATTAAAGATAAGTTTTTATCAAAATTAAAAGTTTTCCAATTCAACGTAGCATTATGTAGTATTGACAGAGAAACATCATTTAATGATGTTTCTTTTGTCGCTCAGACCCTCGGTGGTTTTGACGAAAATGCTTTAAAAAAAGAGTGGCATACTTTACATCTAGATTTTACAATAACAGAGAAAGAGCATTTTTCAAAATTAAACTTTGATGAGATGTGGAAAAACATTTTAAAACGTAAGTATCCCAATATGAAGTCTCTTTTGAATGCTGTTAGATCACTTCCAAATTCAAATGCCGACCCAGAAAGAATGTTTTCTTTGTTAACTGATTTAAAAACAAAGAAACGAAATAAACTCTCGTCCACAAGTATAAACGCCAGTTGTGTGTTAAAATCAGCTTTAAAAGCAAGAAAAGAAACTGTTCTAGACATGGAGATTAATGCAAAGCATTTGTCTCTCATGTCATCGGACAAATTATATTCCATTTGTCCTAAAAAAATGAGCAGTTTAACATTATATGCTGCTGATGAGATTGCTAGTACCTCATCGGCTAATGATATGCAATAATAATGTTAAAAATAAAATAAATTGTATTTTGTCTTTAATAGACACCACACTTCTAAAAAAAGTGTGCAAAAAATTATTTGTCACTAATTGACACCACACTTGCAAAAGGCAAGTGTGTAAAAAATAATTTGTCACTAATTGACATCACACTTGCAAGTGTGTAAAAAATTATTTGTCATTAATTGACACCACACTTGCAAAAGGCAAGTGTGTAAAAAATAATTTGTCACTAATTGACACCACACTTGCAAAAGGCAAGTGTGTAAAAAATAATTTGTCACTAATTGACACCACACTTGCAAGTGTGTAAAAAATTATTTGTCATTAATTGACACCACACTTGCAAAAGGCAAGTGTGTAAAAAATAATTTGTCACTAATTGACACCACACTTGCAAAAGGCAAGTGTGTAAAAAATATCTTGCTTTTAAAAGACATCACTGTAAATGACAGATACAATAGAGAATATTAATTAATATAATGTGGTATAATATGGCTCCAGGCGAAGGTCCACTTTAAAAACCTAACGCGCCATTGGTGGTACCTCTTGGGTGGTGTGGAAAATCACCCTTCATTATTTTGTTTATCATTTTAAGCTGTCAACGATACAAACGTATATATGTGGTCAGCATACGTTGTGTGTCGTAATAGTATCGTAAATATATATGTATACAAAATAGTAAAGTTAAATATATAATTATTATTATATATTAGATATTTTTTAAAGCTTCTATTACTATTAATATTAACGCTATATTACTTTAATAAATAATATTTTTCTATTTAAGTATACTTAAAAATAAATATAAAACAGTATACTGTACAATGTACTGCACATATAAAAGCATTTGCATAAGAGTATATATATATATATATTTAATACAAAAAGGCTGTAAAGAAACATTTAACGCTGTCACGCGTATCAAGAAGCGAGAAGCGAGCAGCGTCGCCCGTCGTCTTCGTTGCCGGCTTGGTAGGAAGGAGACAGCAAACAATCTATCTGTCCTCCTCTACTACTCGAAGCTAGCCGAAGCGCCGAGCTCACACGTACGCGGTTTTCGCTTTGTGTGCGTCATTCTCCCCACCACGGTTGCGTGTTGCTAGCGTGGCCTTTCTGGCATCACTAGGCAGGATAGCAGTGGCGTCGGCATCGGGGGATTTTTATTGAGATAATATGCAGAGATATATTCCTCTGTGCTCGTTCTGAGTTTGTCTTGCGTGAGACTAACTGATTCCCTGTCGCCCTGACGACGTGTGAGATGGGATCGGATTGGGTGATCGACGATAATGAATCGTCCTGCTCAGGTCCAGGGTTGATTACGCTTTCAGGCGTGAGTCACGCCCCGGCATCTTTCTTGTCATCGGCTGATATTGGTTCCTTACGTAAGAGCTTACTTGTTAGTCGGGCGAATATTAAGAAAATCATGATGTCTAGTAAGGATGCTAAGGAAAAGAGGAAGTTAGTCGAGGAGTCCTTAGATGAGCATTATGACGCTTTCAACTCGATGACAACGGCATACATCCAGGCGGTTGCCTCTATGCACACCATGAATTCAATAAAGGATATGTTGCACGAGGAGATCGGTCGTGCATGCTCGCATTTCTTGAGGTCAGAGGGAGCGTACGGGACCCTTGCCAAATCGGACGTGGCAAAACGAACCAGCTACGCAGATGTTGCCAGCAAAGAAATGGCTGAGAGAGTGTGCGTGCCTAAAGGTCCTTCGGTAACTATTCGGAAAACGATCTACTTAGTTATTGGGCCCATTGATAAGGCAGTTGGCAGATACACATCCTCTCAGGAAACCAGGGATGTGGTTTTGAATGCTGTTAACCCAAGCAAGGTTGGCCTTAGCGTGTCGCGTCTCACCAAAGCTAGAAACAATGCAATTCGAATTGAAGCATGCGAGGCTGACCTGGACAGGCTCAGAGCCTCTCCTGGTCTTAAGGAGGCTGGCCTTGAAGTTAAGAAGGACGTCATGCTGAACCCGCGTGTCATTATCTATGGTGTTCGGTCGGTGCTATCATCGGATGAGATTCGAAGTCAACTTGCCGAGCAAGCTGTGGATGAAGTAGGGACAGACGACATCAGGGTGGTGCACAGGTATCCAGCACGTCAGGGTAAATCATACACTAGCTGTGTGGTCGAAATACGTCCTGAGACACCATCAAAGTTTATATCTGCCGAGCGTGTTTTCCTGGGTTGGTCAGCCTGCAAAGTAGCGGATCATATCAAGGTCCTCCAATGCTTTAAATGCCTCAGTTTTGGTCATTTAGCCGCAAATTGTACCAAGACCGCTCACTGCGGTCACTGCTCTGAAAATCGCACGAAACGAAACAATGCAACCACCGGGATAAACCTCCTCATTGCTTCAATTGCAGTCTGGCGAAGGAGACATATCAGTCTCACTCTTTCAGCTTTCACTCTGACAGCTTTCGATGTCAATAAATGCAATGTACTCAAGCACAGAATCACGGCGAAAATTCACAGGATTAACTATGGTTAGTGCCAACATAAACATGGAAGTGATCGAGAATCTACGCGTGTGCCATGTAAACTGCCAGAGCCTTTTCGCACACCTAGACGAATTAGATTATATAGATTACTTTTATACTAATTATATAGATATTACTTTCACTCTCACTTTTTTCACGTTATATGTATGTCCGAAACTTGGCTTAAGCCTGGCATCACTGATTCTATGGTTCATCTTCAAGACTACGTCCTGCTACGCTGACAGACTTGGAAAGGGCGGAGGAGGCGTTGGTGTTTATGTACATACGAACATCAATGCCAGGCTGCTGGCCACTTCGGAGTGTCAATACCAGCGTCGTCCTGAGTATCTGTTTCTCGAAATTTCTATTCCAAATCTCACTAAAGTTCTTATAGCGGTTGTATATCGGCCTCCCAAGGCTGGCTACCTTAAAGATTTCGAGAAAAAATGTCTGGAACTTTTTTCACATTTCAAGAACCTCATCATCATGGGTGACTTCAACAGCAACATGTTAGTTGATTTCGCTAGCTGATTTCGTTAGCTGATTTTGAACATGATTTCAATGCCTCTCAGATACATGAATTTGTTGAGTCCAGCGATTTTCATTTAGTCCCCTTCCAAGCCACGCATCGTACTAGCACGTCCAGTACTTTCCTCGACCTTTGTATTATCGACGGTAAAGAAAAGTTCAGGGAATATGGCCAATGTCCTGTCCCATTTCTCTCTGCTCACGACCTTATATTTATTTGTCTACATCTTCGCATTACCAGATCTTCAGGTACGACAACCAAAGCAAGAGATTTTAGAAATCTTGATGCGGAAGAATTTCTGGATGACCTTAGCAGTCAAGACTGGTCGAATTTCTCAACCACAGACTGTGTTGATGAAATGCTAACTGCTATAAACTGTAATTTGTTGTTGGTGCTCGACCTATACGTCATGCACCTATACGTGAAATTATTCAGAAGCGTCCTTCTGCACCGTGGCTCAATAATTACATCATCCAAAAAATGAAGCAGAGATCGGGCGAGGCGTGCATGGCGCGAACACGGGAAACCGGAGCTCTATGATGTCTTCAAGAAACTGCGCAATCGAGTTCAGTCTCTCATCAGAGAAGCCAAAAAGGAACATTATTTGGCCGCCTTCAATTGTAAACGAGGAATTGCCTCCACCTGGGAAGAACTGAAGCGTCTTGGACTTATTGGTTCCTCAGTCAAGAATAACAGATGCAACTTCGACCATGATGTGTTAAACAACGCCTTCATCTTGTCTTCTTCGCCTCACCCGGTGACGTCTATGTACTCAGTGAGCAGCTTACTCTCGCGTTACTGTGGGCGGTTCGACGAGACGGAACTTTTCTTTGCGGATATACCACCTAAGGCTCTTATAAATGCTATCCTTAAGGGCAGATCGGAGGCCATGGGGGTTGATAATATCTCAAGAAAATGCCTCAAGCTTGCGTTGTTTTCCTTGCTCCCCTACCTGCTTCGATTATTCTCTCAATCACATGTTACAAGGCTCACTTTATTCTAATCTTTGGAAATCAGCTTTGATTAGACCTCCCCCTAAAACTAAATTCCCTGGATCGTCAACTGACTTTAGACCCATATCTCTTCTCTGCACACCGTCCAAGGCACTCGAGAGAATAGTTTTTGACTAGATCGCAGGTTATCTGGAGGCTAACAATCTGATTGACGACCATCAGTCGGCCTATCGCAAGGGTTTCAGCACACAGACGGCGGCTCTTCGAGTAACAGACGACATGCGACTGGCCATCGACAAGAGAATGTTAACGGTAGCAGTTCTTTTTGACTTCTCCAAAGCATTCGATCGGGTATGCCACGACAAACTACTATGCAAATTAAGAAAACTTAAATTCTCAAATTCAGTCATCCAGTGGTTCAGTAATTATCTTAAGGGAAGGAAGCAGGCTGTGCAGGACGTGGACGGACGAACCTCATCATGGAAATACTCTGAGCAAGGTGTACCTCAAGGATCTGTGCTCGGACCGCTTCTATTTAGCCTATATTTAAGTGATTTCAGTGGTATAATCAAGCTATGCAAATATAGTTATTACGCAGACGACCTTCTGATTTACCTTCACTGCCCCCCCCCCCAAACACAATCAACGAGTGTATCAAGACCATTAATGAGGAGATTGCGGCCATTGGATCTTGGGCGGAATCGAACAACTTATTGCTAAATAATGCCAAAACTAAGGCTATGATAGTTGGCAGCTCGCGTTACCTTAATGCAATGCGGTTTGTAAACATGTCGGTCATTCAAGTTGGAAACGATCCTGTCCCTTTCTCTAAATCCATTAAATACCTAGGCATAATTATTACGAACACGCTTGATTGGAACGAACAGGTGACCGACAGTGTGAAGAGAATCAACACGACGTTATACAGATTGAAAGCGTGCAAGAAACATCTACCTACCACTGTGCGTGCAACGCTTGTCACTAGCCTCATTAATCCTATCCTAGATTATGCATGCTTAGTTTATCACGATCTCACTTGCGAACAGAACACTAAACTTCAACGTGCTTACAATTCATGTATAAAAATGATATTTGACGTTAGAAAGGATGCTCATATTACACCGTTTTACTCCGAACTCAACTAGCTAAAGGTCAACGATAGGAGAGAATATTTTCTTGGAACTTTCATGTACCTTCTATTGCATACAGAAAGACCTAAGTATCTATTCGACTGTTTCACGTTTAGATCCCAGACTGACGTTAGAACAACCAGAGTCTCCTATCAAATTTTAATCCTTCCAACTTGCAGAACCGAAACATTTAAGAAGTCATTTGAATACACCGCAGCTGAGTTCTGGAATGAACTTCCTCAGCAAATAGGAGAATCACCTAATCTGGCGCTTTTTCGCACGACTCTGTACAAACAATTGATTGAGCGTCATGCACACGGCTGTTTCTTTTAATCACATCATCAATCAAGCACGACAGTATGTTTCTGCGCTCCTTTCTGTCCCGTAGTACTACCCGGCGTCGCATTTTTTACAATCCTGCTCTATGATATATAGTGCTACATACATTGTCTTCCTATCACGAATCGGCCTCTCTTTCATTATTCTTGTACTCTTATACTATGTTATGTTATATTATTATATTAATTTCTATTTTATTTTATTATATTTTATTTTGTTTTTATTTCTATTTTATTTTATTTTTATTTTATTCTTATCTTTTATTTTAAGCAACTTTAATTGTAACTACCTCAATATCTCCTAGTATGTAAGATGTATTTTATTCTTTTCCGCTGAACGCTCTTATTGGACCTTGTCCCAGAGTATAAATCTCTCTCTCTCTCTCTCTCTCTCTCTCTCTCTCACTCTCTCTCCCTCTCCCTCCCTCTCCCTCTCTCTCTCCCTCTCTCTTTCTCTCTCTCCCTCTTTCTCTCTCTCCCTCTTCCTCTCTTCCTCTCTCTTCCTCTCTTTCTCTCTCTTTTTTTCTCTCCCTCTCTCTCTCTCCCTCTCTCTTTCCCTCTCTCTCTCTCCCTCTCTCCCCTCCCCCACCCCCTCTCTCTCTCTTTCTTTCTCTCTATATATCTTTTTTCAATTTTTAGTAAAATGCATTTTTTTTCTGTCTTAGCTCCCGTCTACTGAAATATCTTCTAATACCGTCTACTGAATACCTTCAGATGGAATATCTGATTGGAAGCACAGCCAACCGTACCTCCGAAAGTTTAACCGCCAATGATACCTCTAATAATGTCATAGAACCTTTGACATAATCGCTTTCTTGACCGAGCGATTTTTAAGATTGTTGGCCGACACTTGTAATCGATTTTACTACCGTTTGTCGAGCCATTGATAGCTAAATACGATAATGTGATAATCTCTTTAATCATTCTTTTTACTACCACCAATAATCTTCGTTTAATTTCTTTGTCTAATTGAAAAAAGTCATGCCGCAAATTTTCTCGGTAAAATTTTAAGGTCGTTCTTATGTACGCTTTACGTTTGTGTAATTAAAATTTATTTCGTTTTTGTTAGCTTAAAGCATTCACATTTGCTTTTCTTTTTATTTTCATTTTTGTAAGATAACAAATTGATCGAATAAAAATTGTTTGGTTAATGTTAATCGAGTGTATCCTTAATATTCTATCTATGCTATTATCCTGTCCTACTTTCCTTAGGCAAGATTTTCACAGCGAAATTACATAGTATGACATTAGATCAGGGTAATCGATTTAATTAAATATAGAATATAATAATTAGGAAATGTGTGTAATATATATAAAAAGGAAAACATATTTTGTAATGCAAAAGTTTGATAAAGATGTTTAAGATAAGAAATTTAATATTTCAAAAACTTTTGATGTAACTCTAAATCAATAATTAAACTAAAAGATGCGACAAAAATTGCCATCCATATTATACCCCCAAAATATTGTAATTAATGCAATAAATAATTTGACAAGGTTCGACAACATAAAATTAATATTTGTATTATCGTAGATTATTCTAACAATTTTTACGCTGCAAGAGATAAAAAAAGTTTATGTAAATTAAAAAAAATTTTAAAGTAAAACGTTAACCGTTTCTTATCATTGATCGATTTTCAACCTGAACATTTTGAAAAACTAGAAACAAGATTGATTATACATATATTACTATCTTTGATACAATAGAACACATTACTTTACATTAGATTTAATCGAGGAAAATACACTAATTATTGATTCATCAACAATTTAATAATTTGATGTTAAAAATCATTATAATCGATCATGAGAAAGAGTCTTAAAAAGTAACATTTAAGATAAACTTGTAATTCATACACACACGCGCGCGCGAACTCGGCGTGTTACAAAGAATCTATCAAGAGACATAAAGGAACATCGATTTGATTATCTAAAGCAGTGATGGCCAAATGACGGCCCGCTAGTCTATTTCTCTCGACCCGCAAATCATTCATATTTTATTTTTGTTTAATCCTATCGCTTTGAATTCTCGGAATATCCGCTATCAATAAAATTGCAATCAATTACATGTTTCCTCTGTAATGCTGAATCCCAGAACGCAATTATTAAAGAATGTTATTTGCCACTGCTTAGATGACGTTGAGAGACTTTAGTTTTTGAACCATACCAACTGACTTTTATTGCATATTATTCTATCTGTTGACTGTTTTGCTATTTTAATACTAATTTAATTTTGTTTAAATGTTTCCTCTAATTGTGCTAAAGATGGCCCAAAGAAAGATCAAAACGTACGCTTCGATTTAATTTTTTAATTTTTGTTAATGTTTATATAATTCTTTACATTATTAATTTTAATGAACTTATGTGCGCGATATTTACTATGCTGGCTCTTATTGCCTTTTTATCTTTTCAATTATTTATTATTATTAGAGAGAGAGAGAGAGAGAGAGAGAGAGAGAGAGAGAGAGAGAGAGAGAGAGAGAGAGAGAGAGAGAGAGAGAGAGTCTTCACATTATTAATTTATTATTTTTTAAGAATGTTATAAGTCTGGCCCTCTGATGTTAATCTTTATTATAAGTGACCTTTAATCTATCTTCAATTGACCATCACTGATCTAAAGTGTATCAGAATCATTGAGTATAAAACATTGATAGCTGTTGGTCACTAATTGAGAATCGTGTGGAAGCCGATCGAGAGCAAACATCTACAAAAGAAAAAAATTATTATGTTAAGAATGTTAAAAACATTGTGTATTTTATTAAAAGTGTTAATGCTAACGAGAGCGGCCATCGCTATATCGTCGGAAGAAAAGGATAATAGTGTAAGTCTTCAGGAAAAGTATTTTCATGTGTAATGATCTAAACTTCACGCAGATAAGAGATTTTTTTTATGAAGAAAATTGAATATTATATATTGCAGATAATAGATTACTTGTGTAATTAAAACTGTATAAAACGTAACTAAAAAGTTTTGATGCTATAAAAAATACATATAAAGTTTGTTAATTTCACACATTTAAAAATAGATGTTATATAGTACAAAATTAAACTTAATTATGACGGTATATTACAACTTAAAAGTAACACGTGTTGTTGTAATTGTTGTATTTAAAAATAAGAATTTTTAACATTCATGATTTCGTTTATTCTCTGATACATTGATAAATATATGTGATACTTTTGCTTATTTACATGATTCTTCTGTAATTTCTAAAAGATCTTTAGCTCTCTAAATATTTATTTATATTTTGAGGTTTTTGATGAAGTCTCGCACTGACAAAACATTTTATCTCTCTTTTGCATATGTGGCAAGTCGTTAATGATCTTGTAATTGTGACATGTGAAGTTTACAAAATTAAGATTTACATTGTTATACTCTTTTATCTGAACCTTTATACTTGAAAAGGACCAATCATATGGTCGAAACGTCGTATTTTTAACAAATAAACAAACATTCTGCCTAGTTTTGGTCGATTATATTTTTCAACGATCCTTTGATAATTCTACTAGCGATATAAAGATATTTTAAAATTTTTATTTATATTTATTAATTTTTGTATTAAACTTACAGTAAATTATTTTTTATTTAACGAAATCAATATAGAAAATCAGAATTATTAGGTTAAAATAAGATGGTCGCGTAACGGCTACAAAATATCGAAGTAGAAGATTGATACAATGGAACTTGGAATTGCCTTTCAATCAAGTTTTTAAGCAAATAATATGCACAATAGCTATCATTCGCTATATATGCGAATTTATATGCTATTTATTACACAATGTAAATGTATACGTCACATATGTATGTCTATATTTTCATCGGGATACAAGACAGATGTTTATGCCACGTGGTCTTCAGAATTTATTTGCGATAAAAAATATAACAATAAGGAAAGAAATTTTACAAGATTTTTAAGTACAGGAATTCGTAAAATTTTTATGTTCATGAAGAAAATGAAATAAACTCATATTTATTGTTAAAATATAAGTATTGTAAAACTGTCAGTGATAACAAACGCATCTGTTAAAAAAGTAGTCGAATTAAGATGAAGTCGCTTACTTGAAGAAACTAATCTGAAATTAATATAAATATCGAATTATTAGCAAACTACTCCAACAATCCAGGAGAGGGTGTTCCATGACTCATTTGCAAAGAGAAACAGTTCTAAATTCTTATTAGATATTATTAACACATTCTTGCATAACTTTCTGTTTGACACAAGGAAAATGTTTGATATAAATAAAAATATTATATCTTGATAAGACATACAATAAAAATAGATTTTTAAAAAGTTTGCACAGTGTTTCGTACATTACAAAGTGCATCTACATGTTCTTAGTTGCAATTTATAAATGTAAAATATTTCCGATATAGCGACTCGCATCTCACATGATTTTCTAATCCACAAATGTGATTATTTCTTTCTAACGATTATTTCTTGGGCTAAAGAATATGCAAATGTCTTATACAGTTACGTCAGTGCCTCTCTGCCACACATAGATGATTGCTCTACAAGTGTTTCTCGTACTACCCTTCACTACATACATATATCCATGAATATTACTTAAAACGATATAAATTACAATATCGAATAGATATTAAGGAAAAAAGAAATCTTATAGTAATTTTACATATCTCTATGTACCATTTATAAGTAAAAGTATCGGAAACAATCGCCTATTTAAACAAATTATAATTATATGATTCTTTTTGATTTTTCGGTGTCAGTAGGTGAAACATGTTGTGCTAAAATTTTGTAATTATGTCTTTTCAGCTGCATATACACTATGATCAAAAAGTTCCGGGAATTGGTAAATAAAACAGATTTTTTGTTAATTTTCGGGTACATTTATTTTATCGCCTTCAAAGTAGCATCCATCTGAAGCGATGCACATATGCCAACGCTTAACCCATTCATCCATACACTTTTCATAGTCCGATGAAGGAATGGCTTTCAATTCCCTTGTCGCATTTTCTTTTATTTCATCTATGCTCGAAAATCTTTTTCCACGAAGCGGTAATTTAAGTTTTGAGAACAGGAAAAAGTCGCAGGGTGCCATATCCGGAGAATACGGTGCTTGTTGGATGGTATTTACTGCGTGTTTGGTCAAATAGTCGGCCACAATGCGTGCTTTGTGAGAGGGAGCGTTATCATGGTGCAAAATCCAAGAATTGTTTTTCCATAATTCCGATCGTTTTCTACGCACAGCATCTTTCAAACGTCTCATTATGCCCAGATAATACTCCTTATTGATTGTTTGACCCGTTGGCAGGTACTCATAATGAACAACGCCTCGATAATCAAAGAAAACAAATTCCCGAAACTTTTTGATCATAGTGTATTAATAGTAATAGAATATTGAATAAATCTTAAAGTATATTGTAAGGGAATTATATCTAATAACTTTAAAAATTAATTTATTATTTTTTCATTCGAGATAATACAAAACACAACATAAAATATTTCTGTTGAAGTAATTTGTTAAATACATAATATGTTGAATACATAGTAACGCGAATGCGAGTAATGAACGAATCGACGTAAGTGAAGCAAAACAATCCGCGGTTTTAGCTGGATTATTTACAAGTTTAAAGTGATTATTTCTAACAAAGCTGAAAGTTGCTTTGAAACATTAAGGATAGATATCTGTCGCATATTTATTAATTTAGTTATTTGAAACTGTGCTTTCATTACTTTCATTACAACGACATATATTCATCAGATCATCTACGTAATAAGTCTCAATTCACAGATGTATTTTTCATCAAGAAATTTGACGGATAGTACACTTACAAGTTATATTTGTCAACAGAATCCCCCTTTAACCTTCAGATTTCACTACAGATACAATACGTCCTATATTTCAAATACAGATTACAATTATTGTGACAACGTGACTGTGAGAAATAAAATCGGTAAGAATTTATTTGTCTACAATTCTAGAATCTAAAAAATATATATTAATTAATATATTATATATATATATATACAGGGTGTCCGGAGTCAACCGCATCACCCGTCGTGTGCAGGTAGAGGCAGTTAAACTGAGTAGGAAAGTCCTGTACCGTTTTGCGATTTTCGCAATAATTAATAAGAAATTAAATAAAAAAGAGCGGCCAATCCGTGCGAGTAAAAGCGCGCGGCGAGAAGAGACCTCCTACTGTTTACGTGATTCTTGTCGCGCGGCGAAAATAAAAGCCTAACGTTTACGCGGTTGCTACGCACGCGACAAAGCGGGGAGGAGCACTCTACAAAGGACAATGGATAAATACGAGCAATGCATAACGTTGGACCCCCGCGAGGGCTGTCTCTTCTCGCCGCGCGCTTGAACTCGCGCGTATTGGCCGATCTTGTTTAATTTATTTCTCATTAATTATTGCGAAGATCGCAAAACGGTAGAGGACTTTCTTACTCGGTTTAACTTGCTCTATCAGGACACGACGGGTGATGCGATTGACTCCGGACAACCTGTATATTATATAAGTATATTATAAATATATATTAATTAATAAGTTGTAAGAAAATTAAATATATAAAACTTTATCAAAATAAAATCGATTCACAAAAAATTATGAGAATAATATTAATTTACAAATTCAATAAAATGAAAATTAAATCTAAAAGAATATCTGTCAACGAGAAGAAGAATATAAATTCCATTGTCAAGATGAGAAAGAGAGAAAAAGTGAGGGAGTGAGAGGGAGAGAGGGAGAGGGAGAGAGAGGGAGAGGGAGAGGGAGTGAGGGAGAGTGGGAGAGAGGGAGAGTGAGAGGGTGGGAGAGAGGGTGGTAGGGAGGGAGGGGGGAGAGGGGGATAGGAAGGTGGGAGAGAGGGGGGAGAGGGACAGAGAGAGTGGGAGATAGAGGGATTGAGGGAGGTGGAGGGGAGAGGGGGTGGGAGAGTGAGAGGGGGGAGAAAGGGAGGGAGGGTGGGGTGAGAGAGGGATAGGGAGGGAGACAGTGGGAAAGGGAGAGGGAGGGAGGGAGAGTGAGTGAGTGAGAGGGAGGGAGAGAGATGGAGGAAAAGAGTACACGAAACAGATTAAGATAAAGTTTACGATAAAGTTAATCTCATTATTTTGCTACATATGTCGTTTCTAAGCGCGGTGCAGTCACATATCTTATAATTCTAAATTCTTAAGCAATAATAGAAAATCTCGATAAGCAATAAACGTTCTGTAACCGTTGAAAGATTTCGGTCCAATATAAGATATTGGTTTTTGCTCAGAATCACAGAAAAATTGCTGAAAGATTTCTTTTATTATAAGATATTAGTTTTTGCTCAGTAATAGTAATTATGTTTCTAAATCTCAAAAACACAAAGTCATTGTTTTATATTATTTGAATATTCTAAAAATCAATACTGACGACCTTTTAATTTTCAATTTTGTAATTTATGTTTATGTTTTTTATTCCTTACTTTATTTAGAAATGTCTGTCATTTGAACTTATTTATCATGAGATATATTATTTTTTATATTAACAATTCAAAAAATATCGCATTTTATTTTTTCTCAATTATTAATATCAAAATTCTTATATATATATATATATATATATATATAGGGTGTCCGGTAATTGAAGGATCACCCGTCAGGTAGAGCGAGTTAAACCGAGTAGAAAAGTCCTGTACCATTTTGCAATCTTTGCAATAATTAATGAGAAATGAATTAAACAAGATCGGCCAATCCGCGCGAGTTCAAGCGCGCGGCGAGAAGAGACTTTCCACTGTTATGTGATACTACGCGCGCGGCGAAAACAAATAGCTTAATGTTTACGCGGTTGCTCGGCGCACGACAAAGCGGGGAGGAGCACTTTACAAAGGACAGTGGCTATGTACGAGCGACGAAAAAAGCTGGACCCCCGCGTGGGCTGTCTCTTCTCGCCGCGTGCTTGAACTCGCACGGATTGGCTGATCTTGTTTAATTCATTTCTCAATAATTATTGCAAAGATTGCAAAATGGTACAGGACTTTTCTATTCGGTTTAACTCGCACACGACGGGTGATCCTTCAATTACCGGACACCCTGTATATATATTATGTCGATATGTACAATTTCGATATCTTTATAAAAATTTATTTATATATACTCGTTCCTTATATATAATTATATACAATTATAAAATCTCTAGAAATCGTTCCAAGCGAGCCAACATTTCCCAGGGCATTCGTGGAATTTGAAGATAGACCAATTGAAGGAAACAACATAACTGTAAATTTCAGGTAAAAAATCTAAATGCTTAGCTCGTATCCTCTTATTCTCTTATGTACAACAACATATACATATATATATATATGTGTGTGTGTGTGTATATATATATATATATGTATATATATATATATGTATATACATATTTAATACAGGGTGCATGCTAAATAGTAGTACAAACGGGAGAACAAAATGATTCTTCGTGCCAAAATAAGTCGAAATCATAGAATAATTTTTTTCTCCACTAACGATTCTTTTGTTATAGACTGCTATTTCTGTTCCTGTTTATGTTTATGGACATCAGTAATGAATCCTTTAATTTCTGATTTTAATTTTACTTAAGAAACTGTTGGAACGGTTAGTTTCCATGTTGCAAAGCTGTACTCTTTTAATCATAAATTCGTGAATTTTTACTAAGGTGGGTTGAGCTTACATTTCTTGAAATGCTACTATAATTTGTTAATATAGGTAACGATAACTTGGCAGAAATTGATAACTAAACAAGAAAATAGGACTGATCAAAAACAGATCATGACATTGCCGATATCCACAAATATAAACACAAACAGAAATAATAGTTTAGAACTAGATCCGTTATTCATGACGTAGTCAAATGCACATGTACTTGATAAATATTCAAAATCGTTTATTTCGAAAATGAAACCCTGTACAAAAAAATTTATTCTATAATTTCGACTGATTTTGGCTCGAGCAATCACCGTTTGTACTACAAAAATTATTCAACAATATCGACTTAGTTTGGCATGAGGAATCACCATGTTCCCGCTTGTACTACAATTTAGCTCGCATTCTGTGTATATATATATATATATATATATATATATATATATATTGCAACGACTTTATATTCCCGATGTGAACGGGCGTAATTGCCGTCCCGCTCTCGCCGTCGCGCGGATCTTCTCTTTTGCGCCAACGACGGGGAGTTTCCTCGTTGAATGCGAGAGTCGAGCGGGAAAGTCACCGACAAAAAGGGCGAAAGGATCCAGGGAAATGATAACGCGCCGAAAAGGAACGGGTGGATAGGAGTTCCGCGCGTGTCGTGTCGAAAACCGAGTATCCAACGCGAAAACCGAAGATTGGGCGCCAGACGCGGTCTTCCACGCGTCAATTCGCTACATCGACGAAATTACGCGAACGTTAATTACCGGTATTCGCCACGGGCGGGCTAGCTCGCCTAACGGCAAAGGGGCAGCCTCACCGGCACCTGGTACTCCTGGATAGGCTAGATCGGCAACGCTCGTCCTTCTCGAGGCGGCAACACGGGAGCGGTGGCACGAGATCCTCCCTATTACACGTGTCGCGACAGGCTGTCTCCCGGATCCTCGCGATCCAGGATCGATGGCTCGGGGTCTTCCTCAAGGCTGCGAACGTGAGGTGCGTGTTATGGCGGCCAATCACGCGATGGCACGCGACAACGCGGGTACGCGGCACGCTCAAGGCCGTGTCGGGGGCGCGTGCACCCGCGGTATAGCCGAATATAATTGTAAGGCCCGCTCTACAGGGCCGTCGCCGAGTTTCCACCGCTGACTTCTCTCCGGTAGAAGGCCACGGGCCTTGCCGCTGCTTTTTCCTTTCCTGCTCGTGCTCCGCGCTCTCCGCTCTCGATTCGTACTCGCCCTCTCTCTCTTTCTCGATCTCCATAGAATTTTGCTGGTAGCTGGATTTCTACTTTCTCCTCTGCCTCGATTGCCTCCGTAATCAATTGCTCGTATCAAAAAAATAAAAAATAAAATCCTATAGGACTCGAAATTAGACGATAACAAAAACGCCTCTCTGGAGACTGCTGCACGGTTCTCGTTATTTCTCGCCTGACGCGATTAGGGAGGAACTCGGCGGAGCGCGCGGGACGGCAACGTCACAATATATATTCTACCTTTGTTAAATATTCGCTAAAACTAAAAAAATTAAATATTTTTTATTCTTTGCAGATGGAAGGAACCTGAATTTACTAATGGTATAATACAAAAATATATGGCTCAGTATTGGGATTTCGATCTTCCTCATGCAAAGAGATTATACATTATCCATAATATCTCAGCTACGGAATTTGAAATCTTTGTGACAGAAACATCTGTTAGTATGCTCTACTTTCAAGTTCGAGCGCATAACAAATGTCGCGCTGGCCCTTACACGAAGGTCATTAATGTATCGACCACGCACGAAAATCCAGTACCTATATTAATGATCAGCTCGAGGAGTGATATGAAACTATTGGATATGGATTTTCAAACAGACTATACATATATAAAATACAGAGCGAGAGAAATCATTTACTCGGCATTGGAACGTAAGATTTATTGGATTACTCATAACTGGGTGCTAATATCATCGGATCTTCAGCCGCCACTCCCATACAAAATAAAGAGTAACACAAAAATAGCTGAACTTGACACTTCGGCGCACAATCTTTGCATCGATTGGATAGCAAGAAATCTTTATTGGATACAATTTAGCAACCAGACCAGAAACATTATGAAGCTAGATTTAACATTGTGGCAACAATTTGGCATAGTCAAATACGAAAGTATCGTAAAAATAAATGAGTTTAAATTTTTAAATATACTGCCATCTAGAGGGTATGTAAATTTAATCCATATTCTAAAAGAATTAACAACTTTGTCTACTTTATTTAAAAATTTGTGTTGTTTTATAATTTTTCAATAATTTAATAAAGTTTTTTCATTAATAATTTTAAATTATGGAATCATAAATTAACACAGAATTGTAAAAATTTTAAACAATCACTATTTGTTCCTGACATACAGTTAATATATATATAATAATATTTTATAAGTAAAGAATAATATGTATATACTTTCCAGATATTTTTATTGGATGGAATTAAATTCAAATAATCAATATGTGATAATGCATTCGAATCTCGATGGAAAAAACATGAAACCTTTTTCGAAAAACGAAAACGATAAATGCTCCTGCTCAAACTATTACAATCTATCAGAAGCATCCTCCATGCAAATTGACAACACGAATACTGACAAGCCGTTAATGTATTGGACATCGAAAGATCGCTTAATCGCAGCGAACATTAATGGTTGTGAATGCAACCTGATTTTAAGCGCTGGAGATCAAATAATTCTCAATAATTTAACGATTGACAAGACAAATATTTACTTGTTCAGTAGCAGTGAGCAACAAATCTATGTTTTAAAAAAAAAGTATGCAATATTTCTTGAAAGCAAAGAAAACGCAATTAAACATGTTCAAAAAGTAAATATCTCTTTATCTTTCATTAACCAAGTCACAGCTCTTGATAGATCTTTACAATCATATCCCCCGAAGATGTGTCTGATACCTAAAAGAGAAGATTATAATGTTACAATAGTAACAATAACCGCGGACAGTATCGTCCTGAGCCTTCCGGAGCCGATTCTCAATCCCAATAGCGAATGCAAAAAGTATAACTTAGCCACTACTATATATAACATCTCCGTGAGTCATTGTTTGGACAATGACCTTAACGAGTTGAAGGAATTCAACGTGCAGACGTACCAACTGCATTACAAAATTCAGAATTTAACGCCATTCACAGAGTATACACTGAAGCTGGCACTGAGCAATTTCTACGTAATTAAGTTATCGATGGACTTGCAATTCGGCACGGATATGATACTGAGAACTACTCCGGGCAAACTCAACGCGCCGGAAAATGTGACGGTTCAAGTTCTAACGCCAATTCTAGCGAAGATTCTTTGGATGCCACCCAAAAATCTAAACTGCGCGGCAGTGACTTACGAGGTGCATTGGATATCAGTTCTTGTTTCAAATGACACACGAAATATAACTTATCAAATGCCACGCAACAAACAACTTATCAGTAAGCTTGAACGTGCGGTAGATGGCAAGTTTTTCACGACAATCCAGCCGCTGCTGCCAGGAAAAGATTACTTGGTATACGTGCGTGTGTATCCAGGCAACTTCAGCGATTTCTTCACTGACAGTGTAGGCAAAAGCGCCTACCCAGAACCGAATAATTTAATTCTGAGCGGAGTCAGTACAAAAGGTATGAATATTTCATGGATTCCGAGCATTAATCTGACGATCCATTACAAACTGGAATACAAAAATGTTGCGATACAAGAGTGGCAAATCGCGCATAACATTCAAATAAATAATGACAAAGTAATACATTATATAGAAAATTTACTGCCGGGAACTATATACAAATTCCGTTTGATCCTGAGATATTTCGAGTATACGGAAGATTTTATATGGCCGTCTGATGAAAGATTTGCTTTTGAAACGCTTGGTAAGCAAATGAAAACATTATAATATCTTGCGTTTATTTTAAGAATGTTTTACTAAATTTTTTAAGTTAGAAATTAAATAATAAATAATAAAGTTTTAAGTAAAAGTATATACTAAAATAAAGCAAAGAAATTTAAATTGTATTCTTGTGTAACACAGGTGATGTTCCAAGCGCTCCTGGAATACCTATGGTAACGAGACTTCCAAATTTCATGTATCAATTAAATTGGGAACCTGCGCAAGCTCGCGATTCACAAGTGACTTTGTATCGATTGGAGGGTTTAATTGTCGAAAATAATTACAAAGAAGGCAATCAAACCGACAAAAACGAACATTGGAATTTATACTATAACGGAACAGATAATTACTGGATAATTACGAGAGACATGAATCAGAAATATCAATTTCGCGTGCAGTCTAAAAACGTTTATGGCTTTGGAGTATGGAGTGAATCAAGCGCAGTCGTTGATTTAACAGAATCTATCGAAATATCAGCTATGCAATATTACCTACCATTAATATTAATCTTTGTCGTTGCCCTTGTAGTCTACGTTTCTTACTTTTATTGTTGTAAGTATATTTGATATTAATTTCAAACTTTGTAACTTATTTTAGATTTGATATATACGTATATATACACAGGGTGTCCGGAGTCAACCGCATCACCCGTCGTGTGCAGGTAGAGGCAGTTAAACTGAGTAGGAAAGTCCTGTACCGTTTTGCGATTTTCGCAATAATTAATAAGAAATTAAATAAAAAAGAGCGGCCAATCCGTGCGAGTAAAAGCGCGCGGCGAGAAGAGACCTCCTACTGTTTACGTGATTCTTGTCGCGCGGCGAAAATAAAAGCCTAATGTTTACGCGGTTGCTACGCACGCGACAAAGCGGGGAGGAGCACTCTACAAAGGACAATGGATAAATACGAGCAATGCATAACGTTGGACCCCCGCGAGGGCTGTCTCTTCTCGCCGCGCGCTTGAACTCGCGCGTATTGGCCGATCTTGTTTAATTTATTTCTCATTAATTATTGCGAAGATCGCAAAACGGTAGAGGACTTTCTTACTCGGTTTAACTTGCTCTATCAGGACACGACGGGTGATGCGATTGACTCCGGACAACCTGTATATTATATAAGTATATTATAAATATATATTAATTAATAAGTTGTAAGAAAATTAAATATATAAAACTTTATCAAAATAAAATCGATTCACAAAAAATTATGAGAATAATATTAATTTACAAATTCAATAAAATGAAAATTAAATCTAAAGGAATATCTGTCAACGAGAAGAAGAATATAAATTCCATTGTCAAGATGAGAAAGAGAGAAAAAGTGAGGGAGTGAGAGGAGAGAGGGAGGAGGGAGAGAGAGGGAGAGGGAGAGGGAGTGAGGGAGAGTGGGAGAGAGGGAGAGTGAGAGGGTGGGAGAGAGGGTGGTAGGGAGGGAGGGGGAGAGGGGGATAGGAAGGTGGAGAGAGGGGGGAGAGGGACAGAGAGAGTGGGAGATAGAGGGATTGAGGGAGGTGGAGGGGAGAGGGGGTGGGAGAGTGAGAGGGGGAGAAAGGGAGGGAGGGTGGGGTGAGAGAGGGATAGGGAGGGAGACAGTGGGAAAGGGAGAGGGAGGGAGGGAGAGTGAGAGAGAGAGAGAGGGAGGGAGAGAGATGGAGGAAAAGAGTACACGAAACAGATTAAGATAAAGTTTACGATAAAGTTAATCTCATTATTTTGCTACATATGTCGTTTCTAAGCGCGGTGCAGTCACATATCTTATAATTCTAAATTCTTAAGCAATAATAGAAAATTTCGATAAGCAATAAACGTTCTGTAACCGTTGAAAGATTTCGGTCCAATATAAGATATTGGTTTTTGCTCAGAATCACAGAAAAATTGCTGAAAGATTTCTTTTATTATAAGATATTAGTTTTTGCTCAGTAATAGTAATTATGTTTCTAAATCTCAAAAACACAAAGTCATTGTTTTATATTATTTGAATATTCTAAAAATCAATACTGACGACCTTTTAATTTTCAATTTTGTAATTTATGTTTATGTATTTATTCCTTACTTTATTTAGAAATGTCTGTCATTTGAACTTATTTATCATGAGATATATTATTTTTTATATTAACAATTCAAAAATATCGCATTTTATTTTTTCTCAATTATTAATATCAAAATTCTTATATATATATATATATATATATAGGGTGTGTGTCCGGTAATTGAAGGATCACCCGTCAGGTAGAGCGAGTTAAACCGAGTAGAAAAGTCCTGTACCATTTTGCAATCTTTGCAATAATTAATGAGAAATGAATTAAACAAGATCGGCCAATCCGCGCGAGTTCAAGCGCGCGGCGAGAAGAGACTTTCCACTGTTATGTGATACTACGCGCGCGGCGAAAACAAATAGCTTAATGTTTACGCGGTTGCTCGGCGCACGACAAAGCGGGGAGGAGCACTTTACAAAGGACAGTGGCTATGTACGAGCGACGAAAAAAGCTGGACCCCCGCGTGGGCTGTCTCTTCTCGCCGCGTGCTTGAACTCGCACGGATTGGCTGATCTTGTTTAATTCATTTCTCATTAATTATTGCAAAGATTGCAAAATGGTACAGGACTTTTCTATTCGGTTTAACTCGCACACGACGGGTGATCCTTCAATTACCGGACACCCTGTATATATATTATGTCGATATGTACAATTTCGATATCTTTATAAAAATTTATTTATATATACTCGTTCCTTATATATAATTATATACAATTATAAAATCTCTAGAAATCGTTCCAAGCGAGCCAACATTTCCCAGGGCATTCGTGGAATTTGAAGATAGACCAATTGAAGGAAACAACATAACTGTAAATTTCAGGTAAAAAATCTAAATGCTTAGCTCGTATCCTCTTATTCTCTTATGTACAACAACATATACATATATATATATATATATGTGTGTGTGTATATATATATATATGTATATATATATATATATGTATATACATATTTAATACAGGGTGCATGCTAAATAGTAGTACAAACGGGAGAACAAAATGATTCTTCGTGCCAAAATAAGTCGAAATCATAGAATAATTTTTTTCTCCACTAACGATTCTTTTGTTATAGACTGCTATTTCTGTTCCTGTTTATGTTTATGGACATCAGTAATGAATCCTTTAATTTCTGATTTTAATTTTACTTAAGAAACTGTTGGAACGGTTAGTTTCCATGTTGCAAAGCTGTACTCTTTTAATCATAAATTCGTGAATTTTTACTAAGGTGGGTTGAGCTTACATTTCTTGAAATGCTACTATAATTTGTTAATATAGGTAACGATAACTTGGCAGAAATTGATAACTAAACAAGAAAATAGGACTGATCAAAAACAGATCATGACATTGCCGATATCCACAAATATAAACACAAACAGAAATAATAGTTTAGAACTAGATCCGTTATTCATGACGTAGTCAAATGCACATGTACTTGATAAATATTCAAAATCGTTTATTTCGAAAATGAAACCCTGTACAAAAAAATTTATTCTATAATTTCGACTGATTTTGGCTCGAGCAATCACCGTTTGTACTACAAAAATTATTCAACAATATCGACTTAGTTTGGCATGAGGAATCACCATGTTCCCGCTTGTACTACAATTTAGCTCGCATTCTGTGTATATATATATATATATATATATATATATATATATATATATATTGCAACGACTTTATATTCCCGATGTGAACGGGCGTAATTGCCGTCCCGCTCTCGCCGTCGCGCGGATCTTCTCTTTTGCGCCAACGACGGGGAGTTTCCTCGTTGAATGCGAGAGTCGAGCGGGAAAGTCACCGACAAAAAGGGCGAAAGGATCCAGGGAAATGATAACGCGCCGAAAAGGAACGGGTGGATAGGAGTTCCGCGCGTGTCGTGTCGAAAACCGAGTATCCAACGCGAAAACCGAAGATTGGGCGCCAGACGCGGTCTTCCACGCGTCAATTCGCTACATCGACGAAATTACGCGAACGTTAATTACCGGTATTCGCCACGGGCGGGCTAGCTCGCCTAACGGCAAAGGGGCAGCCTCACCGGCACCTGGTACTCCTGGATAGGCTAGATCGGCAACGCTCGTCCTTCTCGAGGCGGCAACACGGGAGCGGTGGCACGAGATCCTCCCTATTACACGTGTCGCGACAGGCTGTCTCCCGGATCCTCGCGATCCAGGATCGATGGCTCGGGGTCTTCCTCAAGGCTGCGAACGTGAGGTGCGTGTTATGGCGGCCAATCACGCGATGGCACGCGACAACGCGGGTACGCGGCACGCTCAAGGCCGTGTCGGGGGCGCGTGCACCCGCGGTATAGCCGAATATAATTGTAAGGCCCGCTCTACAGGGCCGTCGCCGAGTTTCCACCGCTGACTTCTCTCCGGTAGAAGGCCACGGGCCTTGCCGCTGCTTTTTCCTTTCCTGCTCGTGCTCCGCGCTCTCCGCTCTCGATTCGTACTCGCCCTCTCTCTCTTTCTCGATCTCCATAGAATTTTGCTGGTAGCTGGATTTCTACTTTCTCCTCTGCCTCGATTGCCTCCGTAATCAATTGCTCGTATCAAAAAAATAAAAAATAAAATCCTATAGGACTCGAAATTAGACGATAACAAAAACGCCTCTCTGGAGACTGCTGCACGGTTCTCGTTATTTCTCGCCTGACGCGATTAGGGAGGAACTCGGCGGAGCGCGCGGGACGGCAACGTCACAATATATATTCTACCTTTGTTAAATATTCGCTAAAACTAAAAAAATTAAATATTTTTTATTTTTTGCAGATGGAAGGAACCTGAATTTACTAATGGTATAATACAAAAATATATGGCTCAGTATTGGGATTTCGATCTTCCTCATGCAAAGAGATTATACATTATCCATAATATCTCAGCTACGGAATTTGAAATCTTTGTGACAGAAACATCTGTTAGTATGCTCTACTTTCAAGTTCGAGCGCATAACAAATGTCGCGCTGGCCCTTACACGAAGGTCATTAATGTATCGACCACGCACGAAAATCCAGTACCTATATTAATGATCAGCTCGAGGAGTGATATGAAACTATTGGATATGGATTTTCAAACAGACTATACATATATAAAATACAGAGCGAGAGAAATCATTTACTCGGCATTGGAACGTAAGATTTATTGGATTACTCATAACTGGGTGCTAATATCATCGGATCTTCAGCCGCCACTCCCATACAAAATAAAGAGTAACACAAAAATAGCTGAACTTGACACTTCGGCGCACAATCTTTGCATCGATTGGATAGCAAGAAATCTTTATTGGATACAATTTAGCAACCAGACCAGAAACATTATGAAGCTAGATTTAACATTGTGGCAACAATTTGGCATAGTCAAATACGAAAGTATCGTAAAAATAAATGAGTTTAAATTTTTAAATATACTGCCATCTAGAGGGTATGTAAATTTAATCCATATTCTAAAAGAATTAACAACTTTGTCTACTTTATTTAAAAATTTGTGTTGTTTTATAATTTTTCAATAATTTAATAAAGTTTTTTCATTAATAATTTTAAATTATGGAATCATAAATTAACACAGAATTGTAAAAATTTTAAACAATCACTATTTGTTCCTGACATACAGTTAATATATATATAATAATATTTTATAAGTAAAGAATAATATGTATATACTTTCCAGATATTTTTATTGGATGGAATTAAATTCAAATAATCAATATGTGATAATGCATTCGAATCTCGATGGAAAAAACATGAAACCTTTTTCGAAAAACGAAAACGATAAATGCTCCTGCTCAAACTATTACAATCTATCAGAAGCATCCTCCATGCAAATTGACAACACGAATACTGACAAGCCGTTAATGTATTGGACATCGAAAGATCGCTTAATCGCAGCGAACATTAATGGTTGTGAATGCAACCTGATTTTAAGCGCTGGAGATCAAATAATTCTCAATAATTTAACGATTGACAAGACAAATATTTACTTGTTCAGTAGCAGTGAGCAACAAATCTATGTTTTAAAAAAAAAGTATGCAATATTTCTTGAAAGCAAAGAAAACGCAATTAAACATGTTCAAAAAGTAAATATCTCTTTATCTTTCATTAACCAAGTCACAGCTCTTGATAGATCTTTACAATCATATCCCCCGAAGATGTGTCTGATACCTAAAAGAGAAGATTATAATGTTACAATAGTAACAATAACCGCGGACAGTATCGTCCTGAGCCTTCCGGAGCCGATTCTCAATCCCAATAGCGAATGCAAAAAGTATAACTTAGCCACTACTATATATAACATCTCCGTGAGTCATTGTTTGGACAATGACCTTAACGAGTTGAAGGAATTCAACGTGCAGACGTACCAACTGCATTACAAAATTCAGAATTTAACGCCATTCACAGAGTATACACTGAAGCTGGCACTGAGCAATTTCTACGTAATTAAGTTATCGATGGACTTGCAATTCGGCACGGATATGATACTGAGAACTACTCCGGGCAAACTCAACGCGCCGGAAAATGTGACGGTTCAAGTTCTAACGCCAATTCTAGCGAAGATTCTTTGGATGCCACCCAAAAATCTAAACTGCGCGGCAGTGACTTACGAGGTGCATTGGATATCAGTTCTTGTTTCAAATGACACACGAAATATAACTTATCAAATGCCACGCAACAAACAACTTATCAGTAAGCTTGAACGTGCGGTAGATGGCAAGTTTTTCACGACAATCCAGCCGCTGCTGCCAGGAAAAGATTACTTGGTATACGTGCGTGTGTATCCAGGCAACTTCAGCGATTTCTTCACTGACAGTGTAGGCAAAAGCGCCTATATGTACCCAGAACCGAATAATTTAATTCTGAGCGGAGTCAGTACAAAAGGTATGAATATTTCATGGATTCCGAGCATTAATCTGACGATCCATTACAAACTGGAATACAAAAATGTTGCGATACAAGAGTGGCAAATCGCGCATAACATTCAAATAAATAATGACAAAGTAATACATTATATAGAAAATTTACTGCCGGGAACTATATACAAATTCCGTTTGATCCTGAGATATTTCGAGTATACGGAAGATTTTATATGGCCGTCTGATGAAAGATTTGCTTTTGAAACGCTTGGTAAGCAAATGAAAACATTATAATATCTTGCGTTTATTTTAAGAATGTTTTACTAAATTTTTTAAGTTAGAAATTAAATAATAAATAATAAAGTTTTAAGTAAAAGTATATACTAAAATAAAGCAAAGAAATTTAAATTGTATTCTTGTGTAACACAGGTGATGTTCCAAGCGCTCCTGGAATACCTATGGTAACGAGACTTCCAAATTTCATGTATCAATTAAATTGGGAACCTGCGCAAGCTCGCGATTCACAAGTGACTTTGTATCGATTGGAGGGTTTAATTGTCGAAAATAATTACAAAGAAGGCAATCAAACCGACAAAAACGAACATTGGAATTTATACTATAACGGAACAGATAATTACTGGATAATTACGAGAGACATGAATCAGAAATATCAATTTCGCGTGCAGTCTAAAAACGTTTATGGCTTTGGAGTATGGAGTGAATCAAGCGCAGTCGTTGATTTAACAGAATCTATCGAAATATCAGCTATGCAATATTACCTACCATTAATATTAATCTTTGTCGTTGCCCTTGTAGTCTACGTTTCTTACTTTTATTGTTGTAAGTATATTTGATATTAATTTCAAACTTTGTAACTTATTTTAGATTTGATATATACGTATATATACACAGGGTGTCCGGAGTCAACCGCATCACCCGTCGTGTGCAGGTAGAGGCAGTTAAACTGAGTAGGAAAGTCCTGTACCGTTTTGCGATTTTCGCAATAATTAATAAGAAATTAAATAAAAAAGAGCGGCCAATCCGTGCGAGTAAAAGCGCGCGGCGAGAAGAGACCTCCTACTGTTTACGTGATTCTTGTCGCGCGGCGAAAATAAAAGCCTAATGTTTACGCGGTTGCTACGCACGCGACAAAGCGGGGAGGAGCACTCTACAAAGGACAATGGATAAATACGAGCAATGCATAACGTTGGACCCCCGCGAGGGCTGTCTCTTCTCGCCGCGCGCTTGAACTCGCGCGTATTGGCCGATCTTGTTTAATTTATTTCTCATTAATTATTGCGAAGATCGCAAAACGGTAGAGGACTTTCTTACTCGGTTTAACTTGCTCTATCAGGACACGACGGGTGATGCGATTGACTCCGGACAACCTGTATATTATATAAGTATATTATAAATATATATTAATTAATAAGTTGTAAGAAAATTAAATATATAAAACTTTATCAAAATAAAATCGATTCACAAAAAATTATGAGAATAATATTAATTTACAAATTCAATAAAATGAAAATTAAATCTAAAAGAATATCTGTCAACGAGAAGAAGAATATAAATTCCATTGTCAAGATGAGAAAGAGAGAAAAAGTGAGGGAGTGAGAGGGAGAGAGGGAGAGGGAGAGAGAGGGAGAGGGAGAGGGAGTGAGGGAGAGTGGGAGAGAGGGAGAGTGAGAGGGTGGGAGAGAGGGTGGTAGGGAGGGAGGGGGAGAGGGGGATAGGAAGGTGGGAGAGAGGGGGGAGAGGGACAGAGAGAGTGGGAGATAGAGGGATTGAGGGAGGTGGAGGGGAGAGGGGGTGGGAGAGTGAGAGGGGGGAGAAAGGGAGGGAGGGTGGGGTGAGAGAGGGATAGGGAGGGAGACAGTGGGAAAGGGAGAGGGAGGGAGGGAGAGTGAGAGAGAGAGAGGGAGGGAGAGAGATGGAGGAAAAGAGTACACGAAACAGATTAAGATAAAGTTTACGATAAAGTTAATCTCATTATTTTGCTACATATGTCGTTTCTAAGCGCGGTGCAGTCACATATCTTATAATTCTAAATTCTTAAGCAATAATAGAAAATTTCGATAAGCAATAAACGTTCTGTAACCGTTGAAAGATTTCGGTCCAATATAAGATATTGGTTTTTGCTCAGAATCACAGAAAAATTGCTGAAAGATTTCTTTTATTATAAGATATTAGTTTTTGCTCAGTAATAGTAATTATGTTTCTAAATCTCAAAAACACAAAGTCATTGTTTTATATTATTTGAATATTCTAAAAATCAATACTGACGACCTTTTAATTTTCAATTTTGTAATTTATGTTTATGTATTTTATTCCTTACTTTATTTAGAAATGTCTGTCATTTGAACTTATTTATCATGAGATATATTATTTTTTATATTAACAATTCAAAAAATATCGCATTTTATTTTTTCTCAATTATTAATATCAAAATTCTTATATATATATATATATATATATATAGGGTGTCCGGTAATTGAAGGATCACCCGTCAGGTAGAGCGAGTTAAACCGAGTAGAAAAGTCCTGTACCATTTTGCAATCTTTGCAATAATTAATGAGAAATGAATTAAACAAGATCGGCCAATCCGCGCGAGTTCAAGCGCGCGGCGAGAAGAGACTTTCCACTGTTATGTGATACTACGCGCGCGGCGAAAACAAATAGCTTAATGTTTACGCGGTTGCTCGGCGCACGACAAAGCGGGGAGGAGCACTTTACAAAGGACAGTGGCTATGTACGAGCGACGAAAAAAGCTGGACCCCCGCGTGGGCTGTCTCTTCTCGCCGCGTGCTTGAACTCGCACGGATTGGCTGATCTTGTTTAATTCATTTCTCATTAATTATTACAAAGATTGCAAAATGGTACAGGACTTTTCTATTCGGTTTAACTCGCACACGACGGGTGATCCTTCAATTACCGGACACCCTGTATATATATTATGTCGATATGTACAATTTCGATATCTTTATAAAAATTTATTTATATATACTCGTTCCTTATATATAATTATATACAATTATAAAATCTCTAGAAATCGTTCCAAGCGAGCCAACATTTCCCAGGGCATTCGTGGAATTTGAAGATAGACCAATTGAAGGAAACAACATAACTGTAAATTTCAGGTAAAAAATCTAAATGCTTAGCTCGTATCCTCTTATTCTCTTATGTACAACAACATATACATATATATATATATGTGTGTGTGTGTGTATATATATATATATGTATATATATATATATATGTATATACATATTTAATACAGGGTGCATGCTAAATAGTAGTACAAACGGGAGAACAAAATGATTCTTCGTGCCAAAATAAGTCGAAATCATAGAATAATTTTTTTCTCCACTAACGATTCTTTTGTTATAGACTGCTATTTCTGTTCCTGTTTATGTTTATGGACATCAGTAATGAATCCTTTAATTTCTGATTTTAATTTTACTTAAGAAACTGTTGGAACGGTTAGTTTCCATGTTGCAAAGCTGTACTCTTTTAATCATAAATTCGTGAATTTTTACTAAGGTGGGTTGAGCTTACATTTCTTGAAATGCTACTATAATTTGTTAATATAGGTAACGATAACTTGGCAGAAATTGATAACTAAACAAGAAAATAGGACTGATCAAAAACAGATCATGACATTGCCGATATCCACAAATATAAACACAAACAGAAATAATAGTTTAGAACTAGATCCGTTATTCATGACGTAGTCAAATGCACATGTACTTGATAAATATTCAAAATCGTTTATTTCGAAAATGAAACCCTGTACAAAAAAATTTATTCTATAATTTCGACTGATTTTGGCTCGAGCAATCACCGTTTGTACTACAAAAATTATTCAACAATATCGACTTAGTTTGGCATGAGGAATCACCATGTTCCCGCTTGTACTACAATTTAGCTCGCATTCTGTGTATATATATATATATATATATATATATATTTATATATATATATATTGCAACGACTTTATATTCCCGATGTGAACGGGCGTAATTGCCGTCCCGCTCTCGCCGTCGCGCGGATCTTCTCTTTTGCGCCAACGACGGGGAGTTTCCTCGTTGAATGCGAGAGTCGAGCGGGAAAGTCACCGACAAAAAGGGCGAAAGGATCCAGGGAAATGATAACGCGCCGAAAAGGAACGGGTGGATAGGAGTTCCGCGCGTGTCGTGTCGAAAACCGAGTATCCAACGCGAAAACCGAAGATTGGGCGCCAGACGCGGTCTTCCACGCGTCAATTCGCTACATCGACGAAATTACGCGAACGTTAATTACCGGTATTCGCCACGGGCGGGCTAGCTCGCCTAACGGCAAAGGGGCAGCCTCACCGGCACCTGGTACTCCTGGATAGGCTAGATCGGCAACGCTCGTCCTTCTCAAAAGATCCTTCTCGAGGCGGCAACACGGGAGCGGTGGCACGAGATCCTCCCTATTACACGTGTCGCGACAGGCTGTCTCCCGGATCCTCGCGATCCAGGATCGATGGCTCGGGGTCTTCCTCAAGGCTGCGAACGTGAGGTGCGTGTTATGGCGGCCAATCACGCGATGGCACGCGACAACGCGGGTACGCGGCACGCTCAAGGCCGTGTCGGGGGCGCGTGCACCCGCGGTATAGCCGAATATAATTGTAAGGCCCGCTCTACAGGGCCGTCGCCGAGTTTCCACCGCTGACTTCTCTCCGGTAGAAGGCCACGGGCCTTGCCGCTGCTTTTTCCTTTCCTGCTCGTGCTCCGCGCTCTCCGCTCTCGATTCGTACTCGCCCTCTCTCTCTTTCTCGATCTCCATAGAATTTTGCTGGTAGCTGGATTTCTACTTTCTCCTCTGCCTCGATTGCCTCCGTAATCAATTGCTCGTATCAAAAAAATAAAAAATAAAATCCTATAGGACTCGAAATTAGACGATAACAAAAACGCCTCTCTGGAGACTGCTGCACGGTTCTCGTTATTTCTCGCCTGACGCGATTAGGGAGGAACTCGGCGGAGCGCGCGGGACGGCAACGTCACAATATATATTCTACCTTTGTTAAATATTCGCTAAAACTAAAAAAATTAAATATTTTTTATTCTTTGCAGATGGAAGGAACCTGAATTTACTAATGGTATAATACAAAAATATATGGCTCAGTATTGGGATTTCGATCTTCCTCATGCAAAGAGATTATACATTATCCATAATATCTCAGCTACGGAATTTGAAATCTTTGTGACAGAAACATCTGTTAGTATGCTCTACTTTCAAGTTCGAGCGCATAACAAATGTCGCGCTGGCCCTTACACGAAGGTCATTAATGTATCGACCACGCACGAAAATCCAGTACCTATATTAATGATCAGCTCGAGGAGTGATATGAAACTATTGGATATGGATTTTCAAACAGACTATACATATATAAAATACAGAGCGAGAGAAATCATTTACTCGGCATTGGAACGTAAGATTTATTGGATTACTCATAACTGGGTGCTAATATCATCGGATCTTCAGCCGCCACTCCCATACAAAATAAAGAGTAACACAAAAATAGCTGAACTTGACACTTCGGCGCACAATCTTTGCATCGATTGGATAGCAAGAAATCTTTATTGGATACAATTTAGCAACCAGACCAGAAACATTATGAAGCTAGATTTAACATTGTGGCAACAATTTGGCATAGTCAAATACGAAAGTATCGTAAAAATAAATGAGTTTAAATTTTTAAATATACTGCCATCTAGAGGGTATGTAAATTTAATCCATATTCTAAAAGAATTAACAACTTTGTCTACTTTATTTAAAAATTTGTGTTGTTTTATAATTTTTCAATAATTTAATAAAGTTTTTTCATTAATAATTTTAAATTATGGAATCATAAATTAACACAGAATTGTAAAAATTTTAAACAATCACTATTTGTTCCTGACATACAGTTAATATATATATAATAATATTTTATAAGTAAAGAATAATATGTATATACTTCCCAGATATTTTTATTGGATGGAATTAAATTCAAATAATCAATATGTGATAATGCATTCGAATCTCGATGGAAAAAACATGAAACCTTTTTCGAAAAACGAAAACGATAAATGCTCCTGCTCAAACTATTACAATCTATCAGAAGCATCCTCCATGCAAATTGACAACACGAATACTGACAAGCCGTTAATGTATTGGACATCGAAAGATCGCTTAATCGCAGCGAACATTAATGGTTGTGAATGCAACCTGATTTTAAGCGCTGGAGATCAAATAATTCTCAATAATTTAACGATTGACAAGACAAATATTTACTTGTTCAGTAGCAGTGAGCAACAAATCTATGTTTTAAAAAAAAAGTATGCAATATTTCTTGAAAGCAAAGAAAACGCAATTAAACATGTTCAAAAAGTAAATATCTCTTTATCTTTCATTAACCAAGTCACAGCTCTTGATAGATCTTTACAATCATATCCCCCGAAGATGTGTCTGATACCTAAAAGAGAAGATTATAATGTTACAATAGTAACAATAACCGCGGACAGTATCGTCCTGAGCCTTCCGGAGCCGATTCTCAATCCCAATAGCGAATGCAAAAAGTATAACTTAGCCACTACTATATATAACATCTCCGTGAGTCATTGTTTGGACAATGACCTTAACGAGTTGAAGGAATTCAACGTGCAGACGTACCAACTGCATTACAAAATTCAGAATTTAACGCCATTCACAGAGTATACACTGAAGCTGGCACTGAGCAATTTCTACGTAATTAAGTTATCGATGGACTTGCAATTCGGCACGGATATGATACTGAGAACTACTCCGGGCAAACTCAACGCGCCGGAAAATGTGACGGTTCAAGTTCTAACGCCAATTCTAGCGAAGATTCTTTGGATGCCACCCAAAAATCTAAACTGCGCGGCAGTGACTTACGAGGTGCATTGGATATCAGTTCTTGTTTCAAATGACACACGAAATATAACTTATCAAATGCCACGCAACAAACAACTTATCAGTAAGCTTGAACGTGCGGTAGATGGCAAGTTTTTCACGACAATCCAGCCGCTGCTGCCAGGAAAAGATTACTTGGTATACGTGCGTGTGTATCCAGGCAACTTCAGCGATTTCTTCACTGACAGTGTAGGCAAAAGCGCCTATATGTACCCAGAACCGAATAATTTAATTCTGAGCGGAGTCAGTACAAAAGGTATGAATATTTCATGGATTCCGAGCATTAATCTGACGATCCATTACAAACTGGAATACAAAAATGTTGCGATACAAGAGTGGCAAATCGCGCATAACATTCAAATAAATAATGACAAAGTAATACATTATATAGAAAATTTACTGCCGGGAACTATATACAAATTCCGTTTGATCCTGAGATATTTCGAGTATACGGAAGATTTTATATGGCCGTCTGATGAAAGATTTGCTTTTGAAACGCTTGGTAAGCAAATGAAAACATTATAATATCTTGCGTTTATTTTAAGAATGTTTTACTAAATTTTTTAAGTTAGAAATTAAATAATAAATAATAAAGTTTTAAGTAAAAGTATATACTAAAATAAAGCAAAGAAATTTAAATTGTATTCTTGTGTAACACAGGTGATGTTCCAAGCGCTCCTGGAATACCTATGGTAACGAGACTTCCAAATTTCATGTATCAATTAAATTGGGAACCTGCGCAAGCTCGCGATTCACAAGTGACTTTGTATCGATTGGAGGGTTTAATTGTCGAAAATAATTACAAAGAAGGCAATCAAACCGACAAAAACGAACATTGGAATTTATACTATAACGGAACAGATAATTACTGGATAATTACGAGAGACATGAATCAGAAATATCAATTTCGCGTGCAGTCTAAAAACGTTTATGGCTTTGGAGTATGGAGTGAATCAAGCGCAGTCGTTGATTTAACAGAATCTATCGAAATATCAGCTATGCAATATTACCTACCATTAATATTAATCTTTGTCGTTGCCCTTGTAGTCTACGTTTCTTACTTTTATTGTTGTAAGTATATTTGATATTAATTTCAAACTTTGTAACTTATTTTAGATTTGATATATACGTATATATACACAGGGTGTCCGGAGTCAACCGCATCACCCGTCGTGTGCAGGTAGAGGCAGTTAAACTGAGTAGGAAAGTCCTGTACCGTTTTGCGATTTTCGCAATAATTAATAAGAAATTAAATAAAAAAGAGCGGCCAATCCGTGCGAGTAAAAGCGCGCGGCGAGAAGAGACCTCCTACTGTTTACGTGATTCTTGTCGCGCGGCGAAAATAAAAGCCTAATGTTTACGCGGTTGCTACGCACGCGACAAAGCGGGGAGGAGCACTCTACAAAGGACAATGGATAAATACGAGCAATGCATAACGTTGGACCCCCGCGAGGGCTGTCTCTTCTCGCCGCGCGCTTGAACTCGCGCGTATTGGCCGATCTTGTTTAATTTATTTCTCATTAATTATTGCGAAGATCGCAAAACGGTAGAGGACTTTCTTACTCGGTTTAACTTGCTCTATCAGGACACGACGGGTGATGCGATTGACTCCGGACAACCTGTATATTATATAAGTATATTATAAATATATATTAATTAATAAGTTGTAAGAAAATTAAATATATAAAACTTTATCAAAATAAAATCGATTCACAAAAAATTATGAGAATAATATTAATTTACAAATTCAATAAAATGAAAATTAAATCTAAAAGAATATCTGTCAACGAGAAGAAGAATATAAATTCCATTGTCAAGATGAGAAAGAGAGAAAAAGTGAGGGAGTGAGAGGGAGAGAGGGAGAGGGAGAGAGAGGGAGAGGGAGTGAGGGAGAGTGGGAGAGAGGGAGAGTGAGAGGGTGGGAGAGAGGGTGGTAGGGAGGGAGGGGGAGAGGGGGATAGGAAGGTGGGAGAGAGGGGGGAGAGGGACAGAGAGAGTGGGAGATAGAGGGATTGAGGGAGGTGGAGGGGAGAGGGGGTGGGAGAGTGAGAGGGGGGAGAAAGGGAGGGAGGGTGGGGTGAGAGAGGGATAGGGAGGGAGACAGTGGGAAAGGGAGAGGGAGGGAGGGAGAGTGAGAGAGAGAGAGGGAGGGAGAGAGATGGAGGAAAAGAGTACACGAAACAGATTAAGATAAAGTTTACGATAAAGTTAATCTCATTATTTTGCTACATATGTCGTTTCTAAGCGCGGTGCAGTCACATATCTTATAATTCTAAATTCTTAAGCAATAATAGAAAATTTCGATAAGCAATAAACGTTCTGTAACCGTTGAAAGATTTCGGTCCAATATAAGATATTGGTTTTTGCTCAGAATCACAGAAAAATTGCTGAAAGATTTCTTTTATTATAAGATAGTAGTTTTTGCTCAGTAATAGTAATTATGTTTCTAAATCTCAAAAACACAAAGTCATTGTTTTATATTATTTGAATATTCTAAAAATCAATACTGACGACCTTTTAATTTTCAATTTTGTAATTTATGTTTATGTTTTTTATTCCTTACTTTATTTAGAAATGTCTGTCATTTGAACTTATTTATCATGAGATATATTATTTTTTATATTAACAATTCAAAAAATATCGCATTTTATTTTTTCTCAATTATTAATATCAAAATTCTTATATATATATATATATATATATATATATATATAGGGTGTCCGGTAATTGAAGGATCACCCGTCAGGTAGAGCGAGTTAAACCGAGTAGAAAAGTCCTGTACCATTTTGCAATCTTTGCAATAATTAATGAGAAATGAATTAAACAAGATCGGCCAATCCGCGCGAGTTCAAGCGCGCGGCGAGAAGAGACTTTCCACTGTTATGTGATACTACGCGCGCGGCGAAAACAAATAGCTTAATGTTTACGCGGTTGCTCGGCGCACGACAAAGCGGGGAGGAGCACTTTACAAAGGACAGTGGCTATGTACGAGCGACGAAAAAAGCTGGACCCCCGCGTGGGCTGTCTCTTCTCGCCGCGTGCTTGAACTCGCACGGATTGGCTGATCTTGTTTAATTCATTTCTCATTAATTATTACAAAGATTGCAAAATGGTACAGGACTTTTCTATTCGGTTTAACTCGCACACGACGGGTGATCCTTCAATTACCGGACACCCTGTATATATATTATGTCGATATGTACAATTTCGATATCTTTATAAAAATTTATTTATATATACTCGTTCCTTATATATAATTATATACAATTATAAAATCTCTAGAAATCGTTCCAAGCGAGCCAACATTTCCCAGGGCATTCGTGGAATTTGAAGATAGACCAATTGAAGGAAACAACATAACTGTAAATTTCAGGTAAAAAATCTAAATGCTTAGCTCGTATCCTCTTATTTTCTTATGTACAACAACATATACATATATATATATATGTGTGTGTGTGTGTGTATATATATATATGTATATATATATATATATATGTATATACATATTTAATACAGGGTGCATGCTAAATAGTAGTACAAACGGGAGAACAAAATGATTCTTCGTGCCAAAATAAGTCGAAATCATAGAATAATTTTTTTCTCCACTAACGATTCTTTTGTTATAGACTGCTATTTCTGTTCCTGTTTATGTTTATGGACATCAGTAATGAATCCTTTAATTTCTGATTTTAATTTTACTTAAGAAACTGTTGGAACGGTTAGTTTCCATGTTGCAAAGCTGTACTCTTTTAATCATAAATTCGTGAATTTTTACTAAGGTGGGTTGAGCTTACATTTCTTGAAATGCTACTATAATTTGTTAATATAGGTAACGATAACTTGGCAGAAATTGATAACTAAACAAGAAAATAGGACTGATCAAAAACAGATCATGACATTGCCGATATCCACAAATATAAACACAAACAGAAATAATAGTTTAGAACTAGATCCGTTATTCATGACGTAGTCAAATGCACATGTACTTGATAAATATTCAAAATCGTTTATTTCGAAAATGAAACCCTGTACAAAAAAATTTATTCTATAATTTCGACTGATTTTGGCTCGAGCAATCACCGTTTGTACTACAAAAATTATTCAACAATATCGACTTAGTTTGGCATGAGGAATCACCATGTTCCCGCTTGTACTACAATTTAGCTCGCATTCTGTGTATATATATATATATATATATATATATATATTGCAACGACTTTATATTCCCGATGTGAACGGGCGTAATTGCCGTCCCGCTCTCGCCGTCGCGCGGATCTTCTCTTTTGCGCCAACGACGGGGAGTTTCCTCGTTGAATGCGAGAGTCGAGCGGGAAAGTCACCGACAAAAAGGGCGAAAGGATCCAGGGAAATGATAACGCGCCGAAAAGGAACGGGTGGATAGGAGTTCCGCGCGTGTCGTGTCGAAAACCGAGTATCCAACGCGAAAACCGAAGATTGGGCGCCAGACGCGGTCTTCCACGCGTCAATTCGCTACATCGACGAAATTACGCGAACGTTAATTACCGGTATTCGCCACGGGCGGGCTAGCTCGCCTAACGGCAAAGGGGCAGCCTCACCGGCACCTGGTACTCCTGGATAGGCTAGATCGGCAACGCTCGTCCTTCTCAAAAGATCCTTCTCGAGGCGGCAACACGGGAGCGGTGGCACGAGATCCTCCCTATTACACGTGTCGCGACAGGCTGTCTCCCGGATCCTCGCGATCCAGGATCGATGGCTCGGGGTCTTCCTCAAGGCTGCGAACGTGAGGTGCGTGTTATGGCGGCCAATCACGCGATGGCACGCGACAACGCGGGTACGCGGCACGCTCAAGGCCGTGTCGGGGGCGCGTGCACCCGCGGTATAGCCGAATATAATTGTAAGGCCCGCTCTACAGGGCCGTCGCCGAGTTTCCACCGCTGACTTCTCTCCGGTAGAAGGCCACGGGCCTTGCCGCTGCTTTTTCCTTTCCTGCTCGTGCTCCGCGCTCTCCGCTCTCGATTCGTACTCGCCCTCTCTCTCTTTCTCGATCTCCATAGAATTTTGCTGGTAGCTGGATTTCTACTTTCTCCTCTGCCTCGATTGCCTCCGTAATCAATTGCTCGTATCAAAAAAATAAAAAATAAAATCCTATAGGACTCGAAATTAGACGATAACAAAAACGCCTCTCTGGAGACTGCTGCACGGTTCTCGTTATTTCTCGCCTGACGCGATTAGGGAGGAACTCGGCGGAGCGCGCGGGACGGCAACGTCACAATATATATTCTACCTTTGTTAAATATTCGCTAAAACTAAAAAAATTAAATATTTTTTATTCTTTGCAGATGGAAGGAACCTGAATTTACTAATGGTATAATACAAAAATATATGGCTCAGTATTGGGATTTCGATCTTCCTCATGCAAAGAGATTATACATTATCCATAATATCTCAGCTACGGAATTTGAAATCTTTGTGACAGAAACATCTGTTAGTATGCTCTACTTTCAAGTTCGAGCGCATAACAAATGTCGCGCTGGCCCTTACACGAAGGTCATTAATGTATCGACCACGCACGAAAATCCAGTACCTATATTAATGATCAGCTCGAGGAGTGATATGAAACTATTGGATATGGATTTTCAAACAGACTATACATATATAAAATACAGAGCGAGAGAAATCATTTACTCGGCATTGGAACGTAAGATTTATTGGATTACTCATAACTGGGTGCTAATATCATCGGATCTTCAGCCGCCACTCCCATACAAAATAAAGAGTAACACAAAAATAGCTGAACTTGACACTTCGGCGCACAATCTTTGCATCGATTGGATAGCAAGAAATCTTTATTGGATACAATTTAGCAACCAGACCAGAAACATTATGAAGCTAGATTTAACATTGTGGCAACAATTTGGCATAGTCAAATACGAAAGTATCGTAAAAATAAATGAGTTTAAATTTTTAAATATACTGCCATCTAGAGGGTATGTAAATTTAATCCATATTCTAAAAGAATTAACAACTTTGTCTACTTTATTTAAAAATTTGTGTTGTTTTATAATTTTTCAATAATTTAATAAAGTTTTTTCATTAATAATTTTAAATTATGGAATTATAAATTAACACAGAATTGTAAAAATTTTAAACAATCACTATTTGTTCCTGACATACAGTTAATATATATATAATAATATTTTATAAGTAAAGAATAATATGTATATACTTCCCAGATATTTTTATTGGATGGAATTAAATTCAAATAATCAATATGTGATAATGCATTCGAATCTCGATGGAAAAAACATGAAACCTTTTTCGAAAAACGAAAACGATAAATGCTCCTGCTCAAACTATTACAATCTATCAGAAGCATCCTCCATGCAAATTGACAACACGAATACTGACAAGCCGTTAATGTATTGGACATCGAAAGATCGCTTAATCGCAGCGAACATTAATGGTTGTGAATGCAACCTGATTTTAAGCGCTGGAGATCAAATAATTCTCAATAATTTAACGATTGACAAGACAAATATTTACTTGTTCAGTAGCAGTGAGCAACAAATCTATGTTTTAAAAAAAAAGTATGCAATATTTCTTGAAAGCAAAGAAAACGCAATTAAACATGTTCAAAAAGTAAATATCTCTTTATCTTTCATTAACCAAGTCACAGCTCTTGATAGATCTTTACAATCATATCCCCCGAAGATGTGTCTGATACCTAAAAGAGAAGATTATAATGTTACAATAGTAACAATAACCGCGGACAGTATCGTCCTGAGCCTTCCGGAGCCGATTCTCAATCCCAATAGCGAATGCAAAAAGTATAACTTAGCCACTACTATATATAACATCTCCGTGAGTCATTGTTTGGACAATGACCTTAACGAGTTGAAGGAATTCAACGTGCAGACGTACCAACTGCATTACAAAATTCAGAATTTAACGCCATTCACAGAGTATACACTGAAGCTGGCACTGAGCAATTTCTACGTAATTAAGTTATCGATGGACTTGCAATTCGGCACGGATATGATACTGAGAACTACTCCGGGCAAACTCAACGCGCCGGAAAATGTGACGGTTCAAGTTCTAACGCCAATTCTAGCGAAGATTCTTTGGATGCCACCCAAAAATCTAAACTGCGCGGCAGTGACTTACGAGGTGCATTGGATATCAGTTCTTGTTTCAAATGACACACGAAATATAACTTATCAAATGCCACGCAACAAACAACTTATCAGTAAGCTTGAACGTGCGGTAGATGGCAAGTTTTTCACGACAATCCAGCCGCTGCTGCCAGGAAAAGATTACTTGGTATACGTGCGTGTGTATCCAGGCAACTTCAGCGATTTCTTCACTGACAGTGTAGGCAAAAGCGCCTACCCAGAACCGAATAATTTAATTCTGAGCGGAGTCAGTACAAAAGGTATGAATATTTCATGGATTCCGAGCATTAATCTGACGATCCATTACAAACTGGAATACAAAAATGTTGCGATACAAGAGTGGCAAATCGCGCATAACATTCAAATAAATAATGACAAAGTAATACATTATATAGAAAATTTACTGCCGGGAACTATATACAAATTCCGTTTGATCCTGAGATATTTCGAGTATACGGAAGATTTTATATGGCCGTCTGATGAAAGATTTGCTTTTGAAACGCTTGGTAAGCAAATGAAAACATTATAATATCTTGCGTTTATTTTAAGAATGTTTTACTAAATTTTTTAAGTTAGAAATTAAATAATAAATAATAAAGTTTTAAGTAAAAGTATATACTAAAATAAAGCAAAGAAATTTAAATTGTATTCTTGTGTAACACAGGTGATGTTCCAAGCGCTCCTGGAATACCTATGGTAACGAGACTTCCAAATTTCATGTATCAATTAAATTGGGAACCTGCGCAAGCTCGCGATTCACAAGTGACTTTGTATCGATTGGAGGGTTTAATTGTCGAAAATAATTACAAAGAAGGCAATCAAACCGACAAAAACGAACATTGGAATTTATACTATAACGGAACAGATAATTACTGGATAATTACGAGAGACATGAATCAGAAATATCAATTTCGCGTGCAGTCTAAAAACGTTTATGGCTTTGGAGTATGGAGTGAATCAAGCGCAGTCGTTGATTTAACAGAATCTATCGAAATATCAGCTATGCAATATTACCTACCATTAATATTAATCTTTGTCGTTGCCCTTGTAGTCTACGTTTCTTACTTTTATTGTTGTAAGTATATTTGATATTAATTTCAAACTTTGTAACTTATTTTAGATTTGATATATACGTATATATACACAGGGTGTCCGGAGTCAACCGCATCACCCGTCGTGTGCAGGTAGAGGCAGTTAAACTGAGTAGGAAAGTCCTGTACCGTTTTGCGATTTTCGCAATAATTAATAAGAAATTAAATAAAAAAGAGCGGCCAATCCGTGCGAGTAAAAGCGCGCGGCGAGAAGAGACCTCCTACTGTTTACGTGATTCTTGTCGCGCGGCGAAAATAAAAGCCTAATGTTTACGCGGTTGCTACGCACGCGACAAAGCGGGGAGGAGCACTCTACAAAGGACAATGGATAAATACGAGCAATGCATAACGTTGGACCCCCGCGAGGGCTGTCTCTTCTCGCCGCGCGCTTGAACTCGCGCGTATTGGCCGATCTTGTTTAATTTATTTCTCATTAATTATTGCGAAGATCGCAAAACGGTAGAGGACTTTCTTACTCGGTTTAACTTGCTCTATCAGGACACGACGGGTGATGCGATTGACTCCGGACAACCTGTATATTATATAAGTATATTATAAATATATATTAATTAATAAGTTGTAAGAAAATTAAATATATAAAACTTTATCAAAATAAAATCGATTCACAAAAAATTATGAGAATAATATTAATTTACAAATTCAATAAAATGAAAATTAAATCTAAAAGAATATCTGTCAACGAGAAGAAGAATATAAATTCCATTGTCAAGATGAGAAAGAGAGAAAAAGTGAGGGAGTGAGAGGGAGAGAGGGAGAGGGAGAGAGAGGGAGAGGGAGAGGGAGTGAGGGAGAGTGGGAGAGAGGGAGAGTGAGAGGGTGGGAGAGAGGGTGGTAGGGAGGGAGGGGGAGAGGGGGATAGGAAGGTGGGAGAGAGGGGGGAGAGGGACAGAGAGAGTGGGAGATAGAGGGATTGAGGGAGGTGGAGGGGAGAGGGGGTGGGAGAGTGAGAGGGGGGAGAAAGGGAGGGAGGGTGGGGTGAGAGAGGGATAGGGAGGGAGACAGTGGGAAAGGGAGAGGGAGGGAGGGAGAGTGAGAGAGAGAGAGGGAGGGAGAGAGATGGAGGAAAAGAGTACACGAAACAGATTAAGATAAAGTTTACGATAAAGTTAATCTCATTATTTTGCTACATATGTCGTTTCTAAGCGCGGTGCAGTCACATATCTTATAATTCTAAATTCTTAAGCAATAATAGAAAATTTCGATAAGCAATAAACGTTCTGTAACCGTTGAAAGATTTCGGTCCAATATAAGATATTGGTTTTTGCTCAGAATCACAGAAAAATTGCTGAAAGATTTCTTTTATTATAAGATATTAGTTTTTGCTCAGTAATAGTAATTATGTTTCTAAATCTCAAAAACACAAAGTCATTGTTTTATATTATTTGAATATTCTAAAAATCAATACTGACGACCTTTTAATTTTCAATTTTGTAATTTATGTTTATGTATTTTATTCCTTACTTTATTTAGAAATGTCTGTCATTTGAACTTATTTATCATGAGATATATTATTTTTTATATTAACAATTCAAAAAATATCGCATTTTATTTTTTCTCAATTATTAATATCAAAATTCTTATATATATATATATATATATATATATATATAGGGTGTCCGGTAATTGAAGGATCACCCGTCAGGTAGAGCGAGTTAAACCGAGTAGAAAAGTCCTGTACCATTTTGCAATCTTTGCAATAATTAATGAGAAATGAATTAAACAAGATCGGCCAATCCGCGCGAGTTCAAGCGCGCGGCGAGAAGAGACTTTCCACTGTTATGTGATACTACGCGCGCGGCGAAAACAAATAGCTTAATGTTTACGCGGTTGCTCGGCGCACGACAAAGCGGGGAGGAGCACTTTACAAAGGACAGTGGCTATGTACGAGCGACGAAAAAAGCTGGACCCCCGCGTGGGCTGTCTCTTCTCGCCGCGTGCTTGAACTCGCACGGATTGGCTGATCTTGTTTAATTCATTTCTCATTAATTATTGCAAAGATTGCAAAATGGTACAGGACTTTTCTATTCGGTTTAACTCGCACACGACGGGTGATCCTTCAATTACCGGACACCCTGTATATATATTATGTCGATATGTACAATTTCGATATCTTTATAAAAATTTATTTATATATACTCGTTCCTTATATATAATTATATACAATTATAAAATCTCTAGAAATCGTTCCAAGCGAGCCAACATTTCCCAGGGCATTCGTGGAATTTGAAGATAGACCAATTGAAGGAAACAACATAACTGTAAATTTCAGGTAAAAAATCTAAATGCTTAGCTCGTATCCTCTTATTCTCTTATGTACAACAACATATACATATATATATATATGTGTGTGTGTGTGTATATATATATATATGTATATATATATATATATGTATATACATATTTAATACAGGGTGCATGCTAAATAGTAGTACAAACGGGAGAACAAAATGATTCTTCGTGCCAAAATAAGTCGAAATCATAGAATAATTTTTTTCTCCACTAACGATTCTTTTGTTATAGACTGCTATTTCTGTTCCTGTTTATGTTTATGGACATCAGTAATGAATCCTTTAATTTCTGATTTTAATTTTACTTAAGAAACTGTTGGAACGGTTAGTTTCCATGTTGCAAAGCTGTACTCTTTTAATCATAAATTCGTGAATTTTTACTAAGGTGGGTTGAGCTTACATTTCTTGAAATGCTACTATAATTTGTTAATATAGGTAACGATAACTTGGCAGAAATTGATAACTAAACAAGAAAATAGGACTGATCAAAAACAGATCATGACATTGCCGATATCCACAAATATAAACACAAACAGAAATAATAGTTTAGAACTAGATCCGTTATTCATGACGTAGTCAAATGCACATGTACTTGATAAATATTCAAAATCGTTTATTTCGAAAATGAAACCCTGTACAAAAAAATTTATTCTATAATTTCGACTGATTTTGGCTCGAGCAATCACCGTTTGTACTACAAAAATTATTCAACAATATCGACTTAGTTTGGCATGAGGAATCACCATGTTCCCGCTTGTACTACAATTTAGCTCGCATTCTGTGTATATATATATATATATATATATATATATTTATATATATATATATTGCAACGACTTTATATTCCCGATGTGAACGGGCGTAATTGCCGTCCCGCTCTCGCCGTCGCGCGGATCTTCTCTTTTGCGCCAACGACGGGGAGTTTCCTCGTTGAATGCGAGAGTCGAGCGGGAAAGTCACCGACAAAAAGGGCGAAAGGATCCAGGGAAATGATAACGCGCCGAAAAGGAACGGGTGGATAGGAGTTCCGCGCGTGTCGTGTCGAAAACCGAGTATCCAACGCGAAAACCGAAGATTGGGCGCCAGACGCGGTCTTCCACGCGTCAATTCGCTACATCGACGAAATTACGCGAACGTTAATTACCGGTATTCGCCACGGGCGGGCTAGCTCGCCTAACGGCAAAGGGGCAGCCTCACCGGCACCTGGTACTCCTGGATAGGCTAGATCGGCAACGCTCGTCCTTCTCAAAAGATCCTTCTCGAGGCGGCAACACGGGAGCGGTGGCACGAGATCCTCCCTATTACACGTGTCGCGACAGGCTGTCTCCCGGATCCTCGCGATCCAGGATCGATGGCTCGGGGTCTTCCTCAAGGCTGCGAACGTGAGGTGCGTGTTATGGCGGCCAATCACGCGATGGCACGCGACAACGCGGGTACGCGGCACGCTCAAGGCCGTGTCGGGGGCGCGTGCACCCGCGGTATAGCCGAATATAATTGTAAGGCCCGCTCTACAGGGCCGTCGCCGAGTTTCCACCGCTGACTTCTCTCCGGTAGAAGGCCACGGGCCTTGCCGCTGCTTTTTCCTTTCCTGCTCGTGCTCCGCGCTCTCCGCTCTCGATTCGTACTCGCCCTCTCTCTCTTTCTCGATCTCCATAGAATTTTGCTGGTAGCTGGATTTCTACTTTCTCCTCTGCCTCGATTGCCTCCGTAATCAATTGCTCGTATCAAAAAAATAAAAAATAAAATCCTATAGGACTCGAAATTAGACGATAACAAAAACGCCTCTCTGGAGACTGCTGCACGGTTCTCGTTATTTCTCGCCTGACGCGATTAGGGAGGAACTCGGCGGAGCGCGCGGGACGGCAACGTCACAATATATATTCTACCTTTGTTAAATATTCGCTAAAACTAAAAAAATTAAATATTTTTTATTCTTTGCAGATGGAAGGAACCTGAATTTACTAATGGTATAATACAAAAATATATGGCTCAGTATTGGGATTTCGATCTTCCTCATGCAAAGAGATTATACATTATCCATAATATCTCAGCTACGGAATTTGAAATCTTTGTGACAGAAACATCTGTTAGTATGCTCTACTTTCAAGTTCGAGCGCATAACAAATGTCGCGCTGGCCCTTACACGAAGGTCATTAATGTATCGACCACGCACGAAAATCCAGTACCTATATTAATGATCAGCTCGAGGAGTGATATGAAACTATTGGATATGGATTTTCAAACAGACTATACATATATAAAATACAGAGCGAGAGAAATCATTTACTCGGCATTGGAACGTAAGATTTATTGGATTACTCATAACTGGGTGCTAATATCATCGGATCTTCAGCCGCCACTCCCATACAAAATAAAGAGTAACACAAAAATAGCTGAACTTGACACGTCGGCGCACAATCTTTGCATCGATTGGATAGCAAGAAATCTTTATTGGATACAATTTAGCAACCAGACCAGAAACATTATGAAGCTAGATTTAACATTGTGGCAACAATTTGGCATAGTCAAATACGAAAGTATCGTAAAAATAAATGAGTTTAAATTTTTAAATATACTGCCATCTAGAGGGTATGTAAATTTAATCCATATTCTAAAAGAATTAACAACTTTGTCTACTTTATTTAAAAATTTGTGTTGTTTTATAATTTTTCAATAATTTAATAAAGTTTTTTCATTAATAATTTTAAATTATGGAATCATAAATTAACACAGAATTGTAAAAATTTTAAACAATCACTATTTGTTCCTGACATACAGTTAATATATATATAATAATATTTTATAAGTAAAGAATAATATGTATATACTTCCCAGATATTTTTATTGGATGGAATTAAATTCAAATAATCAATATGTGATAATGCATTCGAATCTCGATGGAAAAAACATGAAACCTTTTTCGAAAAACGAAAACGATAAATGCTCCTGCTCAAACTATTACAATCTATCAGAAGCATCCTCCATGCAAATTGACAACACGAATACTGACAAGCCGTTAATGTATTGGACATCGAAAGATCGCTTAATCGCAGCGAACATTAATGGTTGTGAATGCAACCTGATTTTAAGCGCTGGAGATCAAATAATTCTCAATAATTTAACGATTGACAAGACAAATATTTACTTGTTCAGTAGCAGTGAGCAACAAATCTATGTTTTAAAAAAAAAGTATGCAATATTTCTTGAAAGCAAAGAAAACGCAATTAAACATGTTCAAAAAGTAAATATCTCTTTATCTTTCATTAACCAAGTCACAGCTCTTGATAGATCTTTACAATCATATCCCCCGAAGATGTGTCTGATACCTAAAAGAGAAGATTATAATGTTACAATAGTAACAATAACCGCGGACAGTATCGTCCTGAGCCTTCCGGAGCCGATTCTCAATCCCAATAGCGAATGCAAAAAGTATAACTTAGCCACTACTATATATAACATCTCCGTGAGTCATTGTTTGGACAATGACCTTAACGAGTTGAAGGAATTCAACGTGCAGACGTACCAACTGCATTACAAAATTCAGAATTTAACGCCATTCACAGAGTATACACTGAAGCTGGCACTGAGCAATTTCTACGTAATTAAGTTATCGATGGACTTGCAATTCGGCACGGATATGATACTGAGAACTACTCCGGGCAAACTCAACGCGCCGGAAAATGTGACGGTTCAAGTTCTAACGCCAATTCTAGCGAAGATTCTTTGGATGCCACCCAAAAATCTAAACTGCGCGGCAGTGACTTACGAGGTGCATTGGATATCAGTTCTTGTTTCAAATGACACACGAAATATAACTTATCAAATGCCACGCAACAAACAACTTATCAGTAAGCTTGAACGTGCGGTAGATGGCAAGTTTTTCACGACAATCCAGCCGCTGCTGCCAGGAAAAGATTACTTGGTATACGTGCGTGTGTATCCAGGCAACTTCAGCGATTTCTTCACTGACAGTGTAGGCAAAAGCGCCTATATGTACCCAGAACCGAATAATTTAATTCTGAGCGGAGTCAGTACAAAAGGTATGAATATTTCATGGATTCCGAGCATTAATCTGACGATCCATTACAAACTGGAATACAAAAATGTTGCGATACAAGAGTGGCAAATCGCGCATAACATTCAAATAAATAATGACAAAGTAATACATTATATAGAAAATTTACTGCCGGGAACTATATACAAATTCCGTTTGATCCTGAGATATTTCGAGTATACGGAAGATTTTATATGGCCGTCTGATGAAAGATTTGCTTTTGAAACGCTTGGTAAGCAAATGAAAACATTATAATATCTTGCGTTTATTTTAAGAATGTTTTACTAAATTTTTTAAGTTAGAAATTAAATAATAAATAATAAAGTTTTAAGTAAAAGTATATACTAAAATAAAGCAAAGAAATTTAAATTGTATTCTTGTGTAACACAGGTGATGTTCCAAGCGCTCCTGGAATACCTATGGTAACGAGACTTCCAAATTTCATGTATCAATTAAATTGGGAACCTGCGCAAGCTCGCGATTCACAAGTGACTTTGTATCGATTGGAGGGTTTAATTGTCGAAAATAATTACAAAGAAGGCAATCAAACCGACAAAAACGAACATTGGAATTTATACTATAACGGAACAGATAATTACTGGATAATTACGAGAGACATGAATCAGAAATATCAATTTCGCGTGCAGTCTAAAAACGTTTATGGCTTTGGAGTATGGAGTGAATCAAGCGCAGTCGTTGATTTAACAGAATCTATCGAAATATCAGCTATGCAATATTACCTACCATTAATATTAATCTTTGTCGTTGCCCTTGTAGTCTACGTTTCTTACTTTTATTGTTGTAAGTATATTTGATATTAATTTCAAACTTTGTAACTTATTTTAGATTTGATATATACGAGTATGTATAGAGAGAGTTTTTCTATATATAAAAAATTAGTTTACTTGTTGAAAATGATTTAAATTTTACAATGCATAATATTATAAATAAGTGTATTATAACGTTATCTAACAGCATACCGAAAACGCAAAGAAAGTAACAGACAAATTTTGCCGCCGATAATGACCGAATTAACCACTCTGTACGAAATACCTCACGGGAACATTCAACGCAACACGCTGTACGCTTCTAGATTGCAAAATAATCCGGACGAATTTGCACTGACCATAATAAGAAAAAAGCAAATTATCTTATCAAAGCCTCTAGGAAGCAGCGCATTCGGAAAGGTAAAAACTAATTTGTGTTGTTACATATAAAATTATTTTTGCAATTATAGTCCATTTTTTATTAAATATATCCTTGAAGATTTTTATTAATTTTTTAATCAGAAAATTTTGAGGTATAAAGACACATTTTTTAATAAAAATAATTTCAAAAATAAAAATTTTCTTAACGAGTAAAATAATATAATCCTTCTTAACATGCACTTTATCGATTTGTTGATGTTAATTATAAAATATTTCGCAGGTATTTCAAGGAACCGTCAAGAATATAGAAGGATCCGATACAATATCTGTCGAAAGGAAGCTGGTGACTTACTGAAATATTTGAGAGAAAGTCGGACATTGCAACCGTCAGATTCGTACGCTTTGCGTCTGCAAGATTTGCTCGTCATGTGCGAAGATGTTGCGCGGGGTTGCTGCTACTTAGAAAAACTGCATTTCGTGCATAAAGATCTCGCGTGTCGAAATTGCTTAGTATCCGCGAGAAATCGCGAGAACCGTATTGTGAAAATCGGCGACTTCGGACTAGCTAGAGATATTTACAAGGAGGACCGCAAGGTAAATGCAATTATTTGAGAGATATAAAACTTTTTTTTCTATTTTTATAGCATTGTAATAATATTATACAATACACTTTTTTATTGATTAGAATGTAAAAAAATAAACTATTTTTATTTGTATATCTATAGAGGAAGAGAGATGACCTAATTAATCTGCATAACGTTTGTTTAAAAAATTAATGACTTCGATAAGAGACTGCGCTAAAATTATGTTTTAGAAAGGAGAAGGCCTGCTTCCTGTTCGCTGGATGGCACCGGAATCTTTGGTGTTCGAGATATTTACTTCGCAAAGCGATGTTTGGGCATTCGGGGTGCTAATGTGGGAAATTACGTCATTGGGTGAACAGCCCTATCCTGCTAAAAATAATTCTGAAGTATTACAGTATGTGTGTGCGGGGAACAAGCTACCAAAACCTCTCAACTGTCCATCGACGTTGTACCAGTTGATGCAACATTGCTGGAATGTAGCGAACAATAGACCGAACTTCATACATTGTCTCGAAAATATTGTAACCCTGAGAAACAACATAAAAGACGCGATACTGAGCTCGGCGGATATTATCAGACATGTTGAGGTGAGTAGATCGTAATTCTTTTTATGTGCATATCATTGCATGGAACAATAAATCTCTGCAAATCGACATAATATCGTTTAAAAAATATTGCTTTTTTTCGTTATATTCATATTTCATTATATATTTAATATTATTTGAAATCATTTGTTTTACTAATACTACAACGCGATTACGTTAGGCAGATTATAATATAAGATTAATATAGAATATAGAAATTGTAATATGTTTCTTTAGCACACAGACATGAAAAAGACTACAAATGGCAATCATAAATAATTTATATTTATTATAAGTAATTTACAAGAAGAAAATTTTTACAAATTAAATAAAGATGCAAACTGAAAATAAAAAAATTATTTTGTTTTCAACTCAACTTCTCTGTACTGCAAACGTCTCTTCTGATGTTTGCGAAAGAATAGCACGAGAACTCATGTGTTGAGAGACTCGTATGTGTGCGCTCAAGCTACATCCGATCTTTGTCGAATTTTATTCATCTAGATGGATTACGTGAACATTGTGTTTCGTTAAAAAATGACTCAGACAAATTTAATTAAACTCGAGAATATCGCTTTACCAATATATTTTTACTGAATATTATAGAGCGTATATTCATCTCTCTCTCTCTTTCTCTATCTCTTTTTTTTCAATTCTTAGTAAAATGTATTTTTTCTGTCTTAGCTTCCGCCTTCTGGACAGATAGAAGATCTTGTCGAAAGCACAGCCAATGTACCTGCGAACGCTTAACCGCCAATGATGCTTCAAATGATATCATAGAACCTTTGACGTAATCGCTTCCTTGACCGAGCGATTTTTGGGAGCTTCTGCCGAAATTAAATTGTAATCGATTTTGCCGTCGTTTGTCGAGCTATCGATAGCCGTTATATAGCTAAATGTGATAATGTGATAATCTGTTTAATCATTTTTTATATACTACCATCAGTAATCTTTATATAATTTCTTCGTCTAATCGAGAAAAGTTATATCGCATAATTTTCTCACTTAACGAGCGCTCCATTAAAATCGAGCTTACCATAAAGCCGGCGATCGAGAAAAAGGCGAAAGGGAAGTAAAAAAAGAAGCAAAATTAAAGGTAGATATTTTACGAGAATATTATTCTTGTTTATATTCTTGCTCATAATTCACATATCATGTGTTGTATGTTTGTAATGGTCATTCTTATGTTCGCTTTACATTGATGTGATTTTTATCTTTTCCTGTTATTTTTGTATGCTTAAAGCATTCTTATTTGCTTTTATTTTTATTCTCATTTTAGTAAGATAACAAGTTGATTGAATAAAAATAGTGCGATTGATGTTAATCGAATATGTTCTTAACGTTCTATCTATGTCATTTCTCTATCATGCTTTTCTTAAGCCTTATAATACACAGAAAAAACGTGTAAAAAAATATTTTTAGTCAAACAATAGTTCAATAAAGATTTTTAAAATAAGATTTACTTCTCGAAATCACCTACATAATTTAGCTGCATAAATTTTAACACATTTTTCCTATATCTAGACTATAAAGATAGTTTTACATTCTTATATTCAAATATTACATAAGAAATATATAAATATATATTACGAAATAGAAAAATAATTTACATGAATAATCTTATATTCAGTATATTTAATTTTTTCTCTCTATAATATATTGGATATATATGATCGATGCCTTTACACAATATTTCAATTTTATGTGTATAAAAATTCACTATGCACGTATTTTACATCATTTCAAACTAATCCGCATCAAATAAACTTTCTTTCTCAATTCTGCTAATTTTTAATAATACACAGACATACATTTAAAATAAAGAATTATTTATATTTACATTGTTCACACGAAGAAAGGAAAAGAAATATAAAGATATACAAAAAATATATTTAAGATTATATACAGCTTTATATCATAGACAATTCTTTAAGAGGAGACAATAATTCATTAAATAACTTTTTAATGCAACTCTAAATTCAAACTCAAATGTCTAAACTAAAAGACGCGACAACTATTGTCCCAAATATTGTTCTCCAAATATTGTAGTTAAAGCAATAAATAGATTGGGGCAAGTTAAATTTGCTTATAAGTATTTTATCATGTCTGGTAGCTTCAACCACTAGATATTTGCATTGCAAGATAGATGTACCGATTCTGCAAACGTATTGTAATAGTAAGTTTATTACTTCAAAAACATAATAATAATGTTTATATTATTGATAATAATTCTAACAATTTTTCCACAGCAAGAGATTATTTAAAATATAACTTCAAATTTTACAGTCTAGAGCCGAACGTGGATGATGGTGCGTCAGTTTCAAAGAAAATTAGTTTCTCTTTGAAACTGAATCGTTGTGCACAGGGTACATATTTCTCTTGGTTCAATACCAAGACTATACATTAATCTCAATTTGAGATCGTTATTTTAATAAACCCCTGAACCCCCTCTTCTTTGAATCTGACGCACTACTATCCGCGTTCGGCTCTTATTTAGCCCGTTAAAATTTAACGTCATATTTCATATTGACAATGAGAGTCTTAAAATTCCTAACTGTTAGATTATTTAAAGTTTATTTCAATATTTTATAATTATAAAAGTAAAACATCATCCATTTTTTATCATTTTATCGATTTTCTACTTGAATATTTTGAAAAGTTAGAAAAAAGATTGATTACACATGGATTACTATCTTTGATACAATAGAACGCACTACTTTGTATTAAATTTAATCAAGAAAAATACACTAATTATTGATTCATCAGCAGTCTCATAATTTAATGTTAAAAATAGATCATAAGAATCGATCATGAAAAAGAGTCTTATAAAAAAAAGTAACATTCAAAGATAAACTCTAATTTATACACACTAATTTATACAGACATACACACGTACACGAACTCGGCGTCTTACATGGAATCTATCGCGAGACATAAAGGGACATCGATACGATTATTTAAAGTGTGTCTGAATCATTGAGCATAAAACATTGATAGCTGTTGGACACTGACCGAGAATCGCGGGAAGCCGATCGAGTGCAAACATCCTTAAAAGAAAAAAATTATTATGTTAAAAATGTTAAAAACATTATGTGTTTTACTAAAAGTGTTAATACTAACCAGAGTTGTTTCGACGGAAGATCTGGAGAATCGTGTAAGTCTTCAGGAAAAGTATTTTTATATGCACTGATATAAACTTCACGCAGATAAGAGATTTTCTTCATGAAGAAAATTGAATGTTATATTTATATTGCATATAATAAATTACTTGTATGATTAAAACTGTATAATACGTACCTAAAAAGTTATGCTATAAAATATACATATATACAGGGTGTCCCAGAATAATGGGGACTAATCTCGTGTGCAAATAGAGCGGACTGAACTGAGTCGAAAAGTTCTCTATCATTTTGCAATTTTCGCTATAGTTAATGAATTATTAATGATTAAAAATCGCCGTATTAGCCCGGCCTTCCGCCAAATGCAAGCGCGCGGCGAGATGCGGCCGCCCAGCGATCGAGGTTGCTAGGCGCGCGGGGAGTTGTTTATTACAGGCGGCGAGGTGCTACACACAGAAAAATATCATTCTATTGTTAAGAAAAATGATTATTCAGTCTACTTTTCTTCTCTTAAGTAAGAGTTATCTTTAACAAAAAATATTTTTTTGATAATAGTCTTAAAATAGACTAATCACAAATTTTAGAAAAACTCATTATCATGTACTCAAAAAAAGTAAATATTTTCTTTTGAAAAATATTATAAAATTGTATAGAAGAAAAGTCAGATTTGGTTAATTTGAATATTTTTGATTGAATTTAATATTCTTGATTGAAGTATTAAACTTATTAGGATTCAGAATACACATTTTGAATAAATTTGATGCTTATGATGAACTTATGATAGATTTGCGGATATATGAACTTATGAAATACTTGAAACAAGTAATATTTATTTAAGTATGTATTTTTCTGTGTGATATTACTTGTTTCAAGTATTGCATAAGTTTATATATCCGCAAATCTATCATAAGTTCATCATAAGCATCAAATTTATTCAAAATGTGTATTCTGAATCCTAATAAGTTTAATACTTCAATCAAGAATATTAAATTCAATCAAAAATATTCAAATTAACCAAATCTGACTTTTCTTCTATACAATTTTATAATATTTTTTAAAAGAAAATATTTACTTCTTTTGAGTACATGATAATGAGTTTTTCTAAAATTTGTAATGAGTCTATTTTAAGACTATTATCAAGAAAATATTTTTTGTTAAAGATAACTGTTACTTAAAAGAAGAAAAGTAAACTGAATAATAATTTTTCTTAACAATAGAATGATATTTTTCTGTGTGTATTACCTCGCCGCCTGTAATAAACAACTTCCCGCGCGTCTAGCAACCTCGATCGCTGGGCGGCCGCATCTCGCCGCGCGCTTGCATTCGGCGGAAGGCCGGGCTAATACGGCGATATTTAATCATTAATAATTCATTAACTATTGCGAAAATTGCAAAATGGTAGAGGACTTTTCGACTCAGTTCAGTCCGCTCTATCTGCACACGAGATTAGTCCCCATCATTCTGGGACCCTGTATATATATACAGGGTGTCCGGTAATTGACGGATCACCTGTCGTGTGCAGGTAGAGCGAGTTAAACCGAGTAGAAAAGTCCTGTACCATTTTGCAATCTTTGCAATAATTAATGAGAAATGAATTAAACAAGATCGGCCAATCCGTGCGAGTTCAAGCGCGCGGCGAGAAGAGACAGCCCACACGGGGGTCCAGCGTTTTGCATCGCTGGTACATAGGCATTGTCCTTTGTAAAGTGCTCCTCCCCGCTTTGTCGTGCGCCGAGCAACCGCGTAAACATTAAGCTATTGCATTTCGCCGCGCGAGTAGTATCACATAACAGTGGGAAGTCTCTTCTCGCCGCGCGCTTGAACTCGCGCGGATTGGCCGATCTTGTTTAATTCATTTCTCATTAATTATTGCAAAGATTGCAAAATAGTACAGAACTTTTCTACTCGGTTTAACTCGCTCTACCTGCACACGACGGGTGATCCGTCAATTACCGGACACCCTGTATATACAGGGTATCCCAGAATAATGGGGGTTAATCTCATGTGCAGATAGAGCGGACTGAACTGAGTCAAAAAGTCCTCTACCATTTTGCAATTTTCGCAATAGTTAATGAATTATTAATGATTAAAAATCGCCGTATTAGCCCGGCCTACCGCCAAATGCAAGCGCGCGGCGAGATGCGGCCGCCCAGCGATCGAGGTTGCTAGGCGCGCGGGGAGTTGTTTATTACAGGCGGCGAGGTGCTACACACAGAAAAATATTATTCTATTGTTAAGAAAAATGATTTCATTCAGTTTACTTTTCTTCTCTTAAGAACCAGTTATCTTAAACAAAATATATTTTCTTGATAATAGTCTTAAAATAGACTCATCACAAATTTTAGAAAAAACTCATTATCATGTACTCAAAAAAAGTAAATATTTTCTTTTGAAAATCAAGAAAATATTTTTTATTAAAGATAACTGTTACTTAAGAGAAGAAAAGTAAACTGAATATCATTTTTCTTAACAATAGAATGATATTTTTTGTGTGTATCACCTCGCCGCCTGTAATAAAAACAACTCTCCGCGCGCCTAGCAACCTCGATCGCTGGGCGGCCGCATCTCGCCGCGCGCTTGCATTTGGCGGAAGGCCGGGCTAATACGGCGATTTTTAATCATTAATAATTCATTAACTATTGCGAAAATTGCAAAATGGTAGAGGACTTTTCGACTCAGTTCAGTGCGCTCTATCTGCACACGAGATTAGTCCCCATCATTCTGGGACACCCTGTATATATATATATATATATATATATACATATATATATATATTTAATAAATAAGTATAAAGTTTTGATTCATTAAAATTTACCTCACCCAACTGTTCGTTAGAATATATATTGTTAATTATAACAGTTAATGCCATAATCTCACTGACTCGCCTATGAAAACAGTACATTTATAATTAATATTAATAATTTTTCATGCTTGTGAGTAGTATATCTTTCTAAAATAAAGTTATTACCTGTGTTTTATTTTTTTGAAATTTCTTAATGTCTTTAAGTATATATCTAGTATTCCTCGCAAGAGTGGAAAGAAAAATATTAGCAGTTAAGGCATAAGCACTTTCTCTTGCTAATACTCGTTCTAATTCTTGTTCAGGCCAATAATAAGATATATGCATTGAAGTAATTTTTTCTAATGTTATCCCCAAATAATCGATTATGATTTCACGATTAACAGAGCAAGTCAGGTATTCCAAAATTATATCATCAAATTTTTCTTCGTAAAGGTGAAAGATTTTATCCCATGTATAATAATCTGCCCATTTCAAACCATTGCAGTATGTACACTTTTTCCATCCAGGCGAAAGTCTACAAAAGAAAATCCAGAAAAGAAGTAAAAATCTTTTAATGAAATTGTGCTAATAGTCTCCTTACTGTTTGATAAATAATTTTTGATTAATTTGATTAATAATTTAATAAAAACATTTGTACGATATAAAATATATACTTATAAAGAAATGATAATTAAAAGAGTTACTTGCGCTCTTTAGGATCTTCCAGATGCCATTGCAATTGATAATTGGCCATTTCGTTGCAATAGAATCCATCGATAATACACTCCCATTTTGCGCGTTCTTGTTTTAAGGATTCAGAACGATCATCCTTGTTATACATCGGTTTAACAGTTTTGCTGTACGTATTTATAAATTTAAGCGACTTTTGCACTTCCTAAAATTTGATAAAAAATGTAATTTTTATTTAGTTGTAATATTATTCATGAGAACAGACATAATATATATGAAAAACATATACACATTTTCTAAATTATTTTATTTTAATATTTTGCGGTCCGCAATTATCATGCGACGCACTACGACCAAGTCCGATTTTTTTTTTGATAATGTTATTACTAATAAAGTAATTTAATACAAAAAATAAAATAACAGTATTTGCAAAAAACATATTTTAATTTTCAATTATAATGGGCTGTAAAGAGCGAGACGCGGATGATAGTGCGTCAGTTTCAAGGAAATTAGTTGAAAGACTGATTAGTTGTGTACAGGATACAACAATTTTTCTTGGTGCAATATCAAATAATGAAATAAATCTCAATTCGAGATTTTTATTTTAATAACCCTTCTGAACTCCCTAAAATGGTAGAGACGAGAAAGATATTGGAAAATTTGTGCCCTGTGCACAACTAATCAGTTTTCAACGAGAAATTACTTTTCCTTGAAACTAACACATTGCCATCCGCGTCTGGCTCTTTCTAGTTGAAATCCGTTGTTTAAATTTGTATTTCACATTGAAAGTCTTACTAAATTCTTAGTTGATATTTTATTTTATTTCTGTATTACTAAAATAATAATAAAATAGTTCCTAATAATAAAATAATAATTATATAATTGCTAAAAGAACTTTATTAATGGAAAATAATTACATTTTATTCATAAAACAAGTTATAGAAAAAAATGCAAAACCAACAATATCTTTCCGTGATAAGTAAGACTTCCAACAGTCTCAATGAGAGAAAGCGAAATTGCATTGCGAATTTCTAGTTGCGCGACGTTCACCATAAATCAATAAGACCGAAAGATAAGTATTGAATTAAAATGTGATGTCGACAGTTGCAAGAATTCAAATAATTATTTATTTTTAACACCAATCGGCGTTTCAGTAACAAAATAATGCTACCTATCAATAATATAATTAGACATAATAATAACATTATATTCAGTGATGTGCCTTGGAGGCACACTTGGATAGCAACAGATTAATACGATATTAGGTATACGATTTTATAGCATCTACTACTATAATATCCAAAAATTTACGATCTTTTATTTGAATTATATATATATGTTATTATATATATATATATATATATATAAATTGTTACAGTTTTGTGTACTTGATAAGGACCACAATCCGTATGGTCGAAACGTAGTACGATTCTAAATAAAGATTTTGCCAGTCAAGTCGAAGAAAATTATTATTCATTTCAAATAACTCCTGGCGTCTGAAAAAGTTTTTTGTTTATATTTATATATATATATATAAATATAAACAAAAAACTTTTTTCAGACGCCAGGAGTTATTTGAAATGAATAATAATTTTCTTCGACTTGACTGGCAAAATCTTTATTTAGAATCGTACTACGTTTCGACCATACGGATTGTGGTCCTTATCAAGTACACAAAACTGTAACAATTTATGTCAAAATCAAAATCAAAATCCCCACCGCATTAAGATTAATTACAATAAACACATGATAATGTTAAACACAATAAACAATGCAAAATTTTTTATAACAATTGATTAAAACAATATTAACTTACTTTAAAGATGTCAAATAAATACAAATTAATAATTAAATTTCAATTGTCTCGACATCATCACGGTCGTTACCGCTCCAAGTAAACAAAACATGTTGCAAAGCACATCAGTACAAATTAAGAGCCAGATAACAACTAAGACGTTCTACGAGACAACCGAAAATTCATAATAAGTCAAACAAATAAATAAACAAATCAAGTCATCGATTAATAACACTATCATAAATCCCGCTCAAGTTTTCGCTATCATTCTGCGCATTAATTGTATTATCGAGCTTTTTAATATAAAACATTTCAGAAACTTCTCTCTTTCGCCAATTTTTCTCTTTATGTAAAATTACCGGGTTATCCCAATCAAAATCATGATTGAAATTTAGGCGATGCTCTGTAATGACGGAAAAGTTTGCCGATGAATTTTTTATGTTGCGTCTATGCTCACCAAGTCTCGTATTCAAATGTCTCTTTGTTTGTCCAATATATCTCATCGGGCAATATTTACAATTAATACAGTATACTAATTCTGTCTGTTTCTTGTCTGATAATTTGTCTTTCCCTCTTCTGATGATGTTATTTAATTTTCTAGGAACAGTATATAGAACTCTAAAATTATTCTTTTTTAATATTTGACAAATATCATTACTAATATTTTTATGGAACGGGATAGTGATATAATTTTTCTGTTTATCCTCAACCGTAGTAACGTGATTATTAACATTATCATTGGTCTGAGCATATGTAAGCTGCCTAACCCGTTTTTTAACAACCCTTTCAATTAAGTGTTCCGGGAAACAATTGTTTAACAAAATCCTCTTTACAATATCGATATTTGAATTTTGAAACCGTTTGTCAGACAGCAACACCGCATGATCAACCAGATTAATTACTGTATTAGTTTTATAATTCAACGGATGGCCCGAAAAAAAGTTAATATATCGTCCAGAATATGTCGGTTTACGGTACCAATTAGTATATAAATGATTATTGTCTCTATGAACCGAAACATTTAAGAAAGGCAATGTATTATTTGACTCAATTTCATATGTAAACTGTAACCGTGGATGGTAACTATTAAATACTCCCATAACTTCACATAATCTATTTTTAGATATAATCGTAAAAATGTTGTCAACGTATCTAAAATAGACCGAAACATCAAATTTTAATATAGATAAACAGTGTGTTTCCAAATCTTCCATAACAATATTTGCCAATGGGGGAAAGAGGAGAGCCCATCGGGCTACCAAATATCTGCTCATAAGCCTGGTCATTAAATAAAAAATAAGTTGAGCTAAGAACCAAGTCAATGGCGAACAAAAATAGTTCTAAATTAAAATTAGTAAATTTTTCAATAAAAATCCATCTATTTTTTATACCCGTCATGACAAGATCTTTCGGGATGTTAGTGAACAAAGACGCAACATCCAACGATATCATCGATTCGTCAGGATCTATAGTCAAGTTTCTTATCATAGATGCGAACGACCATCCGTCTTTAACAAAAGACTTAGGTGCAGGGATAGCTTTCTGTAGAATCTCATGCAAGTAACGTGCTACGTTATAAGAAGGACTCCCTAAAGCAGAAACAATAATTCTCAACGGGAAGCCAGGTTTATGAACTTTAGGTAATCCATAACACCTGGCTGTGTTCCCATTGGTACAATTAAGATTCCTATATGACGCCTTATCAATGAGATCATTGTCTCTCCATGATTTAACCAGATCATTAAACTTATTAGTAAGTCGCCTAATTGGATCTTTGTTGATTCTCCTGTAAGTCGAGTCGTCACTAAGCAATTCAATCATATGTGTTTCGTAATTTATTTTATCCATTATTACAGTCACTTGACCTTTGCCCGCCTTAGTGACGAACAAATCATCATTATCCCTAAGAAATCTCTTGACATTCGAGTATTCCTTCAAAATAAACCGATCTATAAATTTTAAGTGATACGACTTACAAGAAACTCTATTCAAAACGCTCGAAATGCAGTGGCGAACATCATTCAACATACGGTCGTCTACCTTATGACAATTTGACTCAAAATTCTTGATAACATCCACAGCAAATAATTCTCTGTCTCGCTTATCCCTCTGGTTAAATGGTAAACCAAACTTTTCACCCAAGCTCAAAAACCTAAGAACATTAGACGGGATGATCTTATTACTAACATTGACTATCCATTTTTCATAATCAAAATTCATATAAGAAAAATATTCGGCATTCTGCTTCAATAAAATAGAGTCAAATTTTTTAATTAGTTTAGACTTAATTATTTCATTGTGTTTAAAAATCTTATTTTTGTTAAATCTAAAAAAATTCTTTGCAAGATCCGCAGGAAAGATTCCGTGTATAGAATTCTCGATTGAGCTTAATTTCGAAGACAAATTTTCAATCATGTAATTAATATCCTTAATTTCGAGATTCAACAATAATTTTTGCGTACGAGTCCTGTGAGACAAAAGTCTGTGTTTAACGTTCTTATTGTAAAAAGTTACATTGAGTTTCACAAAATAAATATGTGGTGGGAACAGATCGTAACGTCTGCAACGCAATAAAAACTTTAATTGTTGCTTCGTAGTAAGTATCCTCGTTCTAGTCTTGACCCATGACTTTAAAAGAGTTACAGAATCTTCACCAAATTGAACACCCACGCTGTCATAGAAGCCTCTCTTAATTTTGAACACCATACTTTCAGTCGAACGTCTTAGTTGTTATCTGGCTCTTAATTTGTACTGATGTGCTTTGCAACATGTTTTGTTTACTTGGAGCGGTAACGACCGTGATGATGTCGAGACAATTGAAATTTAATTATTAATTTGTATCCATTTGACATCTTTAAAGTAAGTTAATATTGTTTTAATCAATTGTTATAAAAAATTTTGCATTGTTTATTGTGTTTAACATTATCATGTGTTTATTGTAATTAATCTTAATGCGGTGGGGATTTTGATTTTGATTTTGACATAAATTGTTACAGTTTTGTGTACTTGATAAGGACCACAATCCGTATGGTCGAAATGTAGTACGATTCTAAATAAAGATTTTGCCAGTCAAGTCGAAGAAAATTATTATTCATTTTATATATAAATATATTAGAAATTCTACGTCAAATCGAACAAAAATCAACCTTCTTTGACTTCGTATTTTTTATATCAATCGAAACTTTGTCACGTGAAATATACATATAATAAGGAGATACATAGAGAGGGGGTAATGGCGACCGAAGTAAGGTGACGGGGATTTGTGACAGTGATGAGTTGGTGGAGAAATGAACGGTGCTGGAGGAAAGTAATAAAGGTATGAATGGTGGAGGAGATGGAAGAGGGTGAGAGGTCGCAGGAGAAATGGAGGAGGCAGCAGGGATACAGAGGATGAGGAGTTTGGTGAGAGGAAAAGGAGGCTGACTTGCAAGATTCAGGAAAAATCGGAGCAAGGAAAGGAAGAGGGAGATGGTGGCGACGGAGAAGACGGTTGGAGAAGAAGGAACTAAGGAGTGAGATGGTCGGTAAGGAAGGAATTGACAGAGGAGAGGGTATCGGCTAACGGCGGAATGAGAGGTTGGGGCAACAGGTGGTGGCGACACAGGAAAACCGGTGGGCCATGTGCGCGAGCACGTGTTGCGACGGAGAGACGGTTTAGAAGTGAGACGCAGTTGAGCGCAGAGGACGTTGTTTGTGAGAACACTTGGTGCAGAGACGGAAGTGAGAAAATGGGTTGGGAAGAGGAATGGTTAAAGGAGTTAAGAGGAATAAGGGAAGGCATGAGAGGAATAGAGAAAGATATGAGTGGGATTGAAAGAGAGCTGAGACTGTTAAGAGAGAGAGGTTGGAGAGTGCGGAGAGAAGAGAAAAAGGAAGAGGACAGAGGAGAGAGAGGGGGGGGAAGGGACGTCAGAGGAAGAAAGCGCGGTCGCGGAGAGAGGAAACGAAGAAATGGAGAGGAAGAACGAAGGTGCTGAGAGGAAGAAGAAGGGTGGCGGGAGAGAGGAGAAGGCCGGTGGACGGGAGGAGGAGAAAGAAGAGGGAATGGTGGCGTGTGACAAGAAGGACGAGAAGAAGACGGAGGGAGGCACGGAGAGGAGCTGGGTTGAAAGGGATAAGGGAAAGGGAGAGAGGAAAAGGGGGGAGTGGGCAGAGGTAATGATAGAGGGTAGGAGAGAGGTAAGGAGGGAAAGGGAGGAGGGTTCGAGGGGGAGGAATATGGGAAGAAAAGAGACAAAGTTGAGAAAGAGGGTGAAAGAGAGGGTAGCTGGTGGAAGTGTGTGGAGGAAGAGGGGGACGAGAAGGTAAAAGAGATTTGGAAAAAAGTGAAACATAGGATGGATAAGGAAAAGAGAAGAGAGGAGGAGAGAGTAAGAGAGAGGGAAGCTAGAGAGAGAAGAGATGAACAGGTGAGAAGGGAGAGAAAAAGAAGGAACTTAGTATGGAGGGGGATAATTTTGAGGAAAGATGCGTATGTCTGAGGGTGCTGCTAGAGAGGATGCTGGAAAGAAAGGTGGAGTTAAGGGATGTAGAGAAAAGGATAGGGGACGATGGGAAGAGCATTCTGTTAGTAGTATTGGAAAAGGAGGAGGATAGGTATGAGATATTGGAAAGAAGGGGAGAGGTAGGGAGATGGTGGAGGATGAGTGTAGATGAAGATCTAACGAGGGGGGAAAGGAAAATGAGGTGGAGGATTAAGGAAAGGGCGAGGTTAGAAAGGAACAGGGGAAAAGGGGTAGAATATGATAGTAGGAGGTTATGGATAGAAGGAAAGAAATGGAAATGGGATGAAGAGGTGGAGGATAGGAAAGAGTGCAAGGAGTGCTAAGGAGAGTTTGGTGCTGTAAGGAGGAAAGAGAGGGAGAGGGTCAGAGGAAAGGGAGGAATAATTGCTCGGACTCTAAATCTATTTGTATGTTATAGAGGACCTGTCGAACTAGTCGTGCTTGGAACGAGAAGGAAGGAAAGAAAAGGAAGGAGTAATCGGATGGAGAGAGGACTGGTTGGACAGAAGGCATGGAAGATGAGGAAAGAAGGAGGGAGAATATAGAGGACGAAGGAAAGAGGAAAGAAGAGAATTACACGGTGAAGAAGGAGGGTGTAAAAGGGGTGTGATAGGAGGGGTAGAGGAAGGGGGACGGGAATCGTAAGTGGGAGGTGTGTAGTATGTAAGGATCGCACACGGCCAGGTCGCGAGGGGAAATGGAATTTATTGTAAAGGTTCGGGACCGCTCCTTAAAAGCGCCTTGAAAACCCCTAGGAGATCAATAAAGATGAATGAATGAATGAATGAATAAGGAGATACATATGCTTGTATCTCTTTATTTTTGTCCGAAATATTTTTTTGCAGAAGTGTTAAACAACAAAATTTTGGTGAAGGATGAAGAAGTCAACTTTAAAAATTAATATCTCGGCGTGCCATAGCATGCTACTTGGTCGAGCCAGTGAAGCGAGCATGGCGCGATGCCTCATTTATTAAAAATATATAAAAATAGATTCTATCGATTCTCCATAAAATAAAAAATATGTGCCCTTTCAGAATAAAATGAAGAATAAAATAGCATTATTTCAAACATTTTTAAAAGTGTACTTTTTGATGAAAAAAATTATTAAAAATTTCAATTATTTATAACAATTGTAATTAGAAATTTCTTGTAACTTAAACTGTTTTTATAAAAAAAGGTTGTCTCTTTAGCTTTGAAATGCATTTTTGAAAATTTCTCTACGATAAATATAAGAGATATTAATTTTTTAAACTGACAAATCCTTCATTTTTCACGAAAATTTTGTTGTTTATAACTTCTGCAAAAAAAATATTTCGGACAAATACAAAAATAGATATATCCTTATTCTATGTATATTTCACGTGACAAAGTTTCGATTGATTTAAAGAATTCAAGGTCATTTCTTGTCTGATTTGACGTGGAATTGCCCATATATTTATATATTTATAATTGTTTTAAATATTTTTTATCATCTAAATACATACACTTTTAACATGTATATTTGATGTATATTTAGTCTGTACATTAATGTGTCGTACAATGTATTTGCAATATAATCAATTATTTTCTTAATTTAAATATGTTTCGTATCAAATCGATCATATTAATTTTTAAAAACCTTAACTCTGTAATAATTTTTAATAATACATTTACAAATATTATGTATACAATGTAACAAAATATTTTAAAATTATAGATTAAATTTTTCTTACAAAATATTAGCAATTTTTTAATATTTACCGCAAATATTTTATAACGAAAAAAAAATTAATATAATATTGAGATATAATTGTCATTGTACTCTATAATTTTCTAAAATCGTATACAAATTATAGCACATTGACTTGTAAATATAAATCCTACAGAATTAATATTATAAGAAAAAAATATAGCAATATGAAATGTTCAAAGTCTAATATATGGTTAGAAAATTTAATAAAAAATATACATAAGTGTCTTTTGAAATTATTATTTCTGATTTTTAGTTAAAGAAAAAGTTATGTAATAGTACATAACTAAGTTTTTCTTCAACTCAACATGTATGTATATAGGGAAAGAAATTTAAAAGTATCATGATATGAAATCATTGTTTCATGCATTCTCTGGCCTAATAGATAATAATTTATTAAAGATATCTATTAATGTGCCTACCTCAAATACAGGATAAAATTCCATGAAAGCGAACATATTCGATATAAATTCTAAAGCCTTGAACATAGGATACCATGCTATATAATCTGTCTCTTTAGACAAATATTCTCTTTTTCTTATTTAACGATGTATCAGAAATTAGGCGTATTATACTAAAATTTATACAAAATCAAAAAATAAAAAAAAATTTAGTTAAAAAAACTTGGCGCTGCTAAACTGACCAATATACTAATGATATTAACGTACTTCGTATATATACGTTGAGTTAATGCAGTTATTAATGTAATGTTTATTAAAATTTTGAAAAAAGCAGCGCCAAGTTTTTTTAACTAAATTTTTTTTATTTTTTGATTTTGTATAAATTTTTAATTTTCGCATGTTTTTAATTTTTAATTTGTAAAAACTTTTAATTTTTAATACTTGTATGAATTTTTAATTGGTCTTATATAATCTTTTTTTATTAAACATTTTAGAATATATATGGTTATTGGTAAATTATAATAGTTGGCGCAATTTTTGATATCATTATTTTAGTAGGATGTATGTAGGAAATTAAATAAACTATTTTGTACAACTTTCTTGCTTAAAATATTTTTATAAGTTTTTATTTGCAGTTGGTGCAATTTTTTGATATCATTATTTTTGTAGGACATAGATGTCATTATTTTTGTAAGAAATAAAAACAACTACATATTTTGTACAACTTTTTTTGGTTAAAATATTTTTATAAGCTTTTATTTTTAGTTGGCGCAATTTTTGATATCATTATTTTTGTAGGATATATGTAGGAAATTAAAACAACTATTTTATATAATCTGTTTTGCTTAAAATATTTTTATAAGTTTTTATTTGCAGTTGGTGCAATTTTTTGATATCATTATTTTTGTAGGACATAGATGTCATTATTTTTGTAAGAAATAAAAACAACTACATATTTTGTACAACTTTTTTTGGTTAAAATATTTTTATAAGCTTTTATTTTTAGTTGGCGCAATTTTTGATATCATTATTTTTGTAGGATATATGTAGGAAATTAAAACAACTATTTTATATAATCTGTTTTGCTTAAAATATTTTTATAAGTTTTTATTTGCAGTTGGCGCAATTTTTTGATATCATTATTTTTGTAGGACATATTTTATACAATATTATTATATTTTATACAATATCCAAATAAGATGTAAAACAGATTTTTACGGTTTAATTAAAAAAATAACATTATTTTGTATAGTTTTTTATAGTAGTTTTTCTACAGTTTAAAACAATTACATATTATGTACAACTTTTTTTGGTTAAAGTATTTTTATAAGCTTTTATTTTTAGTTGGAGCAATTTTTGATATCATTATTTTTGTAGGAAATTAAAACAACTAATTTGTACAATTTTTTTGCTTAAAATATTTTTATAAGTTTTTATTTGCAGTTGGCGCAATTTTTTATTATTTTTGTAGGATATACTTTATACAATATTAAAATAATTCGTAGAATTTAAAAATACTTTTTTGTGTAACACTTTTTCACATGGCTGTGTAACACTTTCACATGGCGCGTGTACTTGGCGCCTTTTTTTACCTTTTTTTAAAAAGGTAAGTTTTTAGGGATTATATCATTTCTTTTGTAGTATATGTTAAACATATTTAAATAAATAAGCAAAGAACCCGCCTCCACCTCCGTCATATTTCATTAAAATACGACGGTCCTCTTTGCTTATAGATATCCAAATCATTCAAACTTTTTTGTTACTCTTATGCTTATAGATATCCAAATCATTCAAACTTTTTTGTTACTCTTATGTTTTAAAAAAATGTATTTTTAATGAAGAATTTTTTATATAACTGTTTCTTTATTTTATAATGTGTGATTTATAGATTATAGATTAATGTGTCTCTTGATACATTTTGCGCAAATAATGTGATTTATAGATTATAGATTAATTAGTTTATACATTATAGATTAATGTATCTCTTGATACATTTTGCGGAAATAATGTGTGATTTATAGATAATAGATTAATTAGTTTATATATTATAGATTAATGTGTCTCTTGATACATTTTGAGGAAATAATGTGTGATTTATAGATAATAGATTAATATGATTTATACATTATAGATTAATGTGACTTGATATGCGGAAATATATAATGTGATTTATAGATTATAGATTATTTAATAACGACTCAAAAATTTTGCGGAAATATTCAACAATGCATTTTGCAGAAATATTCAATTTATTATTATAAGCATAATAATGTTTAAGATTTATATAATTCTTAATAAAGTAAATTGCAAGAAATATAAATCGAGAGTTTTTATCAACGAATCGATGTCATTTAGTACCATTAATCTACATGGAACTGAATATTTTACGTGTTATTGAATATTTTAATATTCCTAGAAGTGAAATAGACATAATAATGGGATCCTTAGAAGAGGCTATAAGAATATTGATCATTAACGATTATTTGAACTTGTTTTTATTTCTCACCATCTCAGCCACCTCTTTTAGTTTTTTCATTCCATTATATTATACATATTATATAACATTATTGCTCCAAATAAAGATATGTAAACATTAATAATTAACGTACATGACATATTTACTATGTACTCATTGGTTTAATATTGCACAAGTCAAATAGAGATTTTTGCCATGCAATTTCAAACATTCTTTATTTCTTAAAAATATATATGGAATTATGTAAATGACTAGTAAATAACATGTACATTAAGGCCCACTTGCACCAATGTTATTTTGGCTTTAAGTGAAACTTAAATATGTGTCTATCTTTATCTTTCTTTCTAAATAAATAAAGACAGACACATATTTAAGTCTCACTTATTCGCTTTAAGTCGCTCTTGACGCTCTTTTACATCAATAATGCTGAGATTGATGCACGATACGTATCTATCCATGTAGTACAGAAAAACAGTTTTGACAAATGCTATTGGAGCACTCAGATATACAATTAATCTGTACAGTGCAGATCAATACCAGCCACTAAAAAATAAAATGTTCGCGTTGTAAAAAAATATTTTATGGTACTCACAGATAGGTCTCTCAGTAAAGTGTAAGAGATATAAACCAGCGTAAGATGCTTCGTTACCAGCACACATGAAGAATAGTACTAAGCGAATCCTGTTGTATTTTGACAAAACAATAACGTGTAATCATCACATTTTCTCTAGTCCCCTTTGCACGTGTTATAGATTGTGTGATATGTTATTTCTTACATGTATAAATATATCCAGTAACAGCATATATCAATAGACATGCTCAACGCATCCAGTAACAAGCTGTCCATGTAACACCATGATGCAATAAGAAATAATTGGTAGGCATAAAGTAAAAGGAAACACTTAGGCCCGTATTCTCAGCTCACATTTATCGTTAAATGTGCCTTTAAAAGTGGCTCGTAGCCAATCAGAAGGCTTATAAGCCACATTTAGATGCATATTTAGTAATAAATGTGAGCTGAGAATACGGGCCTTAGTAGCTGAAAAAAAATAAATAATTACAAATACAATATTATTAATTTACTCTAAAAATATGCACATACGTATGCAAGATAACTCGTATAATTTTACAAATATAACTTGGTTGATTGAAAATACATACAATTCTTTCTATTTTTTAATGAACCAAGTTATTTGTAATAAAGATGCATATATTATACGAATTATCTTACATACACAATGATTTAAAAGCATACGCACTATAAATGATTTATTTATAATGTGTGTATGATATGACATAATTACCTGATTACCACAGGAGAAAACTGCCACACTTTTTATATACTTTTTGTATACAATACAATCAAACACGTGCATGACGCGTTTTGACACTTTCGACTCGTAAATGAGGTTAACCGCGTATGCCGCTAATAACGCATGCCGCCAATGTCGCATGCCGCCAATGTCGCATGCCGCCAATGTCGCAGAGCGTTGCTAGCACGATCTTCCGTCAAACAAGTCAACCGTACAAGATGCACACATTGCTATTTATTGTATGTGTTGTGTACGTGTATATACGTGTAGCGCGATACTACTAAATATCTATGCATGTGTTGTGTACGTGTAGTATACGTGTAGCGATGACGACGGTGACGGTGACGTTTCTTAAAACGAAAATTTCCACATCTCGACTTTGCGTCGTAATATATAATGTTTATATAACATGTAGAACAAAAATAAAGACACTTTTCTTATATAATCTAAACCCAAGCTATCGATTAAGCTTAATAAAAACTCAATCCGTTCAGCGGTTATTGAGGTCTAATAATCTCGAGTACTTTCAACTGGCCGGCTCGCGTAAAGATACCCGGAGTGCCTTGCTGTTGCTGCGCGGTACTTGGCGCGAGACACTACCGTGTCTCTTAATATATATATATATATATATATATATATATATATATACACACACACACATATATATATAAATTTAATAAAGAATCATATAATAAAAAATCTATATATTTATTAATGATTAAGGATCGAAAGATTATTTAGTCTGAATTGTTTGTAATTTAGAAATTGTCAATCTCTATTATTGTGTTTATTAAGAACAAGTCCAATTGAAATTGATCAAAAACTCTAAATAAAAAGTAACAAAGTATATATGAAGCAATTTACATATCTACATTTATCAAATAATAAAGCAGAAAATTTTTGTATGTTTCGGTTTTCTTTTTCTGTGATGTATATAGTTTTACTATACAGAATGGCCGATCTTTTTTAATTAATTTTTCATTAATTATTGCGAAGATCGCAAAACGGTAGAGGACTTTTTTACTCGGTCTAACCCGCTCTACCTGCATACCAAAGGTATGGCGATTATTATCGGACACCCTGTATATATTATATTATTTACATATATGTATTATATTAAATTATTTTATATATTATTATATATATTATTATTATTATTATTTATTATACTCACTGATTGTTTAAATATCTGTTGATACCTTTTAAAAATACATCAGGCGGCATTGTTCGTTCTAACATACGCCATATAATGGATCCTGCGATAATAGAAATAAAAAGAATGATTTAATATATTTAAAATGCTTCTGTGTGTGTGTGTGTGTCTGTGTGTGTGTGTGTGTGCCAGCCATAAATTTGTAAATATATCTGTAATTAAAACTAAATAACAGAGTTTCAGTGTAGTTACATCTCAATAACAAGAGCTGAAAGAGTATATGCCTTGTATACTTAAAACAAACAAAATGCATAATTAAAACAGATAGACAGTAAATAATTAAATATATATAAAAGTAATAAATTAGGCCATTATACAAGATCGGCAAGTTTAATATTTTTTATGATTTTTCTTACAGTTATAGATACGCATATTGTACTTATAGTTCCAAAAAATTACATATTATGTAATTACACAAAAATAATACGAAATTTCGTTTTAAAGTTTTAGATACTTTATTCCTTATTATTGCAAAGATTAATAAGGTATAATAAAAGATATAAAAATAAATATTAAATAAACAATGTACGACAATTAAATATGTTTATATTTGACTTTTATAATTTTTTATGATATTCACATTCAGAAATTCAAATGTGACTTATTTAATTATTTACATACACAATATTATATACATACCCTTGATATAGGAAAGAGAAGAGTGTAAATAACTTTCAGGGTAGTTATTATATTCTATAGTAGAATTTTTAACGAAATAAGTATTTAGATCGAGAATATCATGTTGAATCTGAACTACGAACAAATCCATCATCCGAAAATCTGGCAAAGCCTAAAAACAATTCAATATGATCGAATACATGTAATAAATCGGAAAGAAGAAGCTTCAGTACAAATACAAACTGGCATTATTATTTGCTACTGCTGAAAACAAAATTTGTACTATATTATACAATAAATTTGATAACTATAATAATATTCTCTATGTTTAATGTGTGTGATTGTTTAAAATTGATATTACTTTTATTAGAATTACTTTTATTAGAATTAGTATTTATTTTTAGAATTAGTAAAAAATATATCTGCAAGTTTCTTGTAAATAATTTTAGTTTAAGCGTAAGCTATATTCCTCAATAATTTTAATTTAAACATATATTCTCATTATTTCTCATTAAATTTCTTTGAATTGATTTATATGAATTTTTTAAAAATTAGATAATTAGTATATATTGATATTTAAAAAATATAATAGGTGATTTATACAAATATTAAAGAATTTTCTACATTGTCATAATTTACTAATTATATTGACTGCTTATTCATATAGCGTTAGAGATCACACAACCTTATCCATAATATATGTTTGAAGAAACATAATAAAGCCTTCCTTTAACCATAGATGAAACCAAGATGAGTTCACTAGATTGGCAATATATTTTCGTGCCATTTCACGTGCTACTAAACGCGCAATTATTATTTTGCGCGCGACAGCATCTAATTCTTCATTATACAGGGTGTCCGGTAATTGAAGGATCACCTGTCGTGTGCAGGTAGAGCAAGTTAAACCGAAGAGAAAAGTCCTGTACCATTTTGCAATCTTTGCAATAATTAATGAGAAATGAATTAAACAAGATCAGCCAATCCGTGCGAGTTCAAGCACGCGGCGAGAAGAGACAGCCCACGCGGAGGTCCAGCTTTTTTCGTCGCTCGTACATAGCCATTGTCCTTTGTAAAGTGCTCCTCCCCGCTTTGTCGTGCGCCGAGCAACCGCGTAAACATTAAGCTATTTGTTTTCGCCGCGCGCGTAGTATCACATAACAGTGGGAAGTCTCTTCTCGCCGCGCACTTGAACTCGCGCGGATTGGCCGATCTTGTTTAATTCATTTCTCATTAATTATTGCAAAGATTGCAAAATGGTACAGGACTTTTCTACTCGGTTTAACTCGCTCTACCTGCACATGACGGGTGATCCGTCAATTACCGGACACCCTGTATATGATTTCTGCTTCCCTAAAAATTATTATACACAATATTGCTAATGTATGAAAAACGTTGAATATCAAAATAATTTTATATTTTATGTAATTATATCATGTCTGTTTTTAATTATATATAAAATGTATTACCTATAAAAAACGAATCCTATGGTCTGCTTCACTTCGTCTTGGAAATTCGGGATTGCAATATGATCCACTTTCCATTCGGAGGAAAGAAGCGTCCATTCAAGGACTCTTTTTGACTTATTTCAGTAATTTTCTAGGTACACAGTGACATTTTCAATAATGAATAAAGCAAATTTTACATGCGGTACCAATTGCGGTCTGTACCACATGCTGATGGTCTTATCCAAGTTGGTGATCCGATTAAGATTGGACACTACAAATACCACATTATCTATGGAGATCAAAGAAGTACTGTGAAAGGATGTCCACATCAATTCATCATGCAGGTTAGTAGATTTATATTCTCGTATCGGCATATTCGACAAAGTTTTGTATCTTCGATCATGCATTATGGAGATATTGAAAGTAATTTTTAATTCTGGCTTGTCCCAAGATGGAAATATTTGCTTTTTCCTCGGTTGGATACCTGTTGCGCATAACCACCTGCATTATTTTAACAATATGCTTTAAATAATAACAAATTTTGGACAATTGTTAGCGTAGAATGCACAAATGTATAATTTGGTTTTGATATCTTAATATTTGTATTTACACTGTATGTCCTTCTTGATTTGTGTACGGAGTTTTGAAAATATCCGTATTAATTGAAATATTAAATGACAAATACAAAGTGTAAAATCCAGGTGATAACATATCGACGAAACCGAGTACGAAAATATCATCTTTAGCAAAATATGAAGAATTGATTTTATAGATTTCTCCACTGTTAATTCGCTTTAACTCCGGTTCCATTAAGCTCATCGAAGTCGATGCATGAAAACTTATATTTTGTGTAGCGAAAATAATATAAATACTGATTGTGCATTCGCCAATGATAATATTGTGTATCAATTTTAATTCCATCTTATAATGCAACGGTAGTATGTAGTCTGTCATGCTGTAGTTAAATTCACTACGTCGCCCGACTTCGAAAATTTCATCGGTAGGAATCGATGTGACCATTGCAGCAATGTATATTAAAGCACCACTTAATAATAATTTTTAAAAAATCATGCTGAATTTTTTTCGTACTTCTGCAAAAAGATTTTTTTGTTAGGAACAGAATAAACACAAAAATAATGTGAATCTGTCAACTTTTGTTTGAGAAAACATGCAAAAGAATTTTTTTGCAATGCCTGTCGCGAAAGTTCGATTTTCGATAGCTGTTTAGCGTGCGGAAAATGGCTTATTTCTTAACGATTCAATGTATGACTTACTTTATCACACTAGTGCGAGAAAAGCACCTTTATGATTTACTTTATCGCACTAGTGCGGAAATATGGGTTACTTTACCGCACTAGTGTGTAAAAAATCTTCTTTCTGAATGGTTGATAGTTTTTGTTTTATCATTTCTCGACTGACATAACAAACTTGAACGTAGCGAAATTCACGCGAGACAAAACGTCAGTTCGTTATAACCTTTATTCAAGAAGGATAAAATGAATAAAGAGAACGAGTGTTCAAGACCGTCCACGCCGCTGGAACTTGTAGAAGCGGCTGAATCTGCCACGGAGAATCTCAAATTGAACTTTTACGACAGGCATTACAAAAAATATTGTATGTGGCATGTGCGGAAAACAACGAATACATCGCGCGTGAAGTTGCCGCATTCGCCTCAGCTTATGATGCATACACCAGTACGAGTGTGATTTGCAGCACGAGCCGAAGGCGAGTGCTGTAATCACATGAGTACTGGTATATGCATCATAAGCCTTCGGCTCATGCGGCAACTTCACGTGCGACATAATTCGTTGTTTTCCACACTTGCCACATAAGATACTATTATCAACGTTTAGTAAGAAAATACGATTAATATGGAAACGGATTAAATTTAAAACAACTTATTATTAAATAAAAGAAATCATAAAGAGAGAAATGGAAAGTATATCTATAAAACTCATTCGAGCAAAATACTTAAATATTGTTCACGAATCTTAGAATAAAGAGACATGCATATTTTAATAATTAATTTTGAAGGACAAACATAAATATAATTGTTATTTCTGTTAAGTCATTTATTTTTAAGATTCTTTTTAGTACAATTACATATTTTTGTGTCTTGCATATTGTCACATTATACATGATATAAATTTAACTAAGAAATCCTAATCTTCTCTATAAAAATATGTTAAATTTAAAAATATAGAAGCATTAACATGTATGAGAAATAAAGGAATTTTCTCAAATAACAACTGAATTTTATCCGTTATAGGTCGTATGTTTGCTAGCATGTTATTTTCAAAGTCTATTTGTCCTTTCTAACCTCAAGTGAGAAATATATATATATATATATATACATAAATTAAATGAACGAACAATAATCGTGCAGCTGAAATCAAATTTATTTGAAATTTCATTGATATTTGCAAGTCGGATCAAACGTGAAAAAAAATGCTAAATGGATTTTGTTAGCATTTGTCATGGTATACACATTTTTCGAACAAAAAATTAACCCATTGTTCATTCATCGTTTACTTATTACAAATCTAATTTAATGTAACGTTAGAGAATATTGAATCTAAGCATTTATTACAAAAAAATGTTCCAAAAACAAAGCATAGGTAATATTAAACATTTCTGAGATATTTTTATAACTATAGTTATAAAAACGACAACATACTAACTTTATAACGTCAAAACTCTTTCTCGGTTTAGATTTTAAATCTTTATATGTCAATATTTTCAACATATGCTATTAAAATTCACATCTAAATATTTTCATGTTAGTTAATACATATATGCAAAAAATAAAAATAATATTTGCAGTAAAAAAGTATATTAGTGTCCACTTGAGGAAAAATATCTTTTTTAAAAAATAGAAGCGCTGCGTTTTATGTACACATTTTTATATGCGTACATTGAAAGAGATATATATAAGTATCTTGAATATTTACTTTTGATAACTTACATCTAATTGTTGAATTAGTTACAGGTACCAAAAGCCTTCACACTCTATTGCGATCATACCACTTCGAGAGGCTATCGAAAACTGATGACGCTATCGGGATACCTGAGAGTCAACATGTAAAGTACGTAGTGTCATGTAAATATTCCCTTAAGGTTATACATGACAACATAATATCTTACTCATCGCGCGCGATAGAAGTCAATACATACTTAATTAATCTTTGTACACTGTTTTATAAAGATAATTTGTTTTGAAAAGCCATTGAGAAAATCAACCGAGAAATTATATTTTCTATATAGCAAAAAAATATGTAAGAGAATTATACAAGAAAAAATTATTTTATACTTTATATATTTTTTTATAAAAAACTATCTCTCTTTGCCATGATTAACAGAATTCTGTATAAACTAAGTACAGCGTCTCAAAAAATTTATATCTACGCTTACTGGAAATTTTTCTTCCAGTAAATGTCTCTCTGGATTAGAAAACGACTTTTCTCTGAAGAAGAATATCAGAGCATCTACAGTTTTCAAGCAATTCAAATGAATTGAAATATAAAGTTATATTTTTTGTTATTGTATTTAAAAAAGGGAAATAAATGAAAATACTTCGTATTCTTCGAGTTATTTCAAATACATAATAAATATTAATTAGTTTATTAATTTAACATATATATTGTTAAAATTAAAAAATTAAGAATAAATCTTGCAATAAATCTTGAGTTCATAATTTTTACGGACAAGAAAAGTGTCAAAACTGTTCTCGTCAATCAAGATTTGTATGTTTTACTTACTGTTTTACATAATTGAACATGCTTAGATTTGGAACAATTTTTCAAAGTTATTTCGATATACTTTATTTTTTGATTGAATATCATGGGGAAATCGTTTGATATATGAAAAACAATGTTTCAACAGAAGTTTAATAACATTTTATATTCTTTTATGTAACTACGTATTTAGATTATTTGAAAACATATTTTAATATGTTTCTCTATCATTATTAAAATCTATCTGACTGTATCCTTTTTATATGACTCATGTATTATGTGTTCTTAATAAAAAATTATAAAAAAATATAAATTTCTACGGACTGGAAAAAGAATCAAACGCGAATTGTAGTGCGTCAGTTTCGAAGAACATTAACTCTACTTAATGTAAAAAGTAGATTTCTTTTTAAGAAGATTAGGGAGATTTATTAAAATAAAAAAATAAAATCTCTCGAATTGAGATTTATTTTAATTACTTTGTATCAGATCAAGAAAGATTGTGCACAATTAATCAGTTTCAATGAAAATTTAATTTTCCTTGAAATTGACGCACTACCATTCGCGTCTCACTCTTCCTCTCTCGTTGAAATTTAAATTTGTATTTCACATTGAGAGCCTTACTATATTCTTAACTGTGTTATAAAAAATATCTTCGAGATAATAGAATCTGTTTTATTCCATAATAATTTTATACCATAACAAATTTTACTTTAAGACCAAACTTTGTCTTAATGCCAGAGAGATTTTATTTCAACATATCCATTAATTTAGTTTTAATAAAAATTAGTGATGTTAATTTTTAATCCTCTTAAAGAATCTTTTTTAAAGGATAAGATCTATTTCGTTTATGTAAAATGCCTGTTATATTAAGGATTATTAGATTAATCAACTAAATATTAATTTTATTAGATTAATTAATTAAATAGTGTTGTGAAATAAAATTCTAAGTTAATAGAATTGCATAGTATACATGTGTGTGCGCGATAATAGAAAATATATTACTAATGTCTTATAAAATTTTAACAAATTATTTAAAAAATTAGATTTATATATTTCGTTTCGAATCTACTCCAAACTGAACGAACAAAGATTCTACGGACTGGTTTCATATCAAGTTCGCTGAATTACTTCTTGCTTGGCTAATAGCTACAAATTCATGCATAAGGTGTATTTTAATTCTCTCAGATCCGGCTTTACAACAACGATGTGAAAAGCAAAGGAAAACTACCACTAAGCTTGTTAAAGAATGTGGATACGTTGTCTGTTAAAAGATCCTGAAAGGAAGATGCAAAGAAAAACGACAATTTATAAAGACAACTAGAGCTGTCTGAAGCTGATATATAACAAAAAGTTTAATCATAGCACAAAATACATCGATACCAAATATCATTATGTAAAACACTTAAAAGAAAAAGACATAATGGACTATAAATATTGGTCGACAAAACAGTTGCCTGCAGACATGCTAACAAAGGCATCCAATAAAATCCAACAAAATTGTATTTTTCGTTACAGAAATGCGGATTGATTGATTGACAGGTTAAAATATTATTGTTGAAAAAGTGTATTGGAGTTACAACAAATTAATATTTAAGGATATGCATGGACACAGTGTCTGTATGCAGTGAGAGAGGGAGAACAGAAATTTTGCCTTTTTTGACCAGAGTATATATGTATATACATATATATATTGTTACGTCCTTCGGACGATCTCCAGCGAATCTCTTAAAAGAGATTCCGTCTCACACACTCACTCATACTCCCGGAACGCGCTCGGAATGAATATAGGCTCTTAGGGTGGTACTGAGATTTAATAGGTAAACCCAATACAGAAGAATAATACAATATAAAATATAATATCCGGTTGTGCTCATTGGTCACGTATGCGTCCTCGCGATACGACGGCTAGACCAAAACTAGATGATGGCGCCGGAAAACATCCGAACATCGGTTGTCTATAAACAACCCCCCTAGCGATGATGCTCAGGGGATAATAGTAAAGTGAAGATGCACAGGGGATGCAAATCCAGGGACGTAACGCTGCCCCCCTTCTTCAAGATTGTCGTCCCGACAATCAGAAACAGAGGGCTTCCAACGCTGTCCTTTAATTTTATGCTCCGATGTCGACTTCAGGACTCCGACGAATTCCCTGTTCTACCCTGGGCTCCTGCCGCAGGTTACCGAACAATCCGCCATTCTGGATCCAATCGCACACCCGCACAAGTTGTCGATTCCAGGGCACGAGCCTTCCTGCTCTACCCTGGGCTCCTGCCACAGGTTACCGAGCGACTTCGTCTTCTCGAACCCAATCGACCGACAGCCTTTTCCATCGTCGACTCCAGGGCTCCGACGAACCATCCTGCTCTACCCTGGGCTGTTGCCTCAGGTTACCGAGCGATCCGCCGTTCGAACCCAATCGACCTTCGATGTTCCGAAGTTCCTCTTGATACGTCCTGTTCTCTCCCTGTGACCTTGAAGAATTCTTCAGACAAGGGGGGAGGGGTATCCTCCGTGGACCCAACGTTCCTCATGGACTCCCCAAGTCCCTGCCTCGGCATTTGCCCGAAGTCCCGCGGGAAAACCACGGATCAAAAACCGCGGGCGAGGCAGTCTTCTTAGAGTGAAGCGAAGACGAAGCTTCTGAAGCGAAGACAAAACTTCCCTCTTCCTGGAAGGCTCAGTTCGATGACTTCCAGTTTCCTCCCCCAAGCAAAACCGAAAAACTCTCTTCCAAACGAAATCTCCTTCGAAGTAAAACCTCCTCTTCGGAGATTCTGTAAAAGAAGAAAAAGATTACGCAATAAACAGTTCAACCTATTTTAATTAATTAAGTTTTCCTTTAAGTTTTCTAACTAAATAGACATTCTTCAGACTCCAATCTATTCTAACAATTCTAATTTCTTTCAAGAAAAGGAGCTAATCTGTCTGAATGCACGACCTTTTTCCTATGCCTAGAAGTTCTTTGTATACAATATAGCATGTCGTGAAATTTTTTAACAATCGAATAAGGGCCCTCCCAATTACCCTGTAATTTCTGGGCCTCCCCTTTGCTTCTTCTGGGATTATATAGCCAGACTTTCTCTCCCTCCTCGAAGAGAACAGTTCTAGCTTTTCGATCATACCTAGCTTTCATTCGAGAAGACTTTATAACCATACGTTCTTTGACACAAGAACGAATTTCTTCTAATCTGTCTTTCAAATTCTCTACGAAATTTTCTGGGGGTAATCTTTCTTCGCCAAATCTAGGACTTTCTTGCATCAAGTCTATTGGCAATCTAAGTTCTCGAGCGAAGTACAATTCTGCAGGAGTTATTCCAGTAGTCTCATGCTTCGAGGATCTATATGCCAAGAGAAACATAGGAATCCATTCATCCCAATCTTTCTGATTTTCGGAAATATATTTGGCCAGATAATTAATAATCGTCTGATGTTGACGTTCTACTTGGCCATCAGATTGGGGATGAAGAGCAGTAGTTCTTGTTTTCTTGATTCCAAGAAGTCGCATTAATTCTACGAATAACTGAGATTCGAAGTTCTTTCCCTGATCCGTGTGAATCTCAACAGGCACTCCATGCCTTGAAACAAACTGATTCACGAAAACTTCAGCCACAGTCTTGGCTCTAATGTTCTTGATAGGGAAAGCTTCTACCCATTTCGTGAAACAATCCACCATAACTCTCGTAAAACCCCGATAAATCGATATATTAATTTCAATGTCGCTAGGATTAAACAAAATAATTTTTATTACAGTGGAAAGGTTAATAATAAAAATTGTTCTTTCAAAATAGACACGGGCTCCGATATTTGTCTTTTAAATAGAAAATTGATTGATAAAGAAATTGAAAAGATTCGAGTTAGAGGTTATAGTTTAAGATATCCAACCGGAGAAAAAGTATCAATTGATTTCGAAGTTGAAGTTAGAGTAGAGATTGGAAAATATTGTATTGTGATTCCTATGTTCGTTGCCGCCATTAATGATGATTGTATACTGGGCACCGATTTTCTTAAAAAAATTAATTTAGAAAATATTTTTGATTCTGAATTTAATGAATTAAATGAAAATTTAAAATCAAATGAAAATAAAATTTACAATTGTTCACGAATAGAGAATTTTCCTGAAGTCCCAATTATTTTAAAGAAACTTTTCGAAAATAATTCAATAAATTTAAGAAATACTGAAAAAGAAATTTTTGCCAATTTTCTAAATAATTATCAAAATGTATTTTCTGAGAATATTGTGGCTGGCAATTGTAGCATTGTAGAACATGTTATTAGCATAAAAGACTCTCTCCCCATAAAACAGGCACCTCGTCGAATTCCTATTTATTTAAGGAAGGAAGTTCCCCAAGCACTCTGATCGAAAATGCCCAAGCACTCTGATCAGAAATGCCCTGTTTTCCCGCACGTCCAACATTCTTTTCCCTTAGACAAAAAATTACCCCCTCGCCATTTTCCTCCCGAAGAATCTCTCTTTTCATGTTCCTTTCGCGCGTTCTCATTCTTATTTCCGCCGTTTTTATAGTCTTTCCGCGCGTCGTTCCTCTGCCTTTTGATAATTCGCGCTGTTAAATTTTCCGAAATTATTAAATTTCCCGTTGAAATTTTCTCTCTTTCAATCAAAATTTTCTCCTTGTATAATTTTAACGATTTTCGCTCTCTCTACGGCCAAATTTAAGGAGGTTATTCCTTCTAATTAAAGGGTCTTCCTCAAGAATCCATCGGAGAGAGCGGAAATAAATTGCGCGCACGCGATTTTATCTCTTACTGCGAAGGAACATTCAGGATAAGCAAGTCGCGATAATCTCTCTAGTTCGGCACCAAAAGAAGCAAGATCTTCCCCGAATTTCTGTTTTCGATTTGTGAACAACGAATAATAATTTTGTGTACCTTCTCCAAAAAGTAATTCTAATTTCGATTTTATTTTAGAAAAATTTAGGTTATCAAAATTTTCTATGTTCTCTAAAACAGTTCGCGCTTTTCTTCTTAAATTTGCGGCTAAAGCAACAGTTTTTGTCGATTCATCCCAGTTATTCGCGCGCGCGATCAAAAGAAATTGCGAGAGGAACTCTCGCAGCGGAACTTTTCCGTCAAATGTGTCAGGTTTTAATTTAAAACCCGTTCTCGCGCGAAAATCATTATTTGAATCCCCGCAAGCTCTAGTATCGGAACCGGAAGTTCTGTTATCGGAAAGACTTAGCTGTGTGTTGTCTTCCCGCGAAGCGATTCTCTGCTCGAGGCGGCGCAGTTCTTCGTCGCGCTGTTGTAAGACGATTTCGAAGCATGCCTGTTGTCGCTCTCGTTCCTCTCGCAGCTGTCGAATCTCGTTTATGGCGGTCTGCAGGAGCTCTGCTTGCGTCTGTTCCATCGGCTCTTCGGTTACGGCGACTCGAGACGCTTGCGATCGGATTTTCCTCTCTTGCTGCGTCGTCATTTTCTGTGGAATTTTTCGTAGCTCGCTGCCTCTGGAATTCGATCGGCTCGTCGTTCGTGCGATCCCGGACGAGCCCCCAAAATGTTACGTCCTTCGGACGATCTCCAGCGAATCTCTTAAAAGAGATTCCGTCTCACACACTCACTCACACTCCCGGAACGCGCTCGGAATGAATATAGGCTCTTAGGGTGGTACTGAGATTTAATAGGTAAACCCAATACAGAAGAATAATACAATATAAAATATAATATCCAGTTGTGCTCATTGGTCACGTATGCGTCCTCGCGATACGACGGCTAGACCAAAACTAGATGATGGCGCCGGAAAACATCCGAACGTCGGTTGTCTATAAACAACCCCCCTAGCGATGATGCTCAGGGGATAATAGTAAAGTGAAGGTGCACAGGGGATGCAAATCCAGGGACGTAACAATATATATATATATACAGTTTTTATCTTATACTAGTAACGTGTAATCTACTACGAACATTTCTTTATTAAATAAGAGTTATTACATAAAGTTATTCTTCCACATTTTTAATTCAAAACCGACAAAGAAAAGTAGGTGAACTACTTGATAATATTGACTAACTTTAGGATACACACAAATAATATATTTTTTACAAAATGCGAAATTAATACATTAGAAAAAATATTTGTAACAATATAAAAAGTAAATATTAATAAGTTATAAAAAATATTAAATTTGATATCTTATACATATTTTTAATTCAATACATCATTTAATTCAATATCTGGTATATTTAATTAATATACATATCTGCTTTTTAATATTGAATGGAGAGTAATGTACTTAAACATACTTAAATATTATTATATATGTATACATATATATGTATATGTTATATACAAATATATATATATACATATATATATACTTATTATATATATATGAATATGTATTATACATGTGTATAATAAACATTACATAAATATATAATTACCGTTTATATAAATATTAAAACTGCATTACGAAGAAGCCAATATAATGTTAAACATATTCAATATAATTAAAAACAACTACAAAATTATTTAAAACTATTGTATATAAAAGTAGTAAATAATCAGATATATATCTATTAAGTATTATCTCAAACATTCATGCCGTTTTTTAGTTTCTAAGCAGTTTGATGCGTTGTAAATCTCTCTCTTTCTCTCTTTTCAGTTTTTCCATCGACTGAATAAAGACTGAAGATATTCTGTTTGTCTCTCGATCTCTGACAAGCGTGTTGCTATCTTCAACACGAGTTCAATATGAGAAATTGGTTCTATCATCTCGTGTTTTGCAAAAGTGTAATAGCAGTAGGCCTAGAGCTAATAACTAGAATCCCTAGGCAATTACTTTAGTTCTCTTTTTGTTTAATCATTGTAATTACTGAAAAGCGTGTTTATGTTTTGTTATAAAAGAGAGAACGTGTGGTTCTTCTTCCTTCGACCCTTTCGAGTACAGACGTGTATTTTCAAACTCTGAATAAAACTTATATATTAGTCTACTCCAGTCTTTAACTACGCGTCCTGACAACTATTCCCAAAGAACTATTACAAATTCAGAAGTGGGATAAAAAGGCTGTGAACTTTCCGTAGACTAAAAGTATGAAATTTTGTGGCAGAAGATTCGAGTGCGATAATCGGTCGTCTCTCCATCGTGAACGGAAGTATAAAGAAGTTCTGTGAATACGGTCACCAGTAAAGACTTCTAGATAAAGTGAGCAAATTTGCGCGAAGATAGTGGATGCCTAGCGTAAATTGAGACGATTTTAAAAAATTCGAAAGGCATACTACGGCCGCAACGAAGGAAGAGTTCCGTGACGATAACAAGAGAAGTTAAGAACTTCTAGTGATAAGTTGTTAAATAAAACTGAGTGCAGTAAAATCATAAGTGATTTTAAAGGCTCAGAAACATTGATAATATCGTTAGAGTAATACGAATACTAGTCGCACATTAATGGCTGCCAAAAGACATAAATGGTTGTCAAAGAACGTTAGTGGTTGCTAAGAACTGTTAATGGTTACCAAGAGAAGTTAATGGTTACCAAGAGTTGTTACATACGTGTGACATCACATTAGTAGTGACGTTAACAATATTGGCACTGATATTAATACTGACTTGTTTTTCGTAGAAGTGTGACGTAAAGAATCGCGTACGCGCAGAAGTACGTACATTTAACGATAACGTACAAATTAACGTATCAACTATAAAAAATTCTAGTACTTTCACAGTAGCGGCGTTGAGAGAAAAATTAAAATCGCTAAATATGCCTACTTATGGAAATAAATCCGAGCTTATTTTAAGACTTTCTCAAGCAAATCCGTCTGGACAATGGATGGAAGATATTAACCCTGATATCTGCGCTGATGAATTTAACGAAGGCGAAGCAGATGCTGTGACAGCGAACGAAGAAACGGTAGAAGAGCAGAGGTAAAGGTTAGAGAGAGTTACTTTATATAAAAGAGAGTTAGATTTTACAAGACATGAAAATGAGTTGATGCGAGAAATGGAAATAATCAGAAGAGAGAATGATTTCTTACGATCGACCCAGTCAATGCCTATAGCAGATACTAGAACAACGGTGCGGCGATTCAAAAGTGTTACACTAAAAATTAACCTTTTTTTGACGCATGGAAACCTTCAAGAGGTACCCCTGCCCCCCGGGTAGAGAGCAAGGGTTATGTGGGATTCCTTCTCCTCATCCTAGGGAGAACCGAGGTTTTCCCTGTGATGGGGCACAGAAGGGGACCGCACTAAAACCACAGCGGGTGTCCTTCTCGGGCGTTTAGGTAGGGGGCGCGGAGGATGCTGGAAACCCATGCCGACGCCCCTCCCCCCGCCTTTTCCTTCTCGGGGGGAGGCCGCGGGAGCGGCCTTCTCCTCCGCCATCGTGCGGACTTCGCGGTTGCAATGCAGGGCGACACCGACCCCACATTGCGCCCTCCCAAAAAGTTTGGAGGGCGGGGTCTCGGCTCGAGTTATCCCGCTCGAGCCGGGGCCCCCCGTCTCCGGGGCTGCCACTCCCTCCGCTCCCCTGAGGGGACGCGGATTCGACAATCAGCCCCGGAGGTCCTTTTCAGACGACTCCCCTCATAAGGAGGGAGGTCGTCTCTACGGAGTGAGAGCCCTCGTTCCGATGCACTAGGCTCCCGGTGCGAGGACTCCCTACGCCGCATCTCATCCGTGAGGGGGAAGGCGCGTGCCACCCGGGTGCCAAGCCCGTAGACTCGACCCCTGGACGGGCCCGCACCCCCCCTTGGCCCCCCCGGTGCAGCTCCCTCCGCTTCCATGGGGATTGGGATTCGGCCGCACCCGAGAGGGTTTCCCGTTTGGAGGCCGGAGGGAGCGGACCATGCCCTAGAGCACGGCCCCATTACCCCAACCCTCATGCTCTCGAGAGGTCAGGCCACTGGGGGAATCCTGGAGATTTAGGTGTCTCCATCTCCCCCCTCGGCGACCACATCCCGTATTCAAATCTGCTGCGGGGACGCCCCTCCCCGCCTCCCACCGCCGCAGGCGTGCTCGCGGCCGAGGGGCCAGGGGGAACGCCCCCATCCGTATCGTCCTCCTCCTCTTCACCCTCCTCCATCTCTTTCTGCCGCTGTCCGGTTCTCTCCCCCTCTCTCTCGGCTTTCTCCTTCTGCAGCATTACTTTACTGCAGAAGGTGGAGAACGCCTTCCAACCGTCATCGTTGCCTGGCACTGCCCGTATGACTGCGGGCAGTGACAGGTCCCTCCCGACTGCGGCCACGAGCTCCGTTCTTTCACCTGCTTAGGCAAAACACTCCTCCAGTGTGTGCTGGGCGATGTCTCGCTCGTGACCGCAGTGGTGACACCGTGTCGTGCGCTCCTTCTGTATCCGACCCAGATACTCGCCAAAACAGCCGTGGCCTGTGAGCACCTGGGTCATGTGGTAATTGACACCCCTTCCGGCACTGTCTAGCCATTCCTCCAGACAGAGCCGGATGGCCCCGACGGTACACTGACCGGGTAATCTTGGATCGAGTAGTCTCTCGTTCCACTCCCGGATCAGCGCCTGTCGGGTATGGACTCGTAGAGCCCGCCGGACACCGTTCGTCACCGGAACGCTCGCCCGCTGGTACTCCCTTGTACGCCAATAGACATCAGCGTACATGCGGGCGAGCAGTTCCGCGGGGGGTACTCCGGAGAGCACTCCCACAGCCGTCCAGCTAACCGTACGGTAGCCCCAGCAGATTCGGTTCGCCACCCGTCTTTGCAGTTGATGCATAGCATTCTTTGCTCTGCGGGTGGCGTCCAATTTCTCTGCCCATACTGGGGGTCCGTGCAGCAGCATCGAGTGGACGGTGCCGGCATACAAACGGCGAACACTTCCGTCTGGTCCCCCGAGATTGGGCAGCAACCGACAAAGCGACATTGCTGCCCGCTCCACTCTCGGGGAGATTTGACGAAAGTGCTCGCCGAAACTCCATCTGCCATCCAGGTGGAGACCCAAGTATTTAATTTGGGTCTCCACCTCCACAGGGGTGTCCTCCACCAAGATCTGAGCTCGCGGCGGCGCCCCATGAGAGCCGTTATGCATGAAAACAGCTTCTGTTTTCTGGGGCGCCTTGAGCCCGATCTGTGAAATGAGCCGCACGACACGGGCCACCGCTAGGTTGGCTCGAGCAGTCGCCTCTTCCCACGAGTTTCCTCCGGCCATCACTAGTGTGTCGTCTGCATAGCAGACGTCGGCATGACAGCCGGGGGGCAGGGCCGTCCGAAGAACAACGTCGTATGCGAGGTTCCACATTAGGGGCCCCAACACGGACCCCTGTGGAACCCCACATGTCATCTGGCGTCGCTGTTCTTCGGCGTTTCCATCCGTATAGGCCAATATCCTATCCCGAAAGTAGTCCCCGAGGATTGAAGCCAGGTATGGGAGTACCCTATGGTACATAAGGGCCTCCCCGACCCGGCTCCAGGGCAGGGTGTTGAAGGCATTGGAGATATCCAGTAATACCGCCAACAACACCCCGCCCTCCCTCGTCGCAGTCTCCGCGATCGAGCGGACGCGCATGATTGCGTCTATCGCCCGACGCGAAAGCCGTATTGATCCTCGGGTAAATTGGGACCTTCCCGGGACAAGTGGTGGACGAGGCGGTCGGCTATGATTCTCTCAAGGATCTTGCCCGCCTCGTCCAAAAGGCATATTGGCCTATAAGCCGAGGGAGAATCCTTTGGTTTGCCCTGTTTCGGAAGGAGAACGATGTTCGCCTCCTTCCCTTCTCGTGGAAACTTGCCCATGCAGAAACACTCGTTATAAAGGTGCCGCATGGGCTTGTCTAGTCCCCGATGGGCTAAAGCCCAGGCCTTACCGTGGACGCCGTCAGGACCGGGAGCTTTCCCGTTTTTAATTTTCCTGACTGCGTCGCGAAGCTCTCCCCCCGTGACCCCCATTGTCTCATCGTCCTACACCCACTCCCGCACAGGAATTGGGTTCTTCTCTTCCTCTTTGTGCGGGAAGAGGGTGCCTATAACTCGACTAACAAATTGGGGGTCGAGTGACTCCGTCATAGGGGCCGTTCCTCCCCGGAGTCTGTTAAGGACTATTCGGTAGGGACGTCCCCACGGGTCCTCATCCAGGGAGGAGAGCAACTCTTTCCAGGCCTGAGCTTTCGACTTCCTTATGAGGACGCGTAGGGCGTCCCGTCTGTGACGGTACGCATTCCACGCGTCCTCGTAGCCCTCGGGGTCCGACTGCGCGAACCGTTTCCTTCGCCTCACGTTCCGCCTTAAGTGGTCGGAGGCTCGCCGGAGATCGGCGATTTCCACCGACCACCAATAAGCTTTCCTTGGGGACCTGGCCTTAACTTTGGGCATGGCTGCGTTACACGCTTTTTCCATCGTTTTCTGCAGCCATGCCCGGTGTTCATCCAGGTCCCCTTTTGGTTCCTCACCTTTTGCCATAAGGACGGCCTCAACCGTGGACAGGAACGCGTCCTGGTCCAGTTTTCGTAGTGCCCACCTTTGAGAGGCATTCTCCCGGAGTCGGCGACGCTCCAACACTTCGCGGGGGTAGGCGCTGACGGAGAACCCTATGTACCGATTGTCTGATAGGGTTTCTGCCTCCGTCAACACCCTCCACCCGCAAACCAACCTTAATGCAGAGCGGGTCACCCAGGTAAGGTCCACGATGGACCCGCCCCGCATTCTCACGCAAGTGTTCTCGCTCCCCGTGTTGCAGGGAGCGAGGTCACACCTCGCCGCCACCTCCAGGAGCTCGCCACCCCGCCAGTCGTTTCGCGGGGAACCCCAAACGCCAGATTTGGCGTTGAAGTCCCCCGCCATTATAACAGGGACAGGGTGACGACTGATGATTTGCCTACCAAGGGCGCGTAGCCTCTCGCAGTATGTTCTCTTGTCGAGACTGGGCGAGAGGTACACGCCCACAACTACGATGGGCCCCCACTGGGCCATCACGTATCCCTCCCCCGCTTGTATGAACTCAAGCGGGGGAGACGTTGGCGCGTTCCTTCGGGTGATCGTCCGCGCTCTGTACTCAATTTGGTTTTTCGGGTACTCGGTACGGCTCGGCTACGATCCCCAAGCCGCAGTCTCTCTCCGCCAAGTTGTGGACGAAGAGATCCTGGGCGTCCTTCGCGTGGTTGAGGTCAGCTTGTAATACTCTACAGGTCATCCTATTCCGTCCCTATGGCCTCCTGCTCTGCCGCGAACTCCATCACGGCAGGATCTCCCTCACTTAGGTCTTCCCGCAGACGTTGTTTCTTATTCCCGCCTGCGGGAAGCTTCTCCTCCTCTGTCCTCTTCTCCCGCACGTTCGGAGTTCTCCTCTCCTTGGGCTCCTCTTGAGTAGAAGCTTCTATGAAAAGGGATGTTTCCTTGGGTGTGCTTTCCTCCTTCTTCTTTGCGGCCGCTCCTTCCGCGCTCTTCTTTGGCGCAGGGGCGGCCGCTGCTGGAGGAGAGGGGCCCGCTGTTACTTTGCTCAGTGGGACCCCTCTTTTTCCCTTGTGCACCGGTGTGCACGACCCGCTGCCAGTGCGATGGTTCGCTGGCAGCCTTCTGTCGCTGCATACCGGGCATTTCACTTCAGCCGCGCAATGCGCGGCTGTGTGCCCCTCCTGGCCGCAGCGGTAGCATCTACCGCTGCGGTCGACGTTGTTCGGGCACCGCGCGCGCACGTGCCCGACCTCCAGGCACTTGTAGCACTGGAGGGGGCGCGGATCCAAAAGTTCCGCGCGCGCGAGTGCCCAACCAATTTTTATTTGGGCCGCCGTGACGATTTTGTTCGCTACCTTCAAGGGGCAGCGAACCCAAATTACGCCCATGCCGCCTGGGGTCCTCTTGATGTCCCCCAGACGGACTTCTTCCTCCTCGCATTCGCCCACGCGAGCGACAGCTTCCAGAACCTCGGGGGCCGCGATCGATTCGTCGAGCTCCCGGATCCTTATCTCCGCCTCTTTCTGGGGCCGCTGGACGCGGACCCCCTCTTTGCCGGCAAGGGCCTGCCTTAATTTTGTGGCCAGTTTATCGGCCAACTCATGGTTGCCCTTGCCAGGCACTTCGAATACGAGAGCCCCGGTAATGGCTCTCCGGATTTTTACTTTACCGGAGATACCGAGGCTCTCCAACTTGACCTTCTGGCGTGCCTCCCGGATGGTCTCTTCGTACCTACCCGGGGAGCACGTTACCGTGACTGCAGCCCGCCGTGGCTCTTTTCGTTGCCTGGCTGGCTGCTGTTGCTTTCCCTCCTTCTTTGCCGGGAGCTTCTTGTCGGCCGTTGCTGCTGCTGTTTTTACTGCCGCCGCTTTTACCCCCTTCTCCGTCGCCTGGGCCTTCTTGGCCTTGCGCGACATGACTTCTGTCCACGCTGCCGCTGACGTCGACGGCTGTTGTTCCGCCTTCGGCGGGACAGCCGCCTTCCCCAGCGGCAGCGTGGCTTTACCCTTCTGGGGCAGTTGCTGCTTGGCCGCCTCCGGCTCCTTGCCCTTTCCGCTCCCGCCAGCTGCCTTTCCCATTACGGGAAAGGTGGTGGCTGGTCTTGCGGGGAGTTGAGGGTCATGACGGGCAATACTTTTATTTTCTTTTTGGGAACACTCTTTACTAAGAGCTTTGTCGAGGCTCCCTTTGCCGCCTTCTCGGTGACCGGGGGAACCTTATTGACGGCCTTTGTTGTTGGAGGAGGCGGAATGGTCCTCGGCTGTTACTGCTGCTGCTGCTGCTGTTTCTGCTGCTGCATCTTGGCCGTCCTTTCCGCCTCCTTTCTCTCCCTATAAGAGGGGGTAGGGACTCCTAGCCTCTTATCCAGGAGTCTTCTCCTCAAGTTTTGCGATGACCGAGATCTCTCGTTCTCGCTCCTCATCCTCCCTCTTTGTTGTTCCGGGAGGGACGATTATCTCCGTCCCTCCCTGGACAATATGGAGAATTCCTGATTCCTCCCTTAATGAAGCCCTGCTGGGTTTGAGAGGAGGGAAGTCCTTCTCCGTGTATACACATTCCTTCTCCTTCTCCTCCTCGTCAATGTCCATTTTTCGTCCTCTTTCCTTTCTTCCTCCCTGGCTGGGGAGGTCTCCGCACCGAGAGGTGGATGTGAGATTTCCTCAGCCATTCCTTGGGTCATCGGGGCCTCTCCGGATGGAAGCAAGGCTCCTTTGACCCATTCCTTAGTCCTTTTCCCCTTCTTTTTGGCGAGTGAGTGCTCTCCCTCGCAGGGCGGTTTTCTGGGAGGGGTAGCTTCTACCGCCTCCTCTTCCCTTTCCGTAAGAGGGTGTATCTTTTCCGACCCCTTCTTCCTCTCCTTCAGCAGTTGCCGCAGCTGCTGGTTTTCGAGACGCAGCTGCTGCATCTGCCGGCGAATATGCTCCAACTGTTTGTTTAAAGGCACTTCTTTGGGGCTCTGGGCCCTGAGCGCCAATACAGTGGCAGCCGCGCACATGTCTGCGGCGGCATCCTTGGCGCTCCTGATCAACGAGCCCTTCATGGTGTCCGAGTTGACGGCTGCCTTATATATGGCAGTCGCCCTCTCGAACACCACTGCCTCTAAGTCCGAGATCGGAATGCACTCGAACTCGTTCTCCCTGTCCCTGATTCTTTCCAGGAATTGCTCGTATGATCTGGACATCGCTGATTTTATGAGAGGATCGAGTATCTCTTTCTCTCTTCTCTCATCCTCCTTGGCCTCTTTGGCCTTTCTTTCCTTCTTCTCGTCCCACTCCCCGGTGGTAGTGAGATGCCCCGGTCTTCTTTTTATCGGGATGGAGGGGAGCTCCTCTTCTTTCCCCTCGCTCACGGACATCTCCTGAGACTTTACGATCTCAAGAGAAAAGTCCGCGAGAACGGTGGCGTCGTTCTCGTAGCCTTTGAGGTCTATCTCCGCCTCCGATCCCGATATCCCTCTTCTTTCCGCGAGCATATTGTCTCTCGCAGAGGTCCTGTCCAATCTGATTTGGCGCATGCACCTCTCCAGTCTGGCACGGCCTCCTTCACCAACAGCCCTCTCCGAACATTTGGAAGAAAGGCTGTTTCTGGAGTCGACACGGACCAGATTAATCACTGGTAGGCATACGCTCCCCTGCGAGTAGCTCGCGCCTGCGGTGTTGGTGCAGGCGTTGCTCGCCTCTTCTGTCCTCGATGCAGAAGCTGCCCTCCTGCGCGTAACACGCACTTCTTCCTCCTTAGAAAATGTTGTAGTTGTGTTTGTGGTATTCATTTTTGAAAAAATCCCACTGTCCCTACGGAGCTCTGCCAGCCGGCGTATCTCTCACCGACTAGGGGATGACCCGAAACATGACCGGCATCATCCCCCAGCCGGGCTCCGGGTATCTCCGGGGAGCTGGCATATGTCACAGAACGGGGGGAATACGCGCACCCCCGCCACAAGACTCCGAGCCCCCTACTCACCATTCGGCTTTCAGGGGTCCCCTGCCTCCGACAACAGGGGCACTCCGCAGGGCGGCGCCACCCGGGGGGTGGGACCGATGGGCGTGGGATGACGGATGGGACCGGGCTGCCGCTCCTCGACCCGGTCTTGCCTGCCGTGGCGACCAGCACGCCCCTCGCTGGGGGACCAAGGCCAGCGCAGGGGCAAACTCCTTCTCCGGCCGGTCGGTTTGGAAAGGGTAACGGTCCCGACCGACCGCAGATACATCACACGTCGCCGGGCCCTGCCTCGGAATACGTCCGAGCGGCCCCGGCGACCGACCGGAGTATGGGACCTCCGGAGTCCGAGGACTCCCTTGGCCCCTAAGCTCCGATCGTAAACTCCTGCCCCCCCCCCGACCCGAGCCCGGAATACGTCCGGGTGGCTTGGAGAAGGCCTGAGCGACGAGTCCAGAGGCTTCCGGATGCCCAGATATTTCTGGGCATATATCCTCGTCGCCCATCGTTCCCCCGGGAAGAGGCGCTAGTGAGAGAAACCACGTCTCCCCACCACTCGCCGGAAGGGATCCACCCCACTGTGGAACGTCGCTTCGCGCCGATGCCAGGCCGCGAGTGCCAGGAAGCTTCCTGACATCCCAACCCCAGACACCGACGCGACCGGCACCCACATTCCCCGCACTCCAGCCGAGGCCAAGGTGCATTGACAGGAAAAGCTGGCGCAGCAGCGCCGTGCAATGCCCTTCCTGCCAATTCTTCACTGCTCGGTGGGCAGAACTGGTGCAGCAGCACCGTGCAAGTTCTCCCCTAATGGTGCCGAACACACCAAGCGTTTGAATTCCGGGCCATCCCTTACCACCTACGGTCCATCCCCTTAGGAAAAAGGAGAGCAGGCCCCTTTTCGGAGAAGTGGGCTCCGTCCTCCCAAATAGGAAGGGAGCCACACCACGCATGTGTAGCCTTTTATGTACAGACAAAGTCCGTACGGGCCATGTTAGCATCCCTATGCAGACTCTCCTCTGCATAAGGGTGAGCCCCCTCACTACGACAAGGTCATGGCCCACGAGAGGGACCAAAAATTAGCCTAACGAGTCTGGAGGAAATGCTGTCCAATTTTGAAAGAAAAGGATCCTATCGCCGTTGGGAAGAACAGTTGTTAATGGTAAAAGAAATGTATAATTTAGATGATAATTTCACTAAATTATTATTAGGAGCGAAGTTGACAGGCGATGCCGCAGACTGGTGTCATTCTGCATCCGGACATCTATTGCTAAAGATGGATAAATTATTAAGTAAGATGAGGATGATGCTTGATAGGAGAGAAAAACGACTATCACTTAGAAAGGAGTTCGAAAATCGAATATGGCTTCAAGGCAAAACATTCTGTGAGTATTTTCACAAAAAACTCATTTTATCTAACAAAGTTCCTATAGATGAGAAGGAAATTGTAAATTATATGATAGAGGGAATCTCCTAAAGCAATTAAGCATCAGACTATGATGCAACAATTTCCTAATAAAGAAGCTATGGGCCATGGAGGAGATCTCACTTTATCCAAACCAGAAGATACAAAAAAACGTAAAACAGTCGTTTAGTAATAATAAAACGAAGTCAGTGCGGCAGATAAAGAAGATCGAAGGTGATCCGGAAGTGAAACACGAACCGAAATGTTTCAACTGCAATATGATGGGGCATATAGCAGCTAAATGTCAGATGCCGAAGAGAGAAAAAATCGCATGTTTCAAGTGTTATCAATTAGGACACAAGTCCAAGGATTATCCAGCAAAGGAGTCCAAAACTGACAGTTTGAAGGATGCTGGAAAAAAGAAGAACGACGTCAACAGCGTGTTCGAAGAAGATGAAAATTTTCGTAGAGACATTTTATATCAACTATGCGATGATAAAGGACAGAGTAAGGTGGAAAGTACACTTAATACTTTGCTTGATACCGGCAGTCCCGTAAGTTTTATAAAAGAAAATTTTATACCAAATAATTTAGTTGTTTCAATTTTGCCAGGAGATAATAATTATAGCGGATTAAATGGTAGCACATTAAAAGCTAAAGGGCGCGTAACAGTTAAAGTTGCGTTTAATAATAAAGAACCGAAATTTGTTTCATTGTTAGTAGTACCAGTAACTTCAATGACAGCTGCAGTTGTAATAGATCGAGATATTTTGAGACAATTTTATGATAAAGAAACTCTATCAGTAGAAGGAAACGAAGATCAAGTAATTCGCGAAATACTTCATATTGATGTCGATTTCTCGAAACAAAAAATAGAAGACTCGTTAAATATTAATCCGGGGAATTAACTATAGAGACCAAGACAATTTTAAAAACATATGTTGAAAATATGTTAAACCAATAAGACCAGATATACCTGTTACTGACGCGGAACTTAAATTAACACTTAAAGAAGAAAAACCTTTTCATTTAAATCCTAGACGACTTTCGTATATGGAAAGAGATGCTCTTCGTGTGTTGTTAGATTCTTTGTTAGATAAAGCAATTATACGTCCTAATGAATCCGAATACGCATCACCAATTGTGCCAGTACGAAAGAAAACAGGAGATATAAGATTATGTATAGATTTCCGCGAATTGAATAAGATATTAGTAAAAGATAATTATCCGATACCTAATATAGAAGATTTAATTGATGGAAAAAAATATTTTACGATATTCGATTTGAAAGACAGATTTTACCATATAAAGTTAGCGGAAAATACAATTAAATATACTGATTTTACTACACCTTTTGGTCAATATGAGTTTATACGAATGCTATTCGGTTTAAAGGTAGCACTGTCTAGATTTCAAAACTATGTTAATCAAATATTAATTGATTTTATTCGTGAGTTGAAAGTTATTTACATGGATGACATTCTTGTTTCGTCAGTGACAATCGAGGAACATTTTATAATATTAAAAGAAATATTTAAAAAATTCGTAAAAAATCGGCTTCAATTAAGAATTGATAAATGTAAATTTTTACAAACGGAAATAGAATTTGTAGGATATTTAATTTCAGAAAAGGGCTTAAGTCCAACAAAGGAAGAAGTAGTAGCAGTTCAAAAAATACTTGTTCCTCGTAATATAAAGGAAGTACAGAGTTTTGTAGCATTATGCTCATATTTTCGCAAATTTATTCGATTGTTTTCGATAATAACTAAACCTCTATATAATTTGTTACGAAAGAACGTTCAATTTTATTTTGGAAAAAATGAACTAGATGCACTTGAAAACTTAAAGAAGAAGCTAGTAGAAGCACCAGTGTTGACTATATATATGTGTATAATCCACATAATGAAACTGAGCTTCATTGCGACGCAAGTACTGTAGGTTCCGGAGCTGTATTGCTACAAAGAGGAAATGACAAACAATTTTATCCGGTATTTTTTTTTCTCAAAACGCACTACGGACGCAGAATCGAGATACCATAGTTTTGAGCTAGAAACGTTAGCAATTGTATATGCTTTGCGACGCTTTAGAGTATATGTAAATGGTATTAAATTTAAGCTTGTAACAGACTGTAATGCTTTAGCTCTTGCGTTAAAAAAGAAAAATATAAATCCGCGCATAAGAAGATGGATATTAGAATTACTTAAATTTGATTATATAACCGAACATCGTCCAGGCACAAAAATGAATCATGTTGATGCGTTAAGTAGACTAGCTGCAGAAGTATTAGTCATAGAAGATAATTCATTAGTAGGTATACACGGACAGTTCTAATCACCTTCTCTGAGAGTCGGGCGGGGTGCGGGGGTATCTCTTTAGCGCGGGGGCTGACGTCATGCGGGCGGGGAACGCTCAGTATCGACAAAGGGGGGGGGGGGGTCTGAACGTGATATTCGGCCGTTCGTAAACAAATAGACGGAATTATCTTCCTCTTTTTTTTGATATTTTTTATAAATATTTATGAGGGATATTGGGTCCGACGTGTCAGGACATAGATTTTGGTAGGTGTAAACAAAAGTCTTCGCAAGGAGAAGGATAGGAGAGAGGAACAAGAGTATGAACCAATTTTATATTATAATAATTGATTTATTTTAAAAATGTGGGTATGTGTTTATTACAATGTGTGTGTGTGTCTTAATAATTAAAGTATATAAATAATAAAAGTATATAAAATATAAAATATACATGTTCCGGAGGTGGGGCCTCTGTAACAAAAATTAATATTGAATAAAATTTAAATTAATTAATTAATAAACTAATTTCATATAAATTTAAAAGAATACTTACAGTTCCAATTTTCCTCCTCATCATACGGCTCGAGGCCGAACAGTTTTTTAAGATTAAAAACGTCAATAAAAGTCCACGGAAATTTTTGACAATATTCTTCGTTGTCACCCCATAGGGCGTCGATATTATCCCGCTCACAGCGGCGACACCATCTCACATACCGTCGATGTAGATATAAGTGATATTCAACATCCTCCACCAACTGAAATAACATAATTATTATATAAATATAATTATTATATAAATATAAATATATGTCAAACACACGATAATACTAATGCGATTATTCAGCAAACTGAAGACCAAATTGATATATCCAGACATATTTGACATTTTACTTTTTCACCAACTGCACTGTGCAACGGTTTGAGACTTCGTGACAGCACAATGGGTAGACATCCTCTCGGAAAAAAGATTTTAAAGTAGGGATATATATCAGAAAGAGAAGAAAACTGGAGAAGAAAAACACTAAAGAAGAAAAACAAAAGTAATCATGTTTTACAGGTAGTGCAGCATCTTTGCGCAGTACTCTAGCACGAGAGAGAACGCGAGAGATAGCGCGAAGGGGAGAAGAGAGATGAGAGGAATTATTTTCTAAAATGAAATAGGCATTTTTAATAATAATAATATAAATGTTTATTAATAAATGTGGATATGTGTTTATTAATAAGTGTATGTGTGCGTGCGTGATATATTGAAAAATATAATATTTAAAATAGAAAAATATTAATATAATATATAAAAATGTTGTGTGGTGAACGGGCTCCTTCTGTAATATAAAAAGGTATTAATAATTATATTTTTAGTAATAATTATTATAAAGTATAAAAAACTTACATGAACTGCTCATCCAATCAGCCTTTATTTGTCTGCGTTACAACCAGAATTGAGTTCTGTTATTACGCAGAAATTACGAATTCGCAATAATCAAATGGATGTTTTGTCATAAACAAATGATGCATAGAGAGACAATGATATAGATCATTCGTAAGAGGTTTTTTTAAACCGATTTCACGTCCGTGTGTCGCCTGCACGATTGAATTTACCGGAGTGTTTCTCGAAAGCGCTGGAACATTGGTATCTACTCTTAAGAAACGTTTGCGTAGAGATTTTCTTGTTTCTTCAAGTCGCACGATTCGAGCTGTCCGCGATTGTAGATCTCCGATCAATAATCGCGGATTTATTTGCATTCCAACAAATCTCCGTGGTTTTTCTGGACATTGTCCTTTCAGTCGATACACTTGTCGCAATCTGACTCCCATTTACGGTCCCACCCTTTTTTATAACTATCAGGATGCATTCCTCCACAAAAATTTTCTTTTTTTTTCAGTATATCGGCTATCTCCAACACATGTTGTTCCAATTCCGCAACGTATTTCTCCTGAGTTGCCATTATAACTACTTATAACACTTAAAGAATTTTTAAAATTCACGTTTAATTTTTATGTAGACGTATCAGCGTCGATGTTCGACAGCTTTGCGCCCTTGCTCCTCTATCCAGCGGCAAAAAAAATCCAGCGCCGATATTCAGCAGCTTTGTGCTCTTGCTCCTCTGTCCAGCGGAAAAAAAAATCCAGTGATAAGGAACGGAGATTATCTTTTTGAGATGCAATAAAACGCTCGATACACATATAAACACAGAGAGAAGAAAAGATTAGACAAAATATAAGAAAGATGGAAGCGCGTCAAACCGTAGTACGTGTTTGAAAGCGCGTCAAACCATAGTACATGATTTGAAAGCGCAGACATCGGTGAAAAAAGTAGAAAAAAAGTATAACGGTTATTTTCTTGTGTCAGAAGTGTCAGCGGCATAGTAGTGAGTAAAAAAGAAATGGAAAATAATTTCGAAGCAATATTAGATTAGTCGTCTGACGAAGATCACGCGTTGTCGGATGACAGTAATTATATTAGTGATCGCAGTGAGGTTACCGATATTGACGACAAGATAGTGGACAATTTACAAATCCTTGGGCTCAACGGACGTACTAAAGTTTATACCATATACTTTTACTATTCAACGGGTGGTGCTCTAGCTCTATGTACTTCGTATATGATCTCTATTCAAGACTTCGAGCACACGTATGCTGTTCGAAAGCTTGTGATTAGATCGCACGATGCAGTGGATGATCGATGGTGCTGCAATTGTAAAAATCTATTATATATAATAATGTCGTGTGATAGTGCCCAGTTTGTACGCAGTAAAAGTAGGAAAAAAACATGGAAAGCAGAACGAACGCGACCTGTTGAAGCGATCCCACCAAGTCACTATCTTGAGCCAATATTTTGCATAGCTGCAGCGTTGCGAAGGGTTTATAGAACAGCTCGAAGAACGCAGCCGTGTCAAGCGTCCGCGACTCTCGATCGGAATTCGACAATCTTTGGTTGCTAGAATCGCGCGACTCGAGAGTGCAAAGATTCGATTACAGACAAGGTTTATGCCTGGTGGTGGTAATTATAGTGGTGAAAATAATGCGGGAAGACTCGTTTGGCGGGATATTAATACGGCGTTCGAAAACCGTATACTGACCGGTGCGGTAATAAACAATAATTACATCGAACCTCGTCAATTTCTCGAGAACGCCTAAGACATTGTGCTCGAATACGTGGAGAAAGTGATGCAATGTATCTTCGTCACGTTCCGTTTGAAATATCGCACCAATTCATTCGGTGGTCGAAGATTGCCAAGACTGTCGAAATATACAGCGCGATTCCCCCTCTTTGCGTACGTCACCCAATGAGTACCTGGCCCTGTGGTGTTATCCAAATTCACGATGCCGCTCTCGTTTCGATATATACCGCCGATCGGTAAAGAGTCACGCATGAAAACGCCTCTAAAAAATGGTATACGCATACGTTTTGCCAGTTGTAGCAATTGTACATTGTGGTTACGCCCTATGGCATTTTTAGCGTCTCTGACATTTTTTTTCTTTTTCTCGTTGAAACTCCTCGTATTTGTACGGAGCGAGATACATACCGCGACCTTCAATGGCGCGATTGTGACGTAGTATCTCTTGCAACTGAAGCTGCGCAGCTTTTCCGTTCACCATCTTTGCAACGCCAGCAGCTCCACCGATCAGGGATCCGAATGCGCCCAACATTGGTAAAATCGGCAATACGCCGCCGCATTTCGCTACCGTATCCGTTTTTTCGCCGTCTTTTTCTTCGTAGTCGTTTTCAGGCCCATACCGAGCTTCGTTTTTGCTTTCATCGCTGTCCAGACAGCTGTGGCGGAGGCTCTCTCACCGAGAGTCGAATCTCTCGCGGAAATACGTTCTCGCGCTTTCGTAGCGAATATATTATCCGCCGCGTGTTTCTTGGTGCGATCGTTGCTCCGAGAGTACGTTATATCATGTTCACGGCACGCCGCGTCCAATGGGTTGATACCTCGATCGCCTCTGGCTAATCGCTTCTGTAGCCGCGTGCCCGGTCCGCAAAACTGATAGCCGGGGATATGGAATTCGATCGGAAGTGCGTTTATCGCGCGATTTAACAGCCCGTTACCTATTTTCGTTGACATTCGCTGCAATCCTTTATTAACGGCGCTGGACCGTCAATGTGCGTTTGCTGCCACGGTTGATTATAATGCTGCATGCATCGACGATATTGCTGAACCTCAGAATCAATCTTTATGTGTTCCGGAAGCTTGTCCCACAATAGCTGCACGTAGTGATCAAAGTTTTGTAACAAAAGTGCTTTCAGCACAAACTGCAACTGCTCAGCGGTAAGCGTGAGAATATCTCTCTTGTCCCTCCAAAGAAGAAACATTTTCAAGACTGAGTGATTTCACATCGACGCACCTCTATATATACAGGGTGTCCGGTAATTCGCGCCCCACCCGCCATGTGCAGGTAGAGCAGGTCAAACCGAGTAAAAAGTCATCTACCATTTTGCAAAATTCTCAATAATAAGAGAGAAATTAATTAATAAAGTTCGGCCAGTACAAGCGTGCGGAGAGAAAGGACGGCCCACTGTGGCGTGGTCACTAAGCGCGCGGCGATAAGCGACAGCGTAATGTTATACCGTTGCTACGCGCGCGACCGCGTGACGAAACGTTGGCAGACGCGCTTTGCAAATGAACACGCCTAAGTATAAATGATTGAAAAATAATTAATATAACTAATTTTTTAATATTTTTTGACATTCTCTCTCTCTCTCTCTCTCTCTTTCTCGTGCACGGAGAGCATTTTCTTTTAGAATTTACCCAAAATCATGGTAATCGTGGGACAATATGGTATGGAAAGAATTTTATGAGAATTTTTCTGATTAATATTTATCGCAATAAAAAATAATATCTATCATTATAAAATATAAAATATGTTTAATTAATTTTATAATACAGTTTAGTATACAGTTTAATAAAATTAGTAAAACATATTTTATATTTTATAATGATAGGTATTATTTTCTATTGCGATATATATTAATCAGAAAAATTCTCATGAAATTTTTCCCATACCAATATTGTTTCACGATTCGCATGATTTACAGAATTATAAGAGAAATGAATTTTAAATAAATTCTAAGAGAAAATTCTGTGGAACAAACATATTATGCTATCGTTTCCACCTTGTGGTAGATAGCACGGCGCATTTTTTTATAGTGGTATCCCCAGTAGGTCTAATCCACAGTAGGTATAATTGACGGGTTCTAATCCAGGTCCTCCGAGGGGTGAGCGGGGTGCGGGGGTATCTCTGTGGCGCGGGGGCTGACGTCGTGCGGGCGGGGGACGCTCGGTTTCGACGAAAGGTAGGGGGGGGGGTCCTGAACGTGATATTCGACCGTTCGTAAACAAATAGATGGAATTATCTTTTTTTGATATTTTTTATGAAAATTTATGAGGGATCTTGGGTCCGACGCTGCGGTTATCGACGAACGTGTCAGGGCATAGGTTTTCGTAGGTTTAAACAAAAGTCTTCGCAAGGAGAAGGATAGGAGAGTGGAACAAGAGAATGAGCCAATTTTATATTATAATAATTGTTTTATTTAAAAAAATGTGGGTGTGTTTATTACAATGTGTGTGTGTGTGTGTGTGTGTGTGTCTTAATAATAAAGTATAAAAAATATATATAATAAAGTATAAAAAATATATAATATAAAATATAAAAATAATCCGGGGGTGGGACCTCTGTAACAAAAATTCTCATTAATATTGAATAAAATTTAAATTAATTAATTTCATATAAATTTAAAAGAATACTTACAGTTCCAATTTTCCTCCTCATCATACGGCTCGAGGCCGAACAGCTTTTTAAGACTATAGACGTCAATATAAGTCCATGGATATTTATTACAATATTCTCGATCCTCTGTGCTGTCACCCCATAGGGTGTCCATATTATTCCGCTCACAGCGGCGACACCATCTCACATACCGCCGATGGAGATATATGTGATGTTCAACATCCTCCACCAACTGAAATAACATAATTATTATATAAATATAATTATTATATAAATATAAAATATATATGTCAAAACACACGATAATACTTACGCGATTATTCAGCAAACTGAAGACGAAATTGATATATCTTGGTGAGAACATTTTAAGCACTTTTATTCTCTAACTGCACTGTGCAACGGTTTGAGACTTTGTGAGAGCACAATGAGTGGACATCCTCTCGGAAAAAAGATTTTAAAGTAGGGATGTATATCAGAAAGAGATGAAAACTAGAAAAGAAAAAACAAACCATGTTTTGCAGGTAGCGCAGGATCTTCGCGCAGTACCCTAACTTTATGATTATTTTCCCGTCCGATTTATCTCTCAGCGGGCCGCACTCGTCGCGCGAGAGAGAGAACGCGAGAGAGATAGCGCGAAGGAGAGGAGGAGAGAGACGAGAGGAGGAGGAGAGAGAGATGAGAGGAATTATTTTCTAAAAAATGAAATAAGCATTTTTAATATTAATATAAATGTTTAGTTTAATTTTAATGTAGACGTATCAGCGCCGATGTTCGGCAGCTTTGTGCCCTTGCTCCTCTGTCCCCCCCCCACCCAGCTGCAAAAAACCCAGCGATAAGGGATGGAGATTATTTTTCTGAGATGCAATAAAACGCTCGATACACATCATATAAATACAGAGAGAAGTAAAGATTAGACGAAATATAAGGTGGATGGAAGCGCGTCAAATCTTAGTACATGTTTTGAAAGCGCGTCAAACCATAGTACATGATTTGAAAGCGCATGCATCGGTGAAAAAGTATAGCGGTTACTTTGTAGTGTCTGAAAGTGTTGCTTGGGTGAAGAATGGAAATTAATAATTTCGAAGCAATATCGGATGAGTCGTCTGACGAAGATCACGCGTTGTCGGATGACAGTGATTATATTAGTGATCGCAGTGAGGACCTTACAGATTATGACAATAATATAGTGCCTAATTCGCAAATCCTTGCGCTAAATCGACGTACAAAAGTTTGCGCCATATACTTTTACTATTCGACGGGTGGTGCTTTAGCTTTATGTGCTTCGTGTATGATCTCTATTCAAGACTTCGAGCACATGTATGCTGTTCGGAAGCATGTGATTAAATTATACGATGCAGTGGATGGTCGATACTGTGAAAATTGTAGGGATTCATTGTATATAATAATGTCGTGTAATATGTGCCCAGTTTGTACGCAATAAAAGTAGAAAAAAAAACATGGAAAACATCGAACAGAACGAACGCGACCTGTTGTCCCACCAAGTCACTACCTTGAGTGAATATTTTGCATGGCTGCAGCGTTGCGAAGAGTTTATCGAACAGCTCGAAGAACGCAGCCGTGTCAAGCGTCCGCGACTCTCGATCGGAAATAGACAATCTTTGGTTGCTAGAATCGCGCGACTCGAGAGTGCAAAGATTCGATTGCAGACAAGGTTTATACCTAGTGGTGGTAATTACAGTGGTGACAATAACGCGGGAAGACTCGTTTGGCGGGAGATCGATACCGCGTTCGAAAACCGTATACTAACCGGTGCGGTAATAAACAATAATTACATCGAACCTCGACAATTTCTCGAGAATGCCAAAGACATTGTGCTCGAACACGTGCAGAAAGTGATGCAAGAACACATTAATGTCAAAGTGAACACTGTGTTTAATGGTGAGTTTGTGTCGGGTGATAAGAGCGCCGCCAAAGTATCAATACGAGAAACTATGAACTCTTCCGCACATCCGATTTACGCGAGTGCGAGCGCCGCGTCATCGAGCCCACTCTAACATCGCTCGAAGAATTCCAGGAACGCGATAGCGGGTGGACTTTGTCGCGAATAATCGATTTAATTATTAATATAAACAAATATAATCCAATGCACGCGGGATGCTATATTAAATTACCGCGAGAAATAACGATGAAAAGAGCGGTGATAAACGTGCAATCTAAAGACAATGCGTGTTTCGCGTGGGCGGTGGTCGCTGCTCTCTACCCCGCTGAAAGTCACGCGGAACGGGAATCATCATACCCACATTATACAACAGTGCTGAATTTCCAGAACATTGAGTTTCCAGTGACTGTTAATCAAATTGAAAAATTTGAACGTGTAAATAACATTTCGATAAATGTATATAGTATTGAAAAAGAGAATAACATTGTCCCGATACATCTCGGTGAAGAGAAGAAAGAAAAGCATGTCAACCTGCTGTACGTGCAAGATCCGCGAGACAACAGCGTTGGACATTTCGTGTGGATCAAGAATCTATCACGGCTTGTCAGCTCACAATTGAGCAAAAATAAATGCATGAAATATATCTGTGATCGGTATGTATATTTTAATAAGAATGTAATATATAAATTCTAAAAATCTTTGAATAAAAGATAAAATTGTGATTTTTTTTTTGCAGATGTTTGCACTATTTCGGATACAAAGAAAAGTTGCAGTCACACATGGTTGACTGTGGGCAGATGAACGACTGCGCTATCCGGTTACCGAGCGATGAGAACAAGTGGCTCGCGTTCAACAACTTTAATCGGAAAGAGCGGCTTCCATTCATCGTATATGCCGACTTGGAATGCATTTTGGCGAAGACGGATAAGGAGGAAGAAGAAAAAAATTTATACCAACATCACGAGGTATTTAGCGTCGGGTATTATGTACATTGTTTGTACGACGACTCGTTATCCGCGTATCATTCTTGTCATAGCGCCGATTGCGTTTCGTGGTTCGCTGAAGAATTAAAAAATTTAGCACTGCGTGTAAAAAATATTTTAACGACAAGTGTCCCAATGGCAAATTTGACATCGGATGAGTGGAAAAAATTTCACAGCGCGAAGTATTGTCACATTTGTGAAAAACCGTTCGAGCAAGACGATACACGCGTACGCGATCATTGCCATCTGACTGGACGATACAGGGGTCCCGCACACTCAAATTGTAATCTAAATTATAAAGAATCATTTTTTATTCAGTAAGTACAGTTCGAAGGGCATATCGAATTACTACCGATAACGAAAGAAAAATATATTTCATTCACAAAATATGTTAAACTTGCAGACGATAAGAATCAAATTAAATTACGTTTCATCGATTCGTATAAATTTCTTACAGCCAGTCTTGACAAATTAGCATCGTTTTTGAATAAAGATAAACTCCAAATTTTAAAACCGCAATTTCAAAATTTATCGACAGAAGATTTCAATTTATTAACACGGAAGGGCGTCTTTCCGTATGAATATATTGACTGTGTCGATAGGTTGCAGGATACGAGTTTACCACCGCGCGAATCATTTTACAGTTCCTTGACCGATGACACAGTATCCAAGAGCGATTACGCGCACGCCGAGAATGTTTGGCAACGATTCTCCATTCAAACGCTAGGCAAGTATAGCGATCTGTATTTAAAAATTGATGTCTTGTTATTAGCAGATATTTTGAGAATTTCCGCGATAGTTGTATTAAAAGTTATGGTCTCGACCCCGCGTATTACTATACTCTTCCCGGATACACGTGGGATGCTATGCTAAAACATACGAAAATTACGTTCGAATTACTTACAGACATCGATATGGTCATGTTTATCGAACGCGGTATACGCGGTGGACTGAGTCAATGTTCAAACAGATACGCGCACGCTAATAACAAGTACATGCAATCATACGACCCATCGAAACCATCATCGTATCTTATGTATTATGATGTGAATAATTTGTACGGATGGGCAATGTATCAGCCATTGCCTTATGCCGATTTTCGATGGGTCGACAACATATCTAATTTTGACATATCATCTATCACTCCCGATTCGCATATAGGCTATATCCTCGAAGTAGATTTAGAATATCCGCAGCATCTTCACGACACGCATACTGACCTTCCGTTTTGCCCAACACGCGACAAGCCACCTGGTAAGCGGGAGGCCAAGCTCCTCTGTACGATAAGAAGTGTTACGTCATACATTATCGCAACCTGCAGCAATGTACGCGTTACGGTCTTCGCGTTACAAAAATACATCGCGTATTACAATTCGCTCAATCCACATGGCTCCGCGGTTACATTGAACATAACACACAATTTAGAACACTGGCTAAAAATGATTTTGAAAAAAATTTATATAAATTGATGAATAATGCGGTATTTGGAAAAACAATGGAAAATGTGCGTAATCGTGTCGATGTAAAATTATTGACAAAGTGGGACGGACGATACGGAGCAGAGGCAATGATAGCGAAACCAAATTTTCACAGTAGAAGCGTCTTTTCAGAAAATTTAATTGCCGTAGAATTACGGAGACTTGAAGTGAAATTCTATAAACCAGTCTATGTCGGCATGTGCATACTCGATATTTCCAAAACATGTTTGTACGAATTTCATCACGAGTATATGTTACCGCTGTATCGTGACAAATGTCGGATAATGTACACCGACACAGATAGTCTAATATACCATATTAAATGCGAAGACGTATATGAAAATTTGAAACAAGATATTGTCAAATTTGATACGAGCGATTACGCTGTGGATAATGCGTACGGTATACCGCTTGTGAATAAAAAAGTACCGGGTCTAATGAAGGATGAAAATAACGGTGAGGTAATGACCGAATTTGTAGGGCTCAGAGCAAAAATGTACGCTTTGAGAGTAAATGGCAAAACTGATACAAAAAAATTAAAAGGTGTTAAGAGTAACATTGTCGCGAGAACGATAACATTTGATGATTATACACAGTGCCTGAATGATGTAATTGAAATGACGCGACAGCAGTCTTGTATAAGATCAAAACTGCATAAAGTATACACCATTCGCGAAACGAAAATTGCTCTGAGTCCGTACGACGACAAGCGGTATATCGTACCTGATTCGACCGACACATTACCATGGGGACACTATAAGATATAAATGTAATTACATAACATTATTAGTAACATTACAATAAATACATTACATTATATTACATCATATTATATTTACGTTGTAAATGTAATATGATGTAATATAATGTAATGTGTTTGTGTGTGTGTTTAATATATTATAATGTAATGTGTGTGTAATATTAATAAAGATAGAATATTAATAAAGATTATTTTTGTATTTCATATTTCATATATTGTTACGATTATTGGACAGGATGTATTAATAAAGATTATTTTTGTATTTCATATTTCATATATTGTAACAATTATTGGACAGGATGTATTAATAAAGATTTTGTATATCTTCATATTTCAAATACTTTATATATATATATATATATATATATATATATATATGTTGTACACATTGTATATTTTTTTCCATAAATTAAAAAATAAATACAATCTGTATGAATTAAATCACATTGTCCTTATGTATCCAAGAATTGTGCGAATTGTCAAATCCCAGCCATTTCACGTAAACTTCGTCACCTCTTCTGCGCAATACTTTCTCCACGAGATACACGTCCGGATAAATCGCGCGATGCAACTCGTGCTCGTAGAACGCTCCAGCGGCAGATTTTTTGCGATAATCCTCGAGTAGATAGCTTGCGGGATTAGTATGCTGTACTTTAACTATCTTAAACACCTCAGTTGTCCAATTTGGCGTGTAACCTTTCTCGAAAAGTGTCTTGTACTTGCTAACGCGTACCGGGTCACCTACTTTGAACTTTGCCAGACCCGCAATATTTACGCGATTGTACACGGTAGCCAAGAGTCGTTCAGCGATCGCGGGGGTAACGTCGACGGGTCGCATGCCGATCGTTCGATGCTTGCGCGCGTTGTAATCCGATACGAGTCGCGGCAACGCGTCGATCCACTTGTAAGTTCCGTTTAGCGTAAACATCTTCCACATATCGTTCTTCAGTGTGCGATTGAATCGCTCGACGACCGATGCCTTCAACACCGAATATGTGGAATAGTGATTGATGTCATGTTTCCGCATAAGCCGTTGCACGTCAGCGTTGTAAAATTCTTTCCCCATATCGGTTTGTATGTTTCTCGGACATTTCTTGCTATCTCGAATTATCTCGGTGATAGCGTCAGCTGTCTCGCTTGCACCTTTACTCTTGAGTGGTACAGTCCACGCGTGCTTGCTCAACACATCGATGACGGTGAGTATGTAGTGGTAACCTCTGTTGAAACGGGAATACGGACGCATCTCGACGATGTCAGCTTGCCACAGGTCATCGTATCCCCGCACTATGACGTGTCTTCGGGGAAAATTTTTTCTCGCCGGTGCATGCAGTTCGTTCACCAACTGCCGTTTCTCTAAACTATGTTGTTTTTTCGCTTCACCGGTTTTTCTCGATCGCCATTTGTTGTCATTGTTCATTTTATCACTCATTTCCGTTCGATAGCCGTTCTTTACCCGTTCTTGATCCGTTCTTTACCCGTTCTTGATCCGTTCGTAGCCGTTCTTTACCCGTTCTTGATCCGTTCTTGATCATCCGCTACCATTCGATAGCCGTTCTTGAGCCGTTCATGTATTGTTCACTTCCGTTCTTGACCTATTCGAAAATCGTTCTTGACCCGTTCGCAGCCTTGTTCACAGTCGTTTCTGACCCGTTCGTAACCGTTCCTGACCCGTTCGTAGCCATTTCTAACCCGTTCGCAACCGTTCCTGAGTTGTTTGTAGCCTCGCATGTAGCCGTCGATGACTTGTTCGTAGCCTCGTTCGCAGCCCTGCTTGAGATGTTGGTAGCCTCGTTCGCAGCTATTGCTAGGCCGTTCGCAGTTGTTGCTAGGTCGTTCACTACCACTCATTGTAGTTAGATAGCAGTTCGATAACCCTTCGTAGCTGTTCGATAATTGTTCGTAGCCGTTCGATAGCCCTTCGTAGATGTTCGATAACCGTTCGATAGCAGCTCCCGTTCACTGCTACTCATTCAGGTTGATAGTCGTTTCTGAGTTAGCCGCACGTCGAAGCTCGTTTATCGCAGTCCGTAACGCTCGCACGTCCTCCTCAAGCGCAGTCAGCCTCTCATCTAATTCTTTCTGTTGATGCCTCAACGTTTTAATGCATTCCTCCAGGTACAGTTTGTTGACGGCATCAGTATCAGCTTCAGGTTGCGCTACACGGCGAATCTTGTGCGAATCTCGCATCATAGTCCGTAGCAACGCGACACAGAGCGTTTTCGCGCACGTAACTTCTTACCAATCTATGATCGCTTGTGTCGGTTGCATCATTTCTCTGTTCGAATAATCCAAACTTGTTGATAGGCATTTTTTCGATGCGAGTGACGCAGATCGACTGATTAGTTTTGTCGAGACACCGTTTAATTTATAATAATGCCGACTTCGCGAAGTTCCTCGATGATCGACAGGATCTCGTTGTCATGAGCGTTGTGACCAGCATGGCGCGAAGCGTCGAGCAATCGTAGGCGATCCACTAACTCGTTGGGGTCGTCCCAGTGCACGTAATTGATCTTATTGTCGGTTAGCGTCATTGCGCGAGGCATGGATACTCCCTTTCCAGATATTTTCTTTTTCGGTTCGATCGACATCAACGGTGCGATTATTTGTTTGTACTTGTATCCCCTGTTGCTTCTTAATTGACCTTGCGCATCATAATTGCCTTTATGCGCGTTCGTCACCAATAATATGCTTTTGTATTTTTGCATATCATCCTCCGTGTAAATAATGTCATCGGGAATTCTCTTGAAAATCAACTCGTATAATCCAGGTGTGCCAACGTACCTCACTTTGTCTATAATTATAGAGTCATCTTTGTCGATGTCGAATAGTTTGTTACCGAGCAGCATTTCATCCTTGTCGAAATAGACACCGTACACGTGATCGATCTCTTTTTTTTCATCGCCACCGAGGAGAGTGCTCATATACTCTTGTCCCAGTGGCCCCAAGTGCTTTCGCAACATTTCTTGACCTTCCGACGTTTGTAACCTGTTTCGAACAAACGATGTTTCGAGCGAGTTGTCCGTTGTTTCAAAAACATCGTTTGCACGTATTTCGGGTATCATAGGTTGTACGATTCTCGTTGTCGCGAACGGTGTAGAGGTTGTCGGCGGTTCATCCAATAAAGCGTCCGATTGTTTCGATCGATCAGATGTACGCGACATCGATGAGCGATTCGCGTTCAATCGCTTCCTCTTTTTCGGTGTCACATCCTCCTCCTCCTCATCCTCTTCCTCCTCCTCCTCATACCGCTTGATGGGTAACGTTTTAATCTTCGCGTCAGCGTTACTTTCCGGCGCGTTTTTCACCGCAATCAGGCTCGAGTCGACGATCTTTTGTAGCGGTTCGATAATAGGCTTAAAGTGGGTCTTGACCGCGATATCGTCATCGATCTTACCGGTCTTCAAAGCGCGATGTTTCTTGCGGATCGATTCGCTCGTTTTCGCAATCTTCCTCGCAATCTTTTCACGCTCGCGAATATTATCGCTCTCAGCCATGTCGGTAGAGTGTCGAGCGCTCGCGTTTCACCCCTCTCGACAGAATACCGGGCAACGACTAATCGTTTTGTGGAATCGCGAACACGTTAAATCCTGTTCTGTATCGCCCGTTCGTAAGCGAGCTGTCCTTGTCTATCACTAGAAATCCATACTTTTGCTGCCAACAAGTATGACATAATTCACTGAAATCCTCGTACGACATATCGGTATTCACATGATCGTTGTACACATGTTTCAAGTTGGTACCGTCCTGCTTAAACATGATCAGCAGGTTCGCGTTGTCGCGTATAAGATGTTTTGATATTCTCGCGTACGTCTGACAGAGATAGAAGCAGTCGACGTTCGAATGACGTCCCATTAAGAAGTACTCTCTTATCGTATCTTGCTTGTCACACGCCACTTCATCGAAGACGAAAATCGAGTTTGGACGTGCCTCGCTCGGTGGAATAACGTCACTGTTATTGGAGAACGTAAAGTAACCGATTTCGTCGATCGACGTGAACAAATTCTCCAGATACTGATATTTCGGCTGTTGCAGCGACTTCGAGTACACGTACACGTTCTTGAAACGTACACCGTGCGGACTTTCCAGTAGGCTTATCAGAACGTTGGTTTTACCGCAATTCGAAGGGCCGCAAACGATCGCGCGTATAGTAGTCGGTAGCATCGTACCGTGTCTGCGCATCTCCGCGTTGTCCCCCATCGATCGTAATCTGTCGTCGCAATTCGTCACGCGTATCGTCAAAGGTTGTCGCACGAATCTCATTTTTATACTCCCGATTGGATCGAACGCCTGTCTATATATATAGAGGTGCGTCGAAGTGAAATCACACAGTCTTGAAAATGTTTCTTCTTTTGACGGACAAGAGAGATATTCTCACGCTTACCGCCGAGCAGTTGAAGTTTGTGCCGAAAGCACTTTTGTTGCAAAACTTTGGTCACTACGTGTAGCTACTGTGGGACAAGCTTCCGGAACACATAAAGGTTGATTCTGAGGTTCAGCAATATCGTCGATGCATGCAGCATTATAATCAACCGTGGCAGCAAACGCACATTGACGGTCCAGCGCCGTTTATAAAGGATTGCAGCGAATGTCAACGAAAATAGGTAGAGGTCTATTAAATCACGCGATAAACGCACTTCCGATCGAATTTCATATCCCTGGCTATCAGTTTTGCGGTCCGAGGACTCGGCTAGAAAAGCGATTAGCTAGAGGCGATCGAGGTATCAACCCACTGGACGCGGCGTGCCGTGAACACGATATAGCGTACTCTCGGAGTAACAATCTAGCCGAAAGACACGCGGCGGATAGGATACTCGCCAAGAGAGCGCAAACTCGCATCATTGCAAGAGATTCGACTCTCGGTGAGAGAGCCGCAGCCACAGCTGTCTGGACAGCGATGAAAGCCAAGACAAAGTTCGGTATGGGTCTGAAGACGAACAAGACGAAGAAAAAGACGGTGTAAAAACGAATACTTCCGGCAGCGAAACGCGGCGATCTATTGCCGATTCTACCAATGTTGGGTGCGCTCGGATCCCTGATCGGTGGAGCGGCTGGCGTAGCAAAGATGGTGAACGATGGAAAAGCCGCGCAACATCAGATGCAAGAGATGCTACGTCACAATCGCGCCATGGAAGGTCACGGATTATATCTTGCGCCATACAAATACGGACGAGGAGTCTTAACGAGAAAAAAAAAACGTCAAAGAGACGTTAAAATTGCCACAGGGTGTAACTACCAACATACAATTGCTGCAACTGGCAAAACGTATGTACATTCCATATTTTAGAGGTGTTTTCATGCGTGACTCATTACCGATCGGTGGTATATATCGAAATGAGAGCGGCATCGTAAATTTGGATAACACCAAAGGACCTGGTACTCATTGGGTGGCATACGCAAAGAGAGGGAATCGCGCTATATATTTCGACAGTTTCGGCAATCTTCGACCACCGAATGAATTGGTGCGATATTTAAATGTGATGAAAATAGAATATAATCACACACCTGTTCAAAACTTACGATCAGAGCATCTGCGGACAATTGTGTTTGCAGTTTCTCCAAACGGTCGATGCACGCGAATTTAAAGACAGACATTGCGCTATTTAACTTAGTATTTGTTAAACAGTTTGGTCAACATGTCTATGACATTCACGCTGAATGGGAGGAGTAGCGTTCTCGCGGTAAACTACTTCCCCACCGTAGATTTGAGCGATAGTGAATACGAGCTCGGTCTAGCGGATTTTGAGAGTTATCACACGATATCGAACGTGAATTCCACGAATAATAAATTTTACTTTGGCAAAGATGACGCGGAAATTATGATTCCCGAGGGATCGTACGAGCTGCAAGCGATACATGAATTTTTGAAACATACAATTTCACGAGAACATCCGCGACATGCAGTTCGTGACGACGATAAAAAACACGCTGACGACGGTGACTTTGAAGATGGAGAATGGCCGATAGTGCTCCGGGCTAATTACAATACGATGAGGAGCGAGATTAAATGTGCCTACAGAATAAATTTTAGCAATCCTAACAACATTGGATCGCTACTAGGATTCTCGAGCCGTATACTACAGCCGCGAAAATGGTACGAGTCGAACACGCCGATTAACATTATCAACGTGAACATTATCCGCGTAGAGTGTAACGTGACCGCGGGTGCGTACAGCAACGGCAAACTCGTTCATACGATACATGAATTTTCACCGAGGGTACCACCAGGATATAAGATATCGGAAACACCGGCGCACATCATTTACCTACCGATCATCGTACGAAGCATTACGGATTTAACGTTACGTGTTGTCGACCAAAACGGACGATTACTCGATTTTCGAGGAAAAGAGATCACAATTAGATTGCACGTACGACGGCGACAGTGATAACATACATATGCAGCGTATGAGATGCTCGTGTTGAACAAAGACGTGAGAGATAACACAATCTTTACGAGGCCAGCGACAACAACGTCGGCATTCGCTAATATCCAATCATCCAGTTGTATTAAGAAAAAGAAATTGAACGCATCAAACGTTGCGTTTTTACAATCTTTGGGATTTGCGGTGGGAAACATTTGAACGATGACTGATATTCTCAACATCGAAGACGAGCCAATCTTTGACGATCGCATCGTCAAGATTGAGACTCATGCGTACAACCCGTTTGCCAACACAACATTTGGACACAGTGACGAGATAAGAATACCCATACAACAACAGGATCTGTATACGTTGCCGTATGAGAGTTTCTTATACATCGAGGGAAAACTGAAGATAAACAACCCAGTTGGAGGATCTGCTGTGGCGCTGGGAAATAATTGTGCCGCATTCATGTTTGATGAGATTCGATACGAACTTGATGGCGTGGAGATTGATCGCAACAGAAACGTGGGAATAACAAGTGCGCTCAAAAACTATGTAACAATGACATTCGATAGAAGCATGACTATGAGTAACGCCAGCTGGACTGATCTGATTACTGTGAATGGATACTTTAATTTTTGCGTACCGCTCTACATGTTATTGGGATTTTGTGAGGATTACAGACGCGTGGTGATTAACGATCGTCACGAGTTGATCTTAATACGATCGCGCAACGACAACAATTGTCTAGTTGGAGATTCTGCGCTGCGACCTGAGATCAACATATTCAAGATACAATGGCGAATGCCACACGTGTTGTTGAGCGAAATTAAGAAGTTGTCTATGCTGTGCGCTCTGGAAAGCGGACGTTATCTCAGCATGGGTTTTCGCTCGTGGGATCTGTACGAGTTTCCGCTATTGCAGCGTACAACCAAGCATTCATGGGCCATTAAGACCGCGACTCAGCTGGAGAAGCCGCGATACGTTATCTTTGCTCTGCAAACAGGCAAGAAGAACGTTATGGCTGAGGATACGAGTAAATTCGACCACTGCAAATTAACCAATGTGAAACTCTATCTGAACTCGGAATATTATCCGTACGACGACATGAATCTGGATTTCGATAAAAACAGATGGTCGATTCTGTACGACGCGTACACGCGTTTCTCCAAAGACTATTACGGATACGCGTATCTCGAGCCGAGTCTCACCCTCACAATGTTTCTACTTAACGGCCCATTCGTGGTCATCGATTGTTCTCGACAAAACGAATCGGTCAAGAGCGCAACAGTGGATGTGCGATTGGAATTTGAGTGTAAGGAGAATGTGCCTGATAATACCACTGTGTACTGTCTCATCATACACGATCGCATGATCCAGTACAACCCGCTGACCAACGTTGTGCGCAAAATCACCTAAGTGTTCGCGATAACATCGAGTTTAGACAACAATTTAGAGAGGGGGAAGAGGAGCAGGATATAAATCAAAGTCTTGTGAGATGGTTGTCATTCCTCTCGACTGACGCATCAAAGAGGGAGATCTCATCATGTCTGTACCAACGTTTGTGGATCTGCAAGGATTCATCATCAATAACCGATTGATCGTGAAGGAGGTGGCGGTGCTGAGGAGGGGAACTGTTCTCGCACACTACATTTTTCGGAGTCCTGTACCATGGCATCTCCTTACAAAATCTGAAAAGTCTCAAGTTTTATGGTTGATGGCGAATCATCATGGACTGCAATGGGAGGATGGAATCGTTGCGTACAGCATGGCAAAACGATTGATTACAACAGCTGTGGTTGAAGATAATGATGAAATGTCGTGTACCGTATATGTTAAGGGACGCCAGAAACGAGAATGGCTGGCTCATATGCTTGATGATAATGCGAAGGAAAACTTAATCATCGAAACCTTGGATGCTGATTACGACGATATCGAGTCTCTAAATAATCTAGATGTTAAAAAAACTATGCGATGTGGAAAACATGTTAAGAATTGCGCATTACAAAATGTATTCAAAATATTTAACTGGTGGTCACAACGCCAAAAAGAATTGCAATATTAGGAAAAATAAAATATTTAAACATTAATATGTTTTATCTCTTACTACCCCTACTTATTCTTTCCCCCGCGAGTCATTTCTAAGAATTCTTATTTATCCGAGCGCCGTCTCTCCCTTCTTCTAAATTTCAGAGCGCTAGAAGCACTCCCAGATACTCTCCCATCACATTTATTACTAATCTCCCCCCACTACTTTTGGAAAAAAAGCATCACGTATACTCGGTTAGTTTTTATACGATCAGTCTTTCGTCAACTGTTCGCATTGGTGGTCCACTTTTCACAACCTAGAGAAATGTTCTCGACTGGAAGAAGCAGTATGAATTACGTTCCGATTCAGGATAGTAAAACTCCCACAAATAAATGGAACAAGTAAGTTTCGATAAAGCATTGTATATTTTATACTTTATATTTTCCTTATAATTTATTAAAATATTTTTTATAGCATTTCATCCGGACCTCGTCATGCGGTTCGTATACTTGGAAGAAAATACGCCTTAACCCCGACTTCGTATAAATATTTAGAGATTGGAATCAGCGTTGGAGCTGCATCATATGTGGAACTGGCTCTCTGCGATAATCGAGGCAATCGAATAATATTATCCATTGAAACATGGAAATTGCTAATGCAGAAACGAGCGGACATCGAACGACTACAATCGGCTGAAACTCCATTATGGATTCGAGATATGATACTTGAAGTGGTTCAAATGTCTAATTCAAAAATTATAAAAATGACATTATTTAATAATTTTTTGTATATGCAACCATCGACTTTTCTACATTTATTCGACTTTGAAAATTGTATACGTCATATGTATTCATGGCTATCCGAAAATACGTATAGTGTTAATGAAAAGTTTGAAAAATTTGTAGCTGTTTTACAACGTAATGACATCATAGATGTATGCAACGCTGCAAAAGTGATACGCGAAAGTGATGCGTTTGACGGCGAATCACTCATAGATTGCGAATTATTAACATGCGCTATAAATGATATTCTTCACGATGCTTGTAATAAAATACACACTTATTACTAATAAACATTTATATTAATCCTTTGAAAATTCTTTATCGCTAGTGGTAAATATAAATTGGTAGACTTAAATCGACGTTACTAGCCAGTGTTTATTTGATAAAATTCACAACGTTTCGACCATTTGGTTGTGGTCCTTATCGTTTATTTAATAAGTAGTTTCTCACTCGATAAGGCCACAACCAAATGGTCGAAACGTTGTGAATTTTATCAAATAAACACTGGCTAGTAACGTCGATTTAAGTCTACCAATTTTTATTTATATTAATATTTAAAAAAAATGCTTATTTCATTTTAGAAAATAATTTCTTCACACGCATTTCCATCCGCGCGCTCTCCCACCCGTAAACAGTCCCAGCTCTCATACATAGCTCCCACTCGTGCAGTCCTTGCGGGGATGACGTCATACGGGGTCTCGAGGCGAAGCGCGTTTCGTGATGCTGGGAAGCGTCCTCGGGTAGAGAGGGAGGGAGGCTAGGGAGAGAGCTAGCACTTAAAAGAAAGAGATAGCGTGAGGCGTTTACAAGAGAGATATAGCGTGAGGTGCATGTGAGAAAGAGATAGCGCGGCAAATGATAAAGAGAGAGGAGTGGAGAGAGATAAGGAATTTTAAAATACACATTTTTTTTTTTTACAATAATAATTTTATTTAATGTGTATATTTACATTTGTGTGTGTGTGTGTGTATGTGTGAATTTAAAATTTAAAATAAGGATAATATATTAATAAAACTTAAATAAATATAAATGAATATAAAAGTATATAATATAAAAATAAAAAAAAAAGGTTGTGGAGGGGGCGCGACAGTGGTGGTGATGGTCCCGAGGCCATGAGGCTGGAGCAGATACATCCGCCTTGAATCTGATTGGCATGGATGACGGGCAGCAAATGTAAG
>OX424445.1:8934300-9157037 GCA_949152495.1 Lasius fuliginosus
GACTAGGCAATCGAGATTGGAGGTCTCGCGATACCTACGGATTTACCCAAAATAATAGAACAGAAAGAGTAAATATGATTACGCCGTTACACGAAGAATATAAAAAAAACAGACATGATCGCGCAAAGACAATGTAATAATACAACAATATCGGGTTTACTTTACTTAGAAAGCGCACGGGCGGCCAAAAGTAACGCGACAAGCCCGAAATAAGGTGACACAATTACTACAATCAAACGGATCGAACTTTGTTTGCAAACAATGTTAACGGAATTCGTCTCAAATTCTCAATAAGCGCGGTCAACCGTCGTTCGAGTATTCGGTCGAAGAGAACCAGAGAGAACCTTGAATCACGTGTATCGTGGTTAACGGCGAGAGCGTATTGTTATCGACTCGAAATGCTTCGATAATTAATTTGCCGAGGTAGATTGACAAAAGGAGCTCGCCACGACGACTGTTTAAATTAAAATTCGACAATGCGGATTTTACACGTAGCGTGTCTCTATTCTAACATCGCGGGCTCTCTCTCTTTCCTGCGCGTCAGCTCGCCTTCTCTCTCTCTCGTTCTCACGCTCGCCGATCACGTGCTGCGCACGCTCTCGGCATCGAAGTAACGACACGTCACCATATTCTCGCCGACTCTAAGTTCCGGCGTATCCAATGTGGCCGATACAGTTATCCCGAATTTTCGAGATTGATTTTAGGACACGACGATTATGATTACTACAAGGAATTACTAACAACGCGAATGATACGATTGAACACGTACACGACCGCACGCATCCGCATGACACAATAACAAAAGAACCGAAGTCCGGAGAGACAGTACGTCGCGATAAATCGTATGAACTGATGGTCTCGAAAGCTCTCGTCGCTTAACCACACCAATCGCTAAAACACACTAAGAATCGCGAAATTAATGGGCTTAACCCTCACAAAAATCACAAATCTCGCGACGGCGCCAGAGCGATCGAGGTTCGAACACGAAAGGGTTACTATTTCAATTACTCACGACACGGGTAGCCTCACCAATAGACAGACTGATCTTTTTAGGACCCTGGACTTCTTCTCCAAGTCTCGATAAGCTGGCAAGCGGAGCGGGCACGCCGACACGAGGACGATACGCAGGACGATACGAGAGTGATCGCGGTCGATCGCCTGTTCGATAGCAGGGACTAATCCTGCGCGGAGGGGCTGCGCGGACGCTTGGCCAATTACGGCGTCGCGTGGCTTATCGCCGCCTTCCGCCTCACGCGCGGCCGTGTTGAGAGCGACAGTTCCCTTATTATTTAGTAAAACCATTATTGTTTTATTTCGCGACAATGGTAATTTCGGAGGTACCCTCCGTATCCGAGTGTTACGTGGGCAGCGCGTCGGGTTATCCGTTGTGTCTCCGGGCCGCCTCATGTCGTTTCCCATATCTCCGATACAGGGTGTCCTCTTGGCAGGGATGCTTACGGCCCTGGATCGTCTCGAAAATTCGTGTTTTCTTTCCTCGATAACAGTTCCATCCTTCGCCGGGTAGAATCCCTCGCTCCGCCAAATATTTATCACGCTCAATGTTTGGTCGTTTTTTTCTCGTCGACTCAGTTCGACCAAGCTCCGTGCGCGATATATTAAAAAAAATAAAAATAAAGTAGTGCATTAATAATTGAAATTATTATCGCTCGCGATGTCTCTCCGAGTAACGGTTCGGCTCTCGTATCTTTCGCGTGGCGTAGCCGCTCGGATCCTGCCCCGCGATTTTGGGTGGGGTGGACGCGCGTCGGGACGGCAACGTAACAATATATATATATATATATATATATATATATATATATATATATACAGGGTGTCCGATAATTATTGACACAGCCGAAGTGTGAAGGTAGATTGGCTCAATCTGAAAAGAAAAGTCCTGTACCATTTTGCTAAATTCGCAATAGTTATTGCGTTATTAATTAAAATATCTGAGCTAATGAGCGCGTGGGAAGCGGTAGGCCGGAATCGGTAGGCATGTAAGATGGCTTATTTGTTTACGTCTCTTAGCAGTAAAAGCATCATCTGAGCGAGAGGTGGAGTCACGCAGCGAGCGGCGAGCGACGTTTGATATTTGTTGCTAAGAGATGCAAACAAATAAGTCATCTTACATGCCTACTGATTCCGGTCTACCGCTTCCCACGCGCTCATTAGCTCAGATATTTTAATTAATAACGCAATAACTATTGCGAATTTAGCAAAATGGTACAGGACTTTTCTTTTCAGATTGAGCCAATCTACCTTTACACTTCGGCTGTGTCAATAATTATCGAACACCCTGTATATATATATATATATATATATATGGCATGTATTTAATATAAAAAGTTATTACACAACATTTCGACTTGGGTCGAAACGTTGTGTAATAACTTTTTACATTAAATACATGCCAGTTGTGTCGAAGTAATAATTATCTTTGGAATATATATATATATTCCAAAGATAATTATTACTTATATATAAAAGACAAATCTATATCTATATTAATATACAGGGTGGAGCACCTAACTTGCACACCTCGAAAAACTTGTAAATTATAAGTTGTACAAAAAATAGTTATATACAAAAGTTGCATTATTTCGAGGGGGTCATTACATAGTGTATACATTTTTTTTTATAAGTGGAGGCGTTTAAAACATTTCAAGGTCAACTTTGTTCTTTTAAATGGAATGTTATATTTTTTGTTCCACTGTTAGAAGGTACGTTCAATTTTGCGTTCAAATGTATTATCATTGATTGGCCTAAACCTAATAGATAACGAGATATTCAAGGAAACAAAAAGTAACAACGAGTTGGAAATTTAATATCTTAGATGAATGTAGTAAGATGAATAAGCCAGTGGCAAATAACTTATTAATAGTTTATTATTAATAATAGCTCATTATTAATATTACAGTTATCCTTAAATTAGGTGCTCGAATTGGTGCCCGTTAACATTAATACAATGATGTAATCTGTTAATCAATTACGAAACAGCACTCTGAATTGTTTCTGAACTAAGTCTATTGCACGTTTCGAGAATTTGATCTTTCATATTCTCTACCGTTGTGGATGGCTCACGATACACTGTATCTTTCAATGTACCCCACAAGAAATAATCTAGTGGCGTTAGGTCTGGTGAACGAGGTGGCCATAAAATTTCTCCACCACGACCTATCCATTGATTTGGAAATTGTCTATGCAACGCTTCTCTTGACACTCGTGCGTAATGTGCAGGGCAACCATCATGCATGTACCACATTTCTAAACGAATATTTAGTGGTACATACTCCAATAACGTTGATAAGATCTCCGTTACAAAAGTTGCGTATTTTTGTCCCGTTAATTGTCCATCAATAAAGTATGGTCCAATAATTTGATTGCCGAGTATGCCACACCATACATTAATGCTCCATCGTCGTTGGTGATCAATTTCTCTCATCCAGTGTGGGTTCTCTGGTGCCCAATAGTGCATGTTTCTTAAATTAACTTGTCCGTAATTGGTAAACGTAGCTTCATCCGCAAATAAAACACGTTGTAAAAAACGATCATTATTTTGCATTTGATGTAGGAACATTGGCAAAATCGAACACGGTTTTCAAAGTCTGTTCCATGTAGCTCTTGGTGAAGTGATAGATGATACGGATGAAAGGGCCTAGCGGAGTAAGCATGTAAAATCTGCCCTTGAGCATACAGAGCTGACATTAATGTCACAAGTTAGTACCAATATGATAAAACTTTCCACCAAATATTATTTTAAAAAATTCATTTTTTTAGGAGTTATGGAGGGAGAAAGTAAAATCAAAAAATGTATTTTTCTCGAAAACCACTTGACCGATTTTGATGAAAAAAATATATGTTATGTAGACTAATAAAACTAATTAACAAAAAAAATTTCCAAAATGTTTGCCAAAAAAACACCAAAAAAATTTTTTAATTTTTGAATATTTTTTTGAGGGTGATATTTTAGAGGTACCATTTTGAAATTTTTACGAAAATTTCTCTTTGTCCATTATAACATACATTTTTTTCAAATTTTTTAAAATGGTGGAACATAGTTAAAAATACAAAAATCGTAAGCGTCGCGTCACTCCGGCTTAAGCACAGTGCAGTGCCATTCCGCGTTGCGGGTGTTCAATGTGACTTTAATAGCACATATGTACGTCTGCAATTAGCCTATAATATGTATACCTTTAATTTTTATAGTTTCCAGAGTTTACCACGTGGAGGTTGCAGTACGGTTTTAAACTCTTTATCGGGGTGGCTTTTTTAACGTGAGTCCCCTCGCCTCTCACTATGTTTCCGTAAAATCGGGGTGGCTTTTTTAACGTGAGTTCCCTCGCCTCTCACAATGTTTCCGTAAAATCGGGGTGCTTTTTTAACGTGAGTCCCTTCGCCTCTCACTATGTTTCCGTAAAATCGGGGTGCTTTTTGAATGTGAGTCCCCTTGCCTCTCACTACACCTACGATTTATTTAATCTTCTTCACTATTGCTGTCTATTACTGGAATGTTATTTGTTTTCTTAAACAGATCGCTCAATATTTCTGCAGGTTTCAAAATTTTCGCTAAATATCTTGCATGAGATAAATAATATATAATTGCAGCAATATGACAGCAGCATCCAATTGTTCGTAGCCCATTAGCGCATTCACATGCGTAATGTGTTACTCCAGAAATTCCTGTGCTGTTAGGTGTATACCTTAAAAAACACCGGTATTTTGTGCGAAAAACGTGTCGAGACTGAACTTCAACTTTAAGCACATTTTTCTCATTTTTTACGAATTTGATATTGAGTTCTCCGTTTTATCGATCATTTCCGACAAATATGATACCGATTGTGACAGTTGGTAAGATCCTGTGAAAAATATTTTCAAATCTCTTTCTGTCATTTCCGGAAAATCTAATAAGTCCTTAGATGTAATACTTTGGAAAGGAAGTTTTCGTCGAAACCAACCTTTTTCTTCAGCTTCAATAGCTAAAATATTTTCGACACTTTTTCAAGTATGCATCCTTTGAACAACTTCGTCAAAAGTGTCTACATCGGAGTCAAATCTTTTTCCAAAAGTATTATTTAAAAAAGATGCTATCCTGAAATAAAGTCCAACGTTAGGTAACAACTTATTATCAAGTTTGTGATCTAGAAGATGATACTTTTGTTTTAATACGCCATGAACAGATTCTACTGCCCAACGAATTTTAGTTACAAACCGAGATTGATTTGATTCTTCTGTCGTCAACTGCTTTCGCTTTCCTTTTAAAGCTGGCATCAATACTTTAAATTTTTTTGAGTGGGGTCCGATTGACCACGTTGCTTTTGACCACAGAACCCTCTGATAGGTAGACCTAGTAAAAGACCCTATACACCAGTCAATATAATTGGCTGTGGTCAAAAGCAACGTGGTCAAACGGGACGCTATCATTTTTTTTCTTCCAAATCAGACTTTATATCTCGGAAACCGCGATCAAGAACGAAAGTATCACCTTCTTTTAAGAATTTGGACAAACCATTTGGATCTTCCATGATAATTTTCAAAATGTCCGCATCATTTTGATTTGCGAGAAACGGTCCGACCATATCAACGACATATCCGTCAGTCGCACAGATGGTAAAAGGTTTGCAAAAAGGTACTTTCTTCTGACCAGAGAAAGACTTTCTTTGGTACTCAGAGTTAGTACTTTTTTGATGTCGCGCATACGTACCATCGCAAATCAAAAACATGTTTTCTTGGACATCAAACAATTTTTTCGCTATTGTGATAGTATGATTGTTGATAATATCATCTCTATTTAGAGCTTGTAAACCAAAGCGAGTTGGTAAGATGTCCCTTTCAAAAGATTTCATAATACTTCCACAATAATCAGATACTGACTGTTCATATTTTAGTTGAAAGATGGAACTTATCACTTTATTAGAATTACCAGTGCTTAGTTTAAAAAGAAAAACAACTAAAGCTTGAATGACATAACGCGATTTACTATTTCTTAACGAAGTCATCATATCCTTTAATTCATTAAGATTATCCCATGTCAATCCTGTAAAGATCAAAAGTTGTTTTTCTGACAAACTACTTTCACCTACTTGATCGAATAATGTGGAATCACACTTGACAGTAAGAGTTTCCATCAATTTGGACAATTCTGCTACACTAAGACTTGATGTGTTGGAGTGCACTTTCAAAAGACTGAGATCTTCTTCAAAAAGTCTATTCTTAATTACATGACTTTTACAACACCTGTTGCCAACTGGAATGTATATTTTTCTTTTTGAATATGATTGTATACGAGCTTCTTCAGGAATAACAATCAGATCTTTTCTCGAAGAACAAATGCAGCAATAGTTATGAGTAGAGACAGTTCTTTGGAGAGAAATTTGAATATATTCGATATCCGAAACGTCTTTTTTAGATTTTACTGCAATTTGAAATGTTGGATCCGTAGTAGACTCAACCTGAAGATCTGTTTCACATTCTGATAATCTGTCGGGGTTTTTTTTTAATTTTATAAGTAGATAGTCGACATTTATTACATAAAATATCATTGACAGATATAGTTTTATTTAATAAGTTAGAAAGAGAATGTGCTTCTTCTGTACTCCCTACTAGTTTTTTTCTACCTCCACTTTTTTTTAAAAAGATGTCGCAACCAGCACGTTTTAAGTGCACGATGACATTTAAAGACATCTTATTTATGCAGTCAAAATACACACTATAAATGATTACGTACAAGTCCTATGCACAATATAAAAATAAGACTTAAATACGTAAACACAAGTACATATACATAAAGCAATACTAGCTTTAAGAGACAAAACCCAAGTTCTACAAAATAAAAAGTATCCGCGAAAAAAAACTCCGCTCTAAAGAGATCTAATAAAAGATATCAACAGATCCCAGTTATGGCCAAACCTGCTGCTATATAATGTTCCGTATTACAACCTGCTGTAGCTGATCTTGCCGGCTAGATATTTAGTGTACCAAACCAAAACCCATTTTTGTAATTGCAGCGCCTAAGTGTAAGTGGTAGCGCCTAGCGGCGGCGATACATATTACAGTCAATCGCGGTGCACACGACGCAGTTAGCTTTGCAGCCACTAGGTGCAGATATATGTATCTACATGTTATTGATACATATGCAGCATATACTGGTTTTGCAGATTGCAGTTTTTAAATATAAAAATTAAAAAGTATACATATTATAGGCTAATTGCAGACGTACATATGTGCTATTAAAGTCACATTGAACACCAGCAATGCGGAATGGCACTGCACTGTGCTTAAGCCGGAGTGACGCGACGCTTACGATTTTCGTATTTTTAACTATGTGTAAAAATGCGGCAGATTCTCTCCCGATTGGGAGACGGCGCGCGGACAGGTGAATGATTAAATTCGGCACTGTGGTTTAGACGACACAGAATTTATTCTCGACAATGTCAATAACATAAATGTACAGAGTGGTAACGGGCCGCGTGAGAGCACGATAATGGCGAGACTGTTCTTTGCGAACGACTAACTGCGAGTGAAAAGGCCGCACGTGAATAGCACGACACCTTAATCAAATTAAAGGATCACCATAAGTAGCGGAGCACCGCGTGTAACTCCGTAAGCAGATCTCGCGAATGTTCAGCTTCGGTCGAGGGTCGAGTTGATCCTCGCGGCCAGAGCTGCGCCGTTTTGCACTTGTCGTTAACCGGCACAGAATAAAATTGCTAAGTCTCGCGCGTTTCTGACTTGTCTTAATGTCTAAGGATGCGACAACGATGCGAGACAATGTTCGTCACGTTTAGCGAAGCCCGGTAACTATCGACGGAGATTTTACCGAAAGACGACTTTGCGAAATTTGCTAGCGCTCACACGTGCCTCTTGCTGCGGTAAGACTCTCGAAGAATGTGTACGCTCGTCACGGGGAAGAAGGCGGAAGTCTGCGCTCGCGAATTCTTATCGGCCAATGATTGATTGCCAGCGCGATCAATCGACCGCGATATTGGCTAATCGACAGGATCATGCGCGAAATACTAGGCTGACGACATCCGGCGCGGGGCGGAGCGCTCGCGGTTCGGAATACCGAGCAAGGGTGGCGCCAGGATTATCGAATTGATCCTGGATCCGCGACAGCTACACAGCGGCGCGAAATCACGCACGAAACACGTGATTAACAGGCACCCTTTCAGGTAGTTAGAATAAGACGGAACAAACTATGTTCCACCATTTTTAAAAATTTGAAAAAAATGTATGTTATAGTGGACACTTAAGAGAAATTTTCGTAAAAATTTCAAAATGGTACCTCTAAAATATCACCCTCAAAAAAAATATTCAAAAATTCAAAAAATTTTTTTGGTGTTTTTTTTTTGGCAAACATTTTGGAAATTTTTATTGTTAATTAGTTTTATTAGTCTACATAACATATATTTTTTTCATCAAAATCGGTCAAGTGGTTTTCGAGAAAAATACATTTTTTGATTTTACTTTCTCCCTCCATAACTCCTAAAAAAATGAATTTTTTAAAATAATATTTGGTGGAAAGTTTTATCATATTGGTACTAACTTGTGACATTAATGTCAGCCCTGTATGATCAAGGGCAGATTTTACATGCTTACTCCGCTAGGCCCTTTGTGAGCGTGAAGAATTCGGAGTATACTTCGTCTACTAATTCCAGACTGTAGTGCAATCTTTCGTGTGCCAACATGCGGATTGTAAATTACGTTTGATAAGACAGCAACAGTATTTTCTTCACTGGTAACAGTTTTCGTACGATTACGCTTGGTAACATTAAAACTACCAGTTTCTCGAAGAGATTGACAAAGTCTGCGAAATATCCATCGAGACGGCTCAGATTTCGTTCAGGATATTTTTCAGCATACATAATTTTAGCTCTTGTTGCATTTTCACCGCACGCACCATAAACCAGAAGCATATCTATTTTTTCACTATTAGTAAATTTCATTTCTGCAAAACGTATGATACAGATCGACGATATCATTCATACTGAATTGAATGACATGGATAAGAATCGCTTACTCGTGTTGATAAACATTACTTAGGAAATACCGCTGGCTTATTCATCTTACTACATTCATCTAAGATATTAAATTTCCAACTCGTTACTTTTTGTTTCCTTGAATATCTCGTTATCTATTAGGTTTAGGCCAATCAATGATAATACATTTGAACACAAAATTGAACGTACCTTCTAACAGTGGAACAAAAAATATAACATTCCATTTAAAAGAACAAAGTTGACCTTGAAATTTTTTAAACGCCTCCACTTATAAAAAAAATGTATACACTATGTAATGACCCCCTCGAAATAATGCAACTTTTGTATATAACTATTTTTTGTACAACTTATAATTTACAAGTTTTTCGAGGTGTGCAAGTTAGGTGCCCCACCCTGTATAAAGAGGTAAAGTTTGTTCCATTATTCGGGGTAATCTCAGAAACTACTGAACCGATTTGAAAAAGTCTTTCACTGGTGGATAGCTTAGATCTTCCTGAGTAACATAGGCTATGTGCCGTCATGCTGCAACATCTACAAGCCGAGCAGTAAAAAAAAACGTATGCAAAGTCGTAAAAAAAATATGTTCTTCAAACTCCATATTCTAATTTAACAACCGACTTTTTGATGAAACTTTGTAGACATCTCAAGAATTTTTAAGGATATAAATCGGTGTTATTCTATTATAATTGATTTAAAGAATTAAAAGTTATAATTGAGTTATTTAAATTGTTAATGATTTTAGTGAGCCGATTTGAAAAAATCTTCCACTGGTGGATAGCTTAGATCTTCCTGAGTAACATAGGCTACGTGCCAAATTGTAATTGACCCATATTTGCTCATCCTTACAAATCCGCAACCAGTACAATATTACTAGAATAATTTCGCATCACTTCCAACACAGGAAAACAGCTCTGCATAGCCCACGAATCCACCAATCTTTTTACATCAAAATGGTACTTGGGATCTGATGCACTTATGACAGTTTGCATAGCGGCCCATAAATCGTCGGAGGCTGTTGCTTTAGAGTATCTGAATCTGTAAGATTTAACATTAAGACAGTATAAACACTGCATATAATTAATCCCTATTGTAAGAACAAAAGTATAATTAATTTACGTATTTTAATTTACAGTGTAACTTATATACACAGAAATTTTTAAATTATATATATATATTTATACTGTCATAATGTTAAATCTTACAGATTCTATTACCCTAAAGCGACAGCGTGCAACGATTTATGGGCCGCTATGCAAGCTGTCATAAATGCATCAGATCCTAAGTACCATTTTGATGTAAAAAGATTGGTGGATTCGTGGGCTATGCAGAGCTGTTTTCCTGTGTTGGAAGTGATGCGAAATTATTCTAGCAATATTGTATCAATATCGGTACAATTTCACGACAAGTTAGATGGGAGACAATATTATATACCTCAGACTTATACTACGTAGTCGGATCCCAATTTTAACAAAACTTGGTCAGATGTTTGGTTAACACCATGGTATTCAAAAACTGAATTCTTTCTCGAGAAAGATAAATGGATCATTTTAAACTTACAACAAGCTGGAAAACATTGAGTGATAAACTTACATTTATATATATATATATATATTGTCTATTTATATTGTATAATAATTGAGTTTTAAAAACTACATGCACTTTTTGCATGTAATTTGGACACAGTTGCCAAAATCAATTTAAAAGTCTATTCAAAATATCTTGCATATCTAAGTTTTTCAGATTTTCTCAGTTATCACATGTGATATATTATCAAAATCAAGAGACACGGTGTCTCGCGCCAAGTACTGCGCAGCAGCAGCGAGGCACCCCGTGTATCTATACGCGAGCCGGCCAGTTGAGAGTATCAGACCTCAATAACCGCTGAACGGATTGAGTTCTTACTAGGCTTAATCGATAGCTTGGGTTTAAATTATATAAGGAAAGTGTCTTTATTTTTGCTCTACATATTCTATAAGCAGAGGTATTACGACGCAAAGTCGAAATGTGGAATTTTCATTTTAAGAAACGTCACCACCGTCATCGCCCTACACGTACTATACACGTACATATACAACACATGCAAAGAAATATAGTGGTATCACGCTACACGCATATACACGTACACAACACATGCAACATACAAACATGTATTAGTTTTGTACTGTTCACGCGCTTGACAAAAGATTGCGCTAGCGGCGCTCTGAGATTTGACAACAAAGTGACGAGTAAGTAAATAATAAAGAAAAAGGTTAAGGCGGGGAGCACACAAATTTGCATAGGCGCATAAGCATATGCATAAGAAATTCGATTGGTTGAATTTCTTATGCATACGTTTATGGACCAATCATATTGGTTTAACTTACGCTTGTGCGCCTATGCAAGTTTGTGTGCTCCCCGCTTAACACAGTAATATGCTACGTAATGTCTACTATACGTGAATTTTGATATTTTAATTTTAATATTTTGATATTTTAATTTTGATATTTTTTTTTATCGGTAAAAAACCTACAAGAAACCTACAAGAAACCTACAAAAAACCTACAAGAAAATAAAAAGTGGCCCTTTTCTATGCTAGAAAACAATCAAACGAAATGTGATATTTGTGATGATATTTATCCTGCAGTATTTGTTGCTAACCATGATATGAAAGACCATTTAATCATTAGTCATAACTTTAATTACACTAAAGCAAATAATCTCTACATCTGGCTATTGTATTATTATCATACATTAGACTTTCAGACATCAAATTGCAAGACTTGCGAGAACATTTTTGAAGAAAATAAATCTTTCAACATCATGGTACATTTTATCAAAGCTCATCAAATCGATATACCTTTACATCTCAGACCAACGTAAGAGGAACGATGATAAATTAAATATTAATATTTTATCTATTTTGAATTATTTATAAATAGTTTTATAAATAAATTAATTTAATAAATATAAATATTTTGTGTGGACAATGAGTAGAATTGTGTATGATTAAAATGATAAAATTCAAATATTTAGCATGTGTTTATCACAAATATTATAAATATTCGAGTCAACTCTTAATTTAACTAATATTATATCAAAATACGAAAATACAAATTTACCATCTATTGTATTTAATATTTCTGTAATCGATAATTTGTGACAATTTGATTAAATATGAATTGTGAATAATGAAAATTAAATAATCGGGCAAGAATTTTTGTATTTGAATAGTATTTGTATGTCGAATATATGAGAATATCGAATTCAAGTTTTCAGTGGGAGATGTTTGGATAATAAGTGTGTTATTATTAATAACAGTGTGTACTTAATAATTATATATTGTGCACACATGATTCAAGCAAGATTTTGTAATATTAATTCAATAATTTTACAATTTTTACTCCTTATTCTATGCAGATTACTGAGTAGTTCACGTAGTCTTTCAAATTCTGATAATAATGAAGGTACTGCTACATCAAGCTATCAGCAACCAACCAGCAATTCTGACCAGAATTTCAACTCTGATAATATTAATGATCCGAACAATCTATCTTTGAAAATCAGATCAAAGAGAGAAAGAAAACGGCGAAAAATTCAATATTACTATTTTATCTTTTTCAATCATTTACATATACTTTTGTGTACATATAGATAGATATTACAATGAGTAGAATTATGTATAATGAATAAAATTATAAAATTTAGATATTTAGTATGTATGTACCACAATTATTATAAATATTCGAATCAACGTAACTTAGCTAATATTATATCAAAATACGTTATTATAAATTTGCCATCTGTTGTATTTGATACTTTTGTAATCGATAATTTTTGTGACAATTTGAATAAGTATAAATTGTTAATTAGTATGAAAATTGAATCGGGCAAGAATATTTGTATTTGAAAAGTATTTGTATGTCGAATTTATGAGAATATTGAATTCAAATTTTCAGAGACGTTTGGATAATGAAAGTATTTTATTAATAATAACTGGTTTCATTAATATTTGTATATTGTGCACATGATTCCAGCAAGACTTCATAATGTTGATTAATTTAGCATTTTCTACATATTATTCTATGCAGATCACCGAGTAGTTCACGAAGCTTTTTAAATTTTGATAATGATGAAGATACTGCTACATCAAGCAGCTATTAGCAGCCAACATATAGTTTTGACTAAAATTCTGATTCTGATAATGTTAATGATCCGATTGATCTATTTTTGAAAATCAGACCAACGAGGTAAAGAAAACGGCGTTAATTTTAGCATTAGTATTTTCAACAATTTATATATTTTTTGTGTATACATAAATCTCTCCCCCCTCCCCCTCCCCCCTCCCGCCCTCTCCCTCTCCCCCTCTCTCCCCTCCCCCTCCCCTCCCCTCCCCTCCCGCCCTCTCCCTCTCCCCCCCTCTCTCTCCCCCTCCCCCTCCCCTCTCTCACTCTCTCTCACTCTCGCTCGCTCTCTCTCTCTCTCTCTCCCCCTCCCTCCCTCTGGATTGGGTGGCTTCTTATTTGAGCGATAGAATGCAGGCCATAAGAGATGGGTTTAACGGCACCACATCATCTCCGGCACGCTTAACCGCGGGAGTACCTCAGGGCTCTGTACTTGGACCGCTCTTATTCACGCTTTATGTTGATGACATTAGCAAAGAATTGCAGTATTGTAAACATAACTTCTACGCGGACGACCTGCAGATCTACCATCACTGTAAGCCATCGGATCTACCCAAAAGTATTCAGAGAGTGAACAACGACATCGTTTCCATAGCTCAATGGGCTACCAGCCGTGGACTAACACTCAATTCAACAAAGACGCAAGCCATCATCTTTAGGACGGCTAGATATATAAATTCAATCAAACTTGACTTGCTACCTGCGATCAGCATCAATGAACAGGCCATCAAACTTTCCACCAGCATCAAGTATCTTGGAGTTACAGTTGCCAACACGCTGCTTGGAACATTCATGTTCAAAATGTCGTCAAAAGAATACGTACAAAATTATACCAGTTTAAATTAACCAAACATTTGTTGCCTAATGAGCTCAGATTGCGCCTAATCATCTCGTTGGTTTTTCCGCACCTGGACTACTGCTGTGCGGCGCTCACGGACATAACCGAACAACAAAATCTGCAGCTCTACAGAGCAATAAACGCCTGCATTAGATTCGCAGCAAATGTAAGATGGAGCGAGCATGTGACACCGTACTATAGAGAATTCCGCTTGCTTAAAACAGAGGCCAGAAGGAGGTACTTCATTGGTTGTCAGCTCTTCAACATCATTTGCACACAGGAGCCACGTATCATCTACAATGAGTTTGCCTTCAAATCTGCAACGGCACTGAGAGCGACCCGGGCTGCGGGAGACTTACTCTCTCTGCCCTTGTGCAGGACAGAGATATATAAACGCTCTTTCAAATCCAGTGCGTCCAGGCTCTGGAATGATTTGCCGTCTGACATATGCGAGGCACAGACAATAAATGATTTTAAATGTAAACTGTATGATCACCTACTCAGAGCGACCTTAACATAATTTCGAATCGAATCGTCGACTGCAGCAGCCTCATTTCATTTCATTTCAATTTTCATTTTCAACTTTCAACTTTAACAAGCATCTATCATCCACGTACATCTTTCATTCTTCTCATACGCATTTCACTCATGCATCAGTGCTGTATTTTTCCATTCAATCTCAACCATTCTACTTAATCTTCACATAAAGATACACACACATGTAAACAAGATGCACGCGTTAGACATCCATTCATATCTCATTGCCTACTTTCAAGTTTTGTAACAATGACTAATGTAACGCGATACACGGCGCATGACCTCTTATATCACATTTGTACTTATTTTTCTGCTTGTAATCTGTATTAATTTTTATGCGCTTGAGGGGACGTAGTCTCAGAGCGCTCTCAATAAATATAAGCTTTCTCTCTCTCTCTCTCTCTCTCTCTCTCTCTCTCTCTCTCTCTCTCTCTCTCTCTCTCTCTCACCAATTGAAAATTTAAACTTTTAAAAATTTTAATTAAAAAATAATATTAAATGAAATTAATATAAACTACAAAAAAGAATGATATCCCTAAAAACTTACTTTTTTAAAAAAAGTAAAAAAAAGGCTCCAAGTACACGCGCCAATTAAAAAAAACTGTTATATTTGCTTACTAAATAATATTTTTTTAATTTACAAAAATAATGATATCAAAGAAAATTGCGCCAATTGAAAATATAAACATTTAAAAATATTAATTAAAAAATATTAAATTTAATTGAAAATTAACTTAGAACATTAAATTAGAACAATTAAAAATTAAAAATTAATACAAAAAATTTAAAATTTTTACAAAAATTAAAAATTAATACAAATAAAAAAAATTAAAAAATTTTAATTAAAAAAACTTGGCGCTGCTACACTAAACACTATGCTACAATTAACGTATTCTTAAATATGTACTTACATTGCAGTTATTGATCTAACTAAAATTAAATGTAGTTTTATAAATTTAAATCTAAATTGAATTATTTGTTGGATTAATATATACTTTGAAATTTAGCAGCGCCAAGTTTTTTTAATTAAAATTTTTTAATTTTTTTTATTTGTATTTATTTTTAATTTTTGTAAAAATTTTAAATTTTTTGCATTAATTTTTAATTTTTAATTGTTCTATTAATTTTCAATTAAATTAATATTTTTTAATTATTATTTTTAAATGTTTATATTTTCAATTGCCGCAATTTTCTTTGATATCATTATTTTTGTAAATTAAAAAAATATTATTTAGTAAGCAAATATAATAGTTTTTTTAACTGGCGCGTGTACTTGGCGCCTTTTTTTTACTTTTATTTTTAAAAGTAAGTTTTTAGGGATTAATAATAACCAAGAAATATATATTAAGAATATTATATAATCCTGCAATAATGTGCTACAAAAATATTGAAATTTGTGATCAACTGTAATATATACAAAGGTTCTATTTCTTATTATAACACGCGCAATTTCTGATACAGCTTTTACGTTAAACAAGAGAATGAGAAAATTCAGAAATCTCAAAATATTTTTCAATAAATACAATTAAATTAATCAAATAATTGTTAAAAGTAATTTATTGTGTTACAGGATACTATTGCGTCAATTATGATACCGAGAATTGGCGAAAAATCGCGCGTTACTTAAATTCTGCAGAATATAGTAATATACATGTTCTGAATCGAACGCAAATCATCGATAACGCATTTTATTTTGCGATAGAGAAGAAACTCAATTTCTCGGTGTCTTGGGAACTCGTTAATTATTTGTCAAAAGAAACAGATTATATAGCATGGTATCCTATGATTAAGGCTTTTGAGTTCATATCGAATCATATCTCCGCATACTTGGAATTTTATCCTGAATTTGAGGTAGACACAATATTTAATAGATTTCATTAATAAATGATCTATTAGTCCAATGTATCAAACAATGATTCCACATCATAATGCTTACAAAAATTTTTTTACAATTTTACACATACGTGTAGAGAATTGAAGTAAAACTTAATTATGTGATATTAAATAATTTTTGCGGTAAATATTAAGAAATTGCAAACATTTTGCAAAAGCTGATCTATAATTTTAAGATAATTTTATTAGATTGTATACATAATAACCCATTTGTAAATATTTGTACTATTAAAAATTGTTACAGAATTGAAATTTCTAAAAATTAATATGATATTGATTTGATACGCAACATATTTAAATTAAGAAAATAATAATTGATCATATAGCAAATACATCTATCGACATATTAATCCATACAGATTGAATATACAAATACACTCAAATATACTCAAATACACTCAAATAAATTCAAATACACTCTTAACACGTATATACATCAATGAAAAATATTGCTGCTTTTGCATTGTTTTTTTTTCTTTAACATGTTTTTTGAATAAAATATTATTATTTTTGTTAGTAAAGTTCTTTTAGCAATTATTTTATTATTATTTTAGTAAGTCAAAAATAAAATAAAATATCATCTAAGAATTTGGTAAGGCTTTCAATGTGAAATACAAATTTAAGTTTCAACTGACTAGAAAGAGCCAAACACGAATGGTAGTGTGTCAGTTTCAAGGAAAATTAATTTTTCATTGATACTGATTTGTTGTGCACAGGACACAAATTTTCCATAAGCACTTTTCCGATATTTTTGTCGCCAACACTTCTTTGGGGGGGAGGGTTGGGAGGTTTATTAAAATAATAATCTCCAATTGAGATTTAATTTACATTGTATCGCACCAAAAAAAATTTTGTGCACTGTGTACAACTAATCAGTTTCAACGAAATTCATTTCTTTGAAACTGACACTACCATCAGCGTCTGGCTCTTCCTAGCCCGTTGAAATTTAAAAATAAAAAATGTTTCTTTTAAATACTATTATATTATTTTTCATATTGAATTACTTTATTTTGTAGCATAACATTATCCAAAAGAAAGTCGAACCTGCTCGTAGTGAAATACGGATCGCAAAAAATTAAAATAAAGTAATTTAGTAAAAGTGCACGTGCAGTGTATGTTTTGCACATACATCATGTCTGTTCTCGTAAATCGTATAAGAATTAAATAAAAACTATATTTTCTATCAAATTTTAGGAAGTGCAACAGTCGCTTAAATTTATAAAGATGCCTTCGTACATCAAAGCTAGTACACCGATGTATATCAAGGATGATCATACTAAATGTTTAAAAGAAGAATTCGCAAAGTGGGAGTGTATTATAAATGATATCTTATATGCAAAGAAACGGCCAATTATCAATTGCAATTACATCTGGAAGATCCTAAAGAACACAAGTAACTCTTTTAATAATCGTTTCTTTATAAGTATATTTTTTATACCGTGCGAATGTTTAATAAAATATTTATCAAGTTTATCAAAAATTATTTATTAAACGTGTGCGCACTAAAGAGACTATTAGCACAACTTCGTTATAAGATATAATAGATATAATAAAAAGGCAACTGGGAGCCAAAGCGAAGTACTTAAGGCGCAGTCAAATAATCAACATAGTCTTTTAATTAAAAATGATTTCGTACGTTTCGGTCCATATTTCGGACCATCCTCAGCAAAAATATATAGTTACATAGAATAAACGCGATGACGCTGTCAATAATGTCGGAATAGAAAATGTAGATGTGTATAATACATATATTTGTATATATGTATATTTTTATATAAATATATACATATGTATATATAAATGATATTATTTAAGTATGTTTAAGTATATTATTCTCTATTCAATATTAAATGCAGATATACTAATTAAAAATGTAGCAGATATGTATTAAATTAAAAATATGTGTAAGATATAAAATTTAATATTTTTGTAACTTTTTATTAATATTTATTACTGATATTGTTACAAGTATTTTTTCTAATTCATTAATACATTTTATAAAAAATATATTATTTGTGTGTATCCTAAAGTTTGTCAATATTATTATTAAATAGTGCACCTAAAAATTTCTCTTTTATAAAAAGTCTCGATTTTAAAGGTGGTACAAGTATTAACAAATCACCGTTTGCCTCAACTTACTTCGACTAAAGAGTTGTACGTAACTAAATATGAATGGTATCATATGCCATCATCCGTACATAAAGTATTAATTCATGGAGAGGATATAATTCGTTACAATGCCATTTTACCACTTGGACAGTTATCCGAAGATGCACAGGAATCAAGAAATAAAGACTACAAGAAGTTCAGATTACATCATGCTAGGAAATGTTCCAGGTTTGCCACAAATGAAGATGTCTTTCATACATTACTTTACACATCAGATCCATATATAACCAGTCTTAGAAGTAATTCTCGAAAAACTATCGTAGAATTAGACGAAGATGTATTACAGTTGCTATAAAACTAAAGAGAATCTCGCCGAAATTACCCGAAAGAGTAATTTTTCGGTATAAAAAGGGCGATCCGATACCGAGAAAGACACTCCGTTCCAGATCTCCCTAAGTACTCGTACAGTACCTGGCATCCGATCCCGAACACGCTCTCAAGAGAAAAGAGGTTGAGCGAACTCAGTCTCCGCCGTGTGATCGCGGCACCTCTTGCAAGAGTTTTCCTGACAACCCTAAACCGAAAGTCCAGAGGTTGAGCGAACTCAGTCTCCGTCGAGAGATCTCGACACTTTCGATAAAGATCCGACCAACACCCGCAACGATCCTAAAACTCAGCGGGTAGAGAGATCTCTGCCGCCGACGAGCGATCTCGTCAAGCGTTGCATCCCAGTGCATCCTGCCACCAAACGCGAATAAAATACGCGAACGAAAATCCAACCGCGTCCGCGCCGAACCATACGTTCGCGCCCCACGCGCTCCCGCACCCTGCGTGCCCGATCAGCTGACGCAACCATAAACACGACGGACTTTAAACCACCGTACACGCACCGAATATACATTTATATACACAGGCATACCGAATCCATATACACGCACTATATATATACATTGATACACGCATACACCGGAACATTATATACGCTTCGTCTGCACATTTATACACGCACACTCACCGAAACTTTATACAACGCGCCGTACATACACACGCATGCACCAAATATGGTTGCTTTCCTTTTAGGAGACACAAATCGACACAGGTTAACACACTCGAGCACAGTTTGTCACAGTTAAATGGAACGCGATACACAGAAACGGATACACAGTGTGCACTGAACTTTTAATACCTAACCTTACAAGATTTATCGTAAAACTTCTCAAACGTGTTTTCAAGTTTTATAAATGTATGTATAATATATTATACTGTATATAAATATTTTTATCACTCGAAATATATTATAAAAATAGAGTTTATTTTTATTTTTTATTGTTTATTTTTTATTGCACAAACAATTCAAACCTTAATAAGGATAAGTACTAGATTCAAAGATTCTATCGCGAAATACTGGGAACGGATGCGTTCTTCGGTCAAAAGCACATTCCAACTCTCCTCCCGAGCAGAGTCGAATAGTGTCGATTGAGTTTGAATCAAATTCTAAATGGAAAGCGTCGTGTGTCGATTTGTGTCAAAAGTGTCGACTGTGTTCCCTAAAAGGAAAGCAGCCTATATCTACACACACCGCCTATACATTTATACACGCACACACACCGGAATACACACGCACCTTACACACATCGATTCAAGCAGTTGTAAATATTCACGTCTCATACATGTACATGCACTCTACCATTTATTCTAAATAAATCTTCTCTTTTAATTTACAATCACGTCTGCTGTCTTGCTAAACCCTTTCACGAGCCCTGATCCCGACCGAGCGAATCCGTGCAGAACTCGCGAAAGAGCAACGTTACATTGACGCCCAAACAGGGACCTGACTTGACCGCACCGAGCAAGACACAGACGAACAAGTGAAGTGCATGCACAATATGAAGGCGTGGATATGCGAAATGCCTAAAAGCGACCTCGCGGAATTTGCCGCCCGTCAAAAAATAGACACGACCGGCACCCTCGACGATCTCCGCAAGCGAGTCCGAACGTATCTCGACGAACATCCAGAAGTAACCACGGACATTGAGCCGACCGCCCGAGCCGGCCCGAGTACCGATGCATTCGCGGACGCTCGCGATACCCCGCGCACCCCCATTACTCTTATCGTACCGACGCCGCAACCACGACCACCGACCGGCCCGGGTTTTGATGACGCCAAGTCGATTAACCAAATGCGCAAATGGGGATGCCAATTCGACGGGCGTGACCCCCTCTCCTTTCTCGAACGAGTGGACGAGTTAAAGGCCGCCTACGGGCTCTCCGACGGCCAGATAGTCAAGGGGCTGCCGGAGCTTATGAAGGGTGATGCATTGCTGTGGCATCGCAATAACCGAGACGACTGGTACAACTGGGGGGACTTCAAACGAGCGTTCCGCGCACAGTACTTGCCCCGCCGGTACCAGGCCGCCTTACGACGGGAAGCCACCGACCGACGCCAAAAACCAGGCGAGAAATTCGCCAAATACGCGACCGATCTGTTAACATTAATGCGCCGCGCCGGATGATTCATCCGCGGCGAGCAACTTGATCGACTCTACGACAACATGAACCCGGAGTATAAGTTGTACGTGCGGTACGAGGCGGCCAGCCTCGCAGAACTACAGGCGCGGGCCTCGGAATACGAGGAGATCGAGCAGCAACGACGTGACACACGCAAGGCCGATCGGACCGACGCCGCCCGATCAGCCGTAGCCGCCGCCTACAACCGAACGGAATGCTGCTGGCGATGTAAACAACGGGGGCACACGCGGTTCGACTGTAAACGACCGCCAAAAAAATTCTGCTCCCAGTGCGGACGCGACGGGATTCTAACAAAGGACTGTCACCCGCCACCGGAAAACGCACCGCGGGCCGGGGACACGGCGGCCGACAACAGTACCCCGAGCCCCGCATAAAATATACGCCGCGACCGCATCTTGACATCCACGTGTACCATCGCCGTTATTCCGCGCTCCTCGACACCGGCTCGGAAATCTCGATTATCAACGACCAGACCGCCGAACAACTGCGGCGAGAGGGGTGTTCCATTTGGATGGATTGCCCACGAGGGGCAAATCCAGATGGCAAAAGGCGCTACCGCCGAAACGCCCGGAATGGTCACCCTACCGGTCCGAATCAACCGCCAGATATACCAACACGAGTTCACGATCCTACCATCGTTAGAAAGTCAGGTGCTCATCGGCGCCGATCTCTGGGGGCGCACCGGAATCCACATACCACCGCCACCGTGGCAACCGAAGAACCGGGCCGCTCCGAGGTGCGGAGTGACTGGCGGACTAACAACGTGCACTCCGCGTGAACAGCGGCAGCTGCAAGGATTTCTGCGAGCCGAGCTAGCCAAATTCGAGGCCGTGCGCGGATCGACCACGTTGGCCCAGCATCACATTCGCCTCCGGGATGCTGCGTCCATCAAGCAGCGCTACCGACCCCGAAACCCGGCCATGCAGGCGATCATCGATCGGGAAGTCGAAGATATGGAGGCAGCAGGCGTAATCGAGCCATCGCACAGTGCCTGGAGCTCGCTCGTAGTCATCGTCAAGAAGAAGGATGGCAAACACTGCTTCTGCATAGATTTCCGCCGGGTAAACGACGTGACCATCAAGGACGCCTATCCCCTGCCCTAGGTGACGGCGACACTCGACAAACTGCGGGGGCACGCTACTTGACGACACTCGACCTGAAAAATGGATATTGGCAGGTGCCATTAGAGCCTAACAACCGACCGATCACCGCCTTTACCATTCCCAGAAGAGGACTATTTCAATTTACCGTGATGCCGTTCGGCTTGCATTCCGCGCCGGCCACCTTCCAACGGCTCCTAGACAGCGTCCTCGAACCGCACGTCTTCGTGTATCTAGACGATATCATCATCATAAGCCGGACATTCGAGGAACATATCAAGCTGCTCGCCGGGATATTCCGCCGGCTACGGGAGGCGCGCCTCCGCTTTAATCCAGAGGTGTCAATTCTGCGTAGGGCAATTAAAATATCTCGGTCACGTCATCGACCGCAGCGGAATTCGCACCGACCCGGAAAAGGTCAGCGCCGTCGCGAATTGGCCGGAACCTACGTCTGTAAAACAAGTGCGTCAATTTTTAGGTATGGCGTCGTGATACCGGCGGTTCATAGCCAACTTTTCGAAAATTGCCCCTCCGCTTACGAAGCTCACAAAGAAGAGCGCGCGATGATCTTGGGGAGAAACGGAAAACGAAGCGTTCCGCGTACTAAAAAGAACCCTTATCTCCGCGCCCGTGCTCGCCTGTCCAGACTTTTCGCGACCCTTCGTGCTGCAGACCGATGCGAGCACCGACGGACTCGGAGCGGTCCTTACTCAGAATTACGACGGGGGCGAACGCGTAATCGCATACGCAAGCCGTACCTTGAACGAGGCCGAGAAGAACTATAGCGCAACAGAATTAGAGTGCCTCGCGGTCGTGTGGGGCATTCAACGGATGAAGGGCTACCTCGAAAAATACCGCTTCACCGTGATTACCGATCACCATTCGCTAAAGTGGCTGCAAAAACTGGAAGCTCCCACTGGGCGTCTCGCCCGGTGGCTGTTTGAGCTCCAGCAGTATGATTTCGAAGTAAAGTACCGACGAGGAGCCCTTAACCGCGTAGCCGACGCGCTCTCCCGGCAACCGGAAATTTGCGCCGCGAAACCGCTCCAATGCTGATGGTACCGACGTTTGTACAACGCGGTAAACCGGGAACCCGCCGCCTACCCAAACTACCGTATCGAAGAAGGACGACTCCTCCGCCACGTATTATACAGCCTGGACTTCAAGGAACATCCAGCGGAACAACAGTGGAAGGCATATGTTCCCCGAAACCAACGCCTCGAGACTATCCAACGCCACCACGATGCACCGACCGCCGGACACCTCGGCATCGCAAAAACGATAGCACGAGTCGCCGAAAGATATTACTGGCCCGGGATGTTCCGCGAGATCGCCAACTACGTACGAGCCTGCAAAAACTGCCAAGCACACAAGGTCGACCAAACCGCGCCGGCCAGAGTAATGCACGCGACCAACGTGCAGCGCCCATGGGAGCACGTCACGATCGATCTCGTGGGGCCTCTGCCACGCTCCCGTCAAGGGCACACATGGCTATACGTCCTCCAAGATCGTTTCACAAAGTGGGTAGAATTAGTACCCCTGCGGCAGGCGACCGCAAAGAACACCGCCAGGGCCATAACCGAGAGGGTCATATTGCGTCACGGACGCCCAAACACTGTGCTCTCCGACAACGGCACACAGTTCACTTCCATCGCATTCACGCAGAGATTGGCCGAATTCGATATCCGGCACCGCGCGACTCCGGCGTACACGCCGCAGTGCAACCTGGTCGAGAGAACGAATCACACCATAAAACCATGATAAGCCAATATGTCGAGGGCGACCATAAGAACTGGGACGAACACCTACCCACATTACAGTTCGCCTACAACACGGCCGTGAACGACGCCACCGGATACACGCCCGCGTATTTAAACCACGGACGCGAGCTCGCCACCCCGCACGCCGACGAGAAGACAACCATCGCCACCGAGCCCAGTGAAATACGCCGACGAATGGAAGAGGCGTACGAGCTGACACGCATTCACCTAGCACGGGCTTTTCAACGACAAGAAAAGTACTACAACTTACGCCGCCGACCATGGCGTCCGCAAATCGGCGAATGGGTGTGGAAGCGCGACCATCCGCTATCGAAAAAAGTCGACGACTTTAACGCGAAACTCGCGCCTAAGTTTACCGGCTCTTTCGAAGTCCGTCGGGTAATATCGCCCGTGATCGTGGATCTACGAAGCAAGAACGGAAAATGGTACAAACATACCTACGTACAACACTTAAAACCGGCGCGAGAAAACAAAAATAACAACAATGACCAAGAGGAGGACAAGGACGAACTTCCCCCTCCAAACTCGGAGCCGACAGCCGAAAGCGACGAGGAGTAGAACGATAAATCCACAGATCATTCGCTGAAATCATGTCAGAGCAGATTGACATCATTAACGCCATCAACGAGCTCTTGGGCGACCCGGGATACTGGGACGAAGCATTGCCGCCGCATCCCAGGCCCGAGAAACCACCGCCGGCACCGGCAATACCACCGCAGCCTCGATCGCCGAAAGTCAGCACCATCATCCAGCGATCGGACCACGTCAAACGCCGGAAACAAGCGATCCTGCTCCAGCCGCCGCCACCACCACAGAAACGACGGCAAACAACGGTCCCGACCACCGATCGACTGAGCACCGACGCACCGGCAGAACGACCACCGCCGCTCTTAATGCCCGCTGGCCCGCTTCCACCGCCGCCGGTCCGGGTTCAGATTGAACCCGGACTTATCGTCGACGTACCGCACCTCGCGGTACATGTCTCGCGGAGATATAAGCCCCGAACACCGAAAGGGCGTTTTATTCTAAGATTCTCGCGAATCGGCGAGCTCACGTACCACCGCCGCCTAGAATAAGGCCGAGTTTTGTGGCTCAAATTCAGCCACGCTAAACCGCGGGGGGGGGTGATGTAACGATCCCCCCCTGAGCGATCGTTGTACCCGGCCGTCAATCCGCCGGTAGGCTGCAGCCCGGCGAACACCAGCCGGGCAAATGCAGCAGCGCTATGTGCCCTTTTTAATTAATTCAGTATCGCGACCGAATCGAGCCGTTATACGGCCGCCGTCGCCTAAAGCCAGGGCCGTTGTCTCGGCGCTTCCGAACCGCTCCGATTCCTGACGGAAACCGCCGAGCGACGGTCCCTGCCGTACCACCCGAACGCCGCCGAAATAATTCGGGGATAATTACTTGTATTAGGCGGAACAATCGGGCACAACTCGATCCGATACCGAGAAAGACACTCCGTTCCAGATCTCGCTAAGTACTCGTACAGTACCTGGCATCCGATCCCGAACACGCTCTCAAGAGAAAAAAGGTTGAGCGAACTCAGTCTCCGCCGTGTGATCGCGGCACCTCTTGCAAGAGTTTTCCTGACAACCCTAAACCGAAAGTCCAGAGGTTGAGCGAACTCAGTCTCCGTCGAGAGATCTCGACACTTTCGATAAAGATCCGACCAACATTCGCAACGATCTTAAAACTCAGCGGGTAGAGAGATCTCTGCCGCCGACGAGCGATCTCGTCAAGCGTTGCATCCCAGTGCATCCTGCCACCAAACGCGAATAAAATACGCGAACGAAAATCCAACCGCGTCCGCGCCGAACCATACGTTCGCGCCCCGCGCGCTCCCGCACCCTGCGTGCCCGATCAGCTGACGCAACCATAAACACGACGGACTTTAAACCATCGTACACGCACCGAATATACATTTATATACACAGGCATACCGAATCCATATACACGCACTATATATATACATTGATACACGCATACACCGGAACATTATATACGCTTCGTCTGCACATTTATACACGCACACTCACCGAAACTTTATACAACGCGCCGTACATACACACGCATGCACCAAATATATCTACACACACCGCCTATACATTTATACACGCACACACACCGGAATACACACGCACCTTACACACATCGATTCAAGCAGTTGTAAATATTCACGACTCATACATGTACATGCACTCTACCATTTATTCTAAATAAATCTTCTCTTTTAATTTACAATCACGTCTGCTGTCTTGCTAAACCCTTTCACGATCAGGGCTAAGCCCTGATCCCGACCGAGCGAATCCGCGCAGAACTCGCGAAAGAGCAACGTTACATTGTGTAGAATTAAAAGATAATAATAAAAATAAAATAGAATAAGAAAATACTTATTCAGATTATTAATTCAGATATCTTCAAAATATAGATTATACTGGCTGTCCCAGAACTATTAGACGTCTTTCTTATCACATTTTTTGTAAAAAATAGTGCAATCGAAACAAATCTTATTGTGTAGATTTACGGAATCGAAAAGAAGAAAAAACATATCATTTAAAATTCTATAAACTAGCATAAATAGTTCATACAGAGCTTTTTTAAAAGCATTATCTAACGAGCAGAAATATTTTTATGAGATTTTATTTATAATAAAAGTAGTAGTAACACTACAAATGTGTACAATTATAAATATTAATGAATATTTAATATCATACATATGTTTTTGCTTAAATAGCATTATTAACTACATAATTATATCGTAAATATTAATACAGATTATATCATAAATATTAATCAATAGGAATTTCATATTTTTGTTTCTAATCTTGCCGAATTAACTCAATATATTTCGCAAAATATCTGGCCATTAGCATTATTTGAAGAAAAATGTGACATATAAAATACACAAAGAAGATTATTTATTTCCAATAATACAAAGCGTGCTTAACTATATATACGAACACATCATCAAAAATTATTCTATAATTTATTGTGCGTTTAATTTAAAAATGTAGATGTTTGAGGGTAGGTACTTTGGGGAAAAAAATACACTGATGGGGTCGGCTCCGAAAAATTGAATTATTTGAGCACTTAAAAGTAGACAATTTTGTTGGCGGGAAAATCGAGTAATTTCGAAAAAAAATACTATTGAAAATTATTGTTACAATAAATTTGCATTTTATTCAAGAGAAAAAAGTTGGCATTTACAAAATACCGGAATACCAAATACAACATGCTGAATTTTCACAAGATGCAGTCTTTATAATAATGAGTGCGTTGCTCTTCGCACACTGGCTTGCCGCAATCCGCACAGTAAAACATTGTCTTCCTGTCATCTTTCCAGGAAAAAAAAGAACATCTTGTGCGCTTTGACAATTACACACTTTGTATTATTGTCAGAAAATACTAACGTTGTCCTCTACCTGAGTCGTTGAAGACTCACGCGCCACTTATTCGATTATATGTTTAAAAACAAACTGTCGGATTTTGGCATCTCTGGGTTTAAAAGACCTTACCATCATTAAGTTTTTTTAGGGAAAGGAGCCGAAACCAGCCGATAATCTATCTCCGTAAAATTCAAAACTGAAATATCGAATGTTCCTTGAAAGACCCACGTGGCCGACGAAGGATTAAATAATACAACATAAAGGAAGAAATAAGTAACATGAGTGTAATTAGTAAAATTTAAATAGTGTATGTAAAACGAAAAAGAAGGAAATGGAAAAGATCTTTAAGAATATAAATATAAAAAATATGCAAATAAACAACTTGTGAAGTTATTGGCAGCAATCAAAACAAGAACCTGGAGGCTTTCTATACGTCATGTTAATAAGATATATAAATTAATTATTTTCCTGCTCCTTATGTTTAAAAATGTGGTTAGATTCCCATAACTTTGGCGCCGTAATGTAAAGGTGATTTCCAAAGGAAATTTTAGCGGAGAATACGGGAAAAATACTTAAAAAATTCCACAACCAATAGATATCATAAATAAGCAATATTGAATTATATGTAGTAATTATTTACTTTTAGTGAATCTCAGAATCGACCTTGATCTTGACATATGTTGTCAAGGTTATGACCCTGAGTAACATTCAAAAGGTTCTAGCCGTCGGTCATTGTTTATTAAAAAGTTATTAACAAAAAAGTTTACTTGCTGTAATGTCGGTTTAATATTATCGTTATTATACTTCTATGTTCTTACAATTTCACATGGGTTTGCAACTTTCCACGCGAAGCAAGGTCCACCCCCATCATCCCCTGCTTTCAGTGCGAAACGAGGTCTATGTTCTTATAATTTTACATAGGTTTACAACTTTCCACGCGAAACAAGGTCCACCCCCATCATCCCCTGCTTTCAGTGCGAAACGAGGTCTATGTTTCTACAATTCTGCATTGGTTTGCAACTTTATGTCAAAGTTAAGGTCGTTCTGTGGTGCTCCTCTAAAAGTAAATAATTACCAAAATACATTTTATAAAACGTTCATGGTGTCTGAAAATTACATATAATTCATGGAAACTTTTTTCTTAAATAATTTTTTAATAAACAACGAGCGACACTTAAAACTTCTACAGAATACGCAGGATAGTGACCTTGACAACATATGTCAATGTCATTGACTTTATATTTTATGTTTTGTAAATAATTGAAATTGTTGCTATATCTTGGAAAATATTGATCCTAGAATTTTTTTATTATTTTTCCCGCGTTCCTCGTCAAACATGCCTTCACAACTCACAGTCAAAACGTGGCGCCAAAGTTATGGGAATCGTGCCAAAAATGTCAGCTCATTAGTTTCAGCAGCTTTCTGTGAACACCCTGTATATTAATGTATGCATTGTTTTTGTACTGAACTTTTTATTTATTAAATATGAGTATAACATATCACTTAACTACTAAGCATTATTTTAATAGTACATTTTTCTTATAATTATAAATATAAAATATTAAAATTATATAAATATAGTAGCGTAGAATTATTTCTACGTAGATCTTGCAACAGAATTTATAACAAAGTGATCTAACTGTGAATAATAAAATAATATATATTAATATATGTAAAAAGAAATATATACATTTATATATATTAGTTTTTATCTTACACTAATAATGTAATCTACTGCGAACATCTCTATTAAATAAGAGTTATCACATAAAGTTATTCTTCCCTACTTTTAATTTATATAATATGAAGTTATTCTTCCCTACTTTTAATTTATATAATATGAAGTTAATATATTTTTTACAAAATGTGCGATTAATAAATTAGAAAAAATACTTGTAATAATATCAAAAATAAATATTAATAATAAGTTATAAAAAATATTAAGTTTTATATCTTATATATATTTTTAATTCAATACATCATTTAATTCAGTATCTGGTATATTTTATTAATATATCTGCATTTTAATATTAAATAGAGTGTTATACTTAACATACTTAATATCATATATGTATACACATGTATATGTTATATACAAATATATGTACATACTACATACATACATATCGAGAATTCCATGTCAAGTGAGCCACTTTCATTGCAAGTAAACCGATCTTTTTTTTCATTTTTGACAGCTAAATTTTATCCTTAACATTCCTACACTAAAACTTAAGAGTTACAGAATGTTATCTTTTACGGTTTAAAGATGGCGCCTCATTCTATCTCGATATATCAGATATATGCCGAAGAATCTGGGACTTTGCACGTATAAACTGCATATAACTCAAAGGGTTTTTAAGGTCGCTGAGCAATATGCGGACTTTAATCGCATAAATGAGTTAAATTAAATTACATCTTCGTAAAAATTAAAGAAGTTTAAAATTTCAGTCCGCCATATTGGATCCGCCATTTGGAATTTTGAAAATCTGAGCCCGGATTTGATATCAGCGATCAAAAACCCTTTGAGTTTTAAGCACATATCTGATATATCGAGATAGAATGAGGCACCATCTTTAAACCGTAAAAGATAACATTCTGTAACTCCTAGATTTTAGTGTAGAAATGTTAAGGATAAAATTTAGCTGTCAAAGATGAAAAAAAAGATCGGTTTTTTTGCAATGAAGGTGGCTCACTTGACATGGAATTCTTGATATATACATATATATATACTTATTAAACATATGAATATGTATAATAAGCATTGCATAAATATATTTAACGTCTATATATGTAAATATTAAAACTGCATTACGAAGAAGTTAATATAATGTTAACATATTCACAATAGAATTAAAAGTAACTACAAAACTATAAAAAACTATGAAAGTAATAAATATTTAATGAGATATAAGTCTATAAAATATTATCTCAAACATTCATGTTGTTTAGATTTTTAAGTAATAGTTCGATGCATTGTAGAACTTCAGTTTTTCGATGAAATAAAAGATTCAAAATATTCTATCTGCCTCTTGATCTCCGACAAGCGTGTTTCTATCTTGCGTTCAATATCGGAAATTAAATTTTTCATTTCCTCTTTTAATATCACAAATTTGTACATCTAAAACAGATTATTTTAACAATCGTTATCAATAAATAATCTCCTAATTAGTAATTATCGCACTATCGCACAGGCAGATTTTTATTATTAATTATATAGAAATTATATGGATTAATTTCTATTTAATTTATAAAATAAAATATATATGAAAGATTGTATATAAAATATGTGACATACGAGATAAAATTCGAACCTTCAGTTTTAAAGAAAGGAATGAAATGATTGAAACTGTACACATTTATTAGTCTATCTCTACATGTGTGAACCCTGCGGAGCCACACATTTTTCCCAACGATGTTACAACCTGTTGGACACCATTATTGTAGAAACCGACACATTGCCTTAGAAAAAAGTTTTCCACCTTCGCAATCATTTCTTTGTCATTACCGAATTCGCTGTTGTTTTTGCAATTGTGTCAACAGACGGAGCACCCAGCGGAACACTACCTTGGACATGTGCAGGTCAATCTGCAGAATTTGTGCACCGATCCAGTGCTAATACGGAACTTTTACACGGTAGTCTAGTTTCACAATATGATGTCCGACAGGTCGTGCATCGCTGGGAAAAGTGTGTGGCTCTGCAGGGTTCATATGTAGAGAAAGACTAATAAATATGTACAGTGTCAACCATAAGCATTTTATTCTTTTCTTTATAACCGAAGGTATGAATTTTATGAACGTCTCTCGTATATCATAATAAATAAATTTTATACCATCAATACTTAATAAATAAGTATACAGTTTTGATTCATTAAAATTTACCTCATTCAACTGTTCTTTATAATACATATTGTTAATTATAACAGTTAATGCCGCACGGTCATTAACTCGCCTATGAGAACAAAACAGTACATTTTTAATTAATATAATAATATTTCATGCTTGTGAGTAGTATATCTTTATAAAATAATACCTGGGTTTTATTTTTTTGAAATTCTTTAATATGTCTTTCAGCATATGCTCAGTATTCCTCGCAAGAGCGGAAAGAAAAATATTTGCAGTTATAGCATAAGCACGTTCTTTTGCTTGTTCTAATCGTTCAGATCGAAGGTAATGTAGTTTAGATATATGCATTGAAATAATTTTTGGTAATGTTTTTTCCAAATAATCGATTATGATTTCAGAAATCTCAGAGGAAGACAAGCATTCTAAAATTGTACGATCAAAATTTTCTTCGTAAAGACGTAAGAACTTATTCCATGTAACTTTATTTGCCTGTTTTAAACCATTGCAGAATGTCCACTTTTTCCATCCAGGCGAAAGTCTACAAAAGAAAATCAAGAAAAGAAGTAAAAATCTTTTAATGAAATTATGCTAATAGTCCCCTTACTGTTTGATAAATAATTCTTGACAAACTTGCTAAATAATTTATCAAACATTCGCACGATATAAAAAATATACCTATAAAGAAACGATTATAAAAAGAGTTACTTGTGTTTTTTAGGATCTTTCAGATGTCATTCCAAATGATAATTGGCTATTGGTTTGCACAAGTAATCATCAATAATACAGCTCCACTTAAAGAGATCTTGTTTTGAACATTCATGATTATCCTTGGTATCTATCGTAGTTTGGCTTAACGTATTCAACCTTATAAATTCAAGCGACTTTTGCACTTCCTAAAATTTGATAAAAATGTAGTTTTTATTTAGTTCTAATATTATTCACGAGGAGAGACATGATATATGTGCAAAACATATGCACATTTAATAAATTACTCTATTATAATTCTTTGCGGTCCGCAATTCTCATGCGACGCACTACGAGCAGGTTCTACTTTTTTTCGATAATGTTATGCTACAAAATAAAGAATTTAATACGATAAATAATACAACAGTATTTACAAGAAACATATTATATTTTTAAATTTTACCGAGCTAAAAAGAGTCAGATGTGGATGGTAGTGCGTCAATTCCAAAGAAAATTAATTGTTCGTTGAAATTTATTAATTGTGCACAGGACATAAATTTTCTTCGGTGCGATAACAAGTAATTAAATGAATCTTTATTCGAAATATATATTTTAATAAACCCCTCAAACTCTCCTATAGAAGTGTAGGCGAGAAAAATATTAGAAAATTTGTGCTTATGGAAAATTTGTGCTCTGTGCACAACTAATCAATTTCAAAAAGAAATTAATTTTCCTTGAAACTGACGCACTATCATTCCTGTCTGGCTCTTTCTAGCCCGTTGGAATTTTAATTTTAATTTCACAAGATTCTTACTAAATTTTTAGTTGATATTTTATTTTATTTCTGTATTAATAAAATAATAATGAAGTAATTGTAAATATATAATAAAATAATAATAAAATAATTGCTAAAAGGATTTAATTAATGAAAAATAATAACATTTTATTCGGGCTTCCGGTTCCGGACGGTGTGCGAGTGACAGGTGTGTAAGAGTGTGTTAGAAATTGGTGTAAGAGCGAAGGAAAGAGTGAGTTGTGAGCGTGTGGTACAGGTGGAGGCGCGTGTAGTATACGAGATGAAGGCTGAGGGGAAGGGAAGGTGAAAACGGGAGAGGAGCGGAGTAGTAAGAGAGGGAAAAAGATATAGTAGGTTAGGTGGCGGGTAGGAGAGCGAGGCCAGCACGAGGCGCTGGGCCTGTGGTAAAGTGTTTAGAAGATAGGCGGCGGGAGGTTGAAGGCGGGTTCCGCTCGAGCGCGAGCGGCCGGCGTTAAGCGGGGATAAGTAGGATAATAGATAGGCGACAGGCAGTCGAGGTGAGATAGGCGCAGGCGCAAGTGGCAGCTGGTATTAGAGTGAGACGGAGCAAGTTGAGCCAGCAGAGCAACGGATAGAAGTTCTTTAGAAAATTTAACAAGGGGGAAAGGAAAAGAATGGAGGGGGAGGGAAAGAAGATAGTGGGGGATGAAGAAAAAAAAGGGGAAGGCCAAAGAAGGTAGAGGAGTTGGATAAAGAAAGAAGGGGAAGTACGGGATGTTTGGAGGAATTTTTAAAAAGAAAGAGAGGGGGGACGGAGGAAGAGGAAGTAGAGGAGGAGGATTGGAGTTTAAAAAAAAGTAAGAAAGTGGAGGGGTTACAAGAATATGGGAGAAGCCTGGGGAGGGAGGGACTGGAAGAAATGTTCGGGGTAATGGGAGAGAAAGTGATGAGGAGAATTAGCGATGAGATGGGGAAAATGAGAGAGGAGATACGGCAAAGGGAGGAGAAATGGAGGGAGGAGAAGAGGGAGATGAAGGAAAAGATTCAAGGCCTGGAAATGAGGATACAAGAAATGAAAGGGAAGTTAGAGAAAAAGATTAAGGAAGGAGGAAGTTTAGTTGAGGGAGGGGGAAGAGGAGGGAAGGATATGGATGAGGAAATGGTAGATAAAATGAAAGGGATAGGGAGGAAGATGGAGTTAAAGGAGAGAGAGGAAAGGAGGAATAACATAGTGATTCGTAGCCTACAGGAAGGTGAGGGGGGATAAGAGAAGGGGTGGAGAAAGTTTTAAAAGAGATAGGGGTTAAAGTAAAGATAGAGGAGGTCAGAAGGGTAGGAGGGAAGTATGGAAAGGAGGGGGAATGGTAGTGGTGAAGTTAGGTAGTAGGGAACAGAAGAGGGAAGTAATGGAGAAAAAGAAAAGATTGAAGGGTAGAAAGACAAGGATTGAGAATGATTTGACATGGGAGGAGAGGAAAGTGAGATGGAAGATAAGAGAGATTGCAGAGGAGAAAAGGAGAAAAGGCAGTAGAGTATGGACAGGATATGGAAAAATAAGAATCAATGAATGTTGGTGGAGATGGGATGAGGAGGTAGGTAAGTTAATGAACTGGAAGGGTGAAATAAGAGAGGAGAGCGTAAGGCCGGGGGAAGAGGGGATTTAAGGAACAAAGAAAAAAGGAGAGGGGAAAGGAGGGAGGAAGGGGAGAAGGAAAAGTGGTGGAGGGAGAAGAAAAGGGAGGAGAAGGAACAGGGAGGGACGACAGGGGTCAGTAAAAGGGAAGAGGTGAGAAAGAGGAGAAAGGGAGAAGTGGGAGAGTGGGTAATAGGTTTTTGGAATGTGGCGGGGGTGAAGAATAAGGAGAAAGGTTTTTGGAAAGAAATAAGAGTATGGGATGTGGTAGTAATGGTAGAAACTTGGATGGATGGAAAAAGCTGGGAAAGGGTGGAGAGAAGACTTCCGAAAGGATATAGATGGGAGAAGCAATTAACAAGGAGAAGAAGTAAGAAGGGGAGGCCGATGGGAGGAATGTTGGTGGGGGATAGGGAAGAACTGACGGATATAATGGTAAAGGAGATAGAGGAGAGAGAGGAAGGAGTGATGGTAGTTAATGTGAAGGTGGGGGAGGAGAATTGAAGGATAGTGGGGATGTATATCAATGGAGACATGGAGGGTAAGTTGGAAGTGATGAAGGAGTGGCTGGAGGGGCAAGAAGAGAACGTATGGACAGTGATAGGGGGGACTTTAATGCGAGGGTAGGGTCATGGGGGGTGAAGAGGGGGAGGCTGAAAAAGAAGGTCGAAGGATGGAAAAATAAACGGTGAGGGAAAGAAGCTGACTGAGAAGCTGGAGAGGACGGGGTGGGGGATTCTAAACGGAAGTGTGGAGGGGGATGAGAAGGGGGAGTTTACGTACACGGGGGGAGGGGGAATCGGTTATAGATTATATAATAGGAGAGGAAAGGGTAAACGAAAGGGTGGTGAGGATGGAGGTAGGTGATTCGGTGGAGTCGGATCATCATCCTTTGGTGATATGGATAAGAAGGAAGGGCATGGGGTGGAGGAGATCAGGCGTGAGGAAGGAAAAAAGGGGAAGGGGCAAATGGACGCAGAGGGGAGGAGAAAGAATCAGGGAGACTGTAGGCTGGGATGGGGAGGAAGATAGGGAAATAAATGAGGAGCTAGGGCTAAGGATAAAACAGATTAGTGAGGAGTTAAAGGAAGGATAAAAAGAAAGTACAGAGGCGAAAAGGAGAGGATGGTGGGACGAGGAGTGCGAGGAGAAAAGGAAGGAGGTGTGGAAGGTGCTAAGGAAATGGAGAAAGGAGGGGGAGTAGGAGAAGGATACAGGAAGTTAAGGGGAGAATATAAGCTGCTGTGTAAGAGGAAAAAAGAGGAGGAAAATGGAAGTTGATTGAGGGAGGCACAGGAGGCAAGGACAGAGGGAGAGGTATGGCAGATAGTGAACTGAGAGAGGAAATGCTGGAAAGGGATAAATGAAATGATAAAGATGGAAGAATGGAAGGGACACTTTATGAGGTTGCTAGGGGGTGGAAGGTAAGGTAGTGAAAGGAAGGGAGAGGAGGAGTCTGGGGGAAGAGGAGAGTGAAATAGGTAGGGGAGAACTAAAGAGAGTAATAGAAAGGTTAAAGAAAGGAAAGGCGTCAGGAGCGGATGGGGTCCCCAATGAGGTGTGGAAACTTGGAGGGGAAAGGATAGAGGAGTGGGCATGGAGATTCTGCAATAGAGTATGGAGGGGGGAAGGGTGGCCGGAACAGTGGAAGGATGGGGTGATTGTTCCGCTTGTGAAAAAGAGAGGAGGAGAAAGAGTAGAGGAATACAGGGAGGTGACACTGATGCCAACTCTATACAAGGTGTACGTGGGAGTGCTGACGTAGAGGTTAAAAGAGGAGATGGAGGAGAAGGCGATGCTTTCGCCGGGTCAGACGGGATTTAGGAAAGGGATGGGGGTTATGGATAATGTGTATGTGTTAAACTTTTTGGTGAATAGGCAATTAGGAAGGAGAGGGGGGGCTGTTGGTGGCGACATTTGTGGACCTGAAGGCTGCGTTTGACTCGGTGGACAGAGAGATGTTGGGGAGAGCGATGAGGGAGAGGGAAGTGAGAGAAGGGCTAAGGTGCAGGATCGAGGAAGTATATGGAGAGACAAGGAGTAGGGTGAGAGTAGGGGAGATAATGGGGGAGAGTTTTTGGACGGCAAGAGGTGTGAGGCAGGGGTGCCCGATGAGCCCACATCTGTTTAATCTGTTGATAGCAGACGTGGAGGAAGTCGTGGGGAGGGGAGGATGGGGAGGATAAAGTTAGAGGATGAGAAGGTGTATTGCCTAGCGTATGCAGACGATATGGTGCTCCTAGCGGAAGATGAAGAAGGGATGGCACATATGATGGGGAAGTTGGAGGGATATCTAGAGGAGAAAAGGCTGGAGGTTAATGGAGAAGACTAAGGTGATGAGGTTTAGGAGAGGGGGGAAGGTTGAAGAAGGTGGTCTGGTGGTGGAAAGGAAAAAGGTGGAAGAGGTGAAGGATTTCACGTATTTAGGATACAAGTTGCAACGGAATGGTGGGCAGGAGGCACACGTAAAGGAGAGAGTTAGGAAGGCAGGTGCGGTAATAAGGCAGATATGGGGAATAGGGAAGAGGAGGTTTGCGGAGAACTGGGAAAGAAGGATATGGTTATGTGAAAGGTTGGTAGGAACAGTGATGGAATATGTTGAGGAGATATGGGGGTGGTTAGAGCGGAGGGAGGTGGAAGCGATGCAGGAGAGGTGGATTAAATGGACGCTGGGGGTGGATTGGTGTACGCCGGGATATATGGTAAGGGAAGAGATTGGGAAGGATAAATATCGTTTGACGGCAGGAAAGAGAGCGGTGGGTTTTGAGAAGAAATTAGAGGAAAGAAAAGGAGGAATATGGGCGAGGAAATGTTTCTGGGAGATTAAAAGAAGGGTGAGAGAGAGAAGGGAGTTAGAAGGTTGGGAAGAAGAAAGAAAGAAATTTTTCGAGGTTAGGGGCAGGAAGGTAGAGGAGTTTGATGAAAGAAGGGAAAGAGGGGAGGGAATATATGAAGGACTGGAGCAAAAGGATAGAGAGCTACAGAAGGAGGAAAGATGGGGAAGGATTAGGTAATCGAGATATAACAGGTGGTACGGGGAGGTTAAGGGGGAAGGGATGCCGAAGTACCTAAAGAAGGGTTGGGGGAAAGTAGATGGAGAAGGGTAGCCAGGCTTAGGTTAGGGAATGAAATTAAGGACGCGAGATATTGGGAAACGGAGGAAAAGAAGTTATGCAGAGTCTGCGGGGGGGAGTAGAATCATGGGAACATGTGCTAGAGGAGTGCAGAGATAGAGAAGAGGGAGGATGCTGGTGGGAAAGAATGAGGGAGATTCTGGGACAGGAGGGGGAGGGAGAGTGGTGGATGAGAGGTCTAGAGAAGGAAAGAGGGGTGGGTTTGGTGGAGGAGAAGGAAGGAATACGGAATGTGGAGGAGGGGAAGGAAAGGTGTGAATCGAATGAGGTTGAATGTGGAGTGAGTGGGATGTGTGGTGTAACCGGAAGTCGTAGGGCATAAGAGCGGTTATTCTCTCTCTCTCTCTCTTGCGAACTAATTTTAAGTTAGAAGTAAGTAGTTTTAAGGTAGATATAAGATAGCGAATAAGGTAGTTTTAGTCTAGGATAAGGTAGCATGTAAGTAGATTTAAGTTGTTGTAAAAAGTGAACTATAGCCGGAAGCCGAAACCCTGAGGAGACGGAATAAATACATACAATAACATTTTATTCACAAAATATGTTAAAGAAAAAAAAACAGTGCAAATGCAGCAATATCTTTCCTTGATAAGTAAGACTTTCAACAGTCTCAATTATAGAGAAAGCAAATTTGCATTGCGAATATGTAATTGCGCGCGACGTGCACTACAAATCAATAAGACCAAAAGATAACTTAGCGATCAAAATGTGATGTAGACAACTTCAACAATAGAAAATATTTATTTTTACCACCATTCGGCGTTTCTATAACGAAATAATGCAATCTTACACTTCACTAATATAATCAGTCATAATAATAACTATACAGGGTGTTCCAGGGTTAAATGGCCAAACTTGAAATATGAATTTAGGATCTCAAAACAAGAAAAAATTTTCCTCTGGAAGTATGCTCGTAAACGCTTCGTTCAAGAGATATTGACTTCTGAAGTTATAGAACTATTAAGAATGAATAATTTCGAAATAATCTAGATTTATCCTCTTTATTGCTTTACAGTAATCAAAATTTAATTATTAAATGTTTTGTTCAAAATGATGGCCTGCAGCCCGGAGACATTGCACCTATCGATGAGAGAACGAGTGACTGACATTGTACGTCTGTAATTTCTTCGCACGCTTACGCTATCCTCCGTTTTAATGATTGAAGGTAATTAATAGACACTTTATACACTTTTTGCTTGAGAGCACTCAATACAAAGAAATCTAATGGTGAACGCGGAGGCCAAGCCACAACTGATTCTTCTTCGGGGAAAATGAATATTAAGTATTCAACGAACTAACAATTGTTTAATACGAATGGACGGTGCTTTGTATATAATACAAACACAAGCCTGTCAATGATCTTCGATCTTCAAAACAAACAAAAAAAAAGACATTACGACATTATTCATTCCTATAGTTCTGTAACTTAAGAAGTCAATATTTCTTGAACGAAGCGTTTGCGAGCATACTTCCAGAGGAAATTTTTTTTTGTTTTGAGGTCCTAAATTCATATTTCAAGTTTGGCCATTAAACCCGGGAACACCCTGTATATACAGCGATGTGCCTTGGAAGCACACTTGGCCTGCAAAATGTTAATAATTATATGGTATATGATTTTATAGCATCTACTAATGTAATATCCAAAGATTTACCGACCTCTTGAATCATATATGTATATGTATATATGTATATGTATATATGTATATGTATATATATATATATGTATGTATGTATAAATAAAATAATAGGTCAAAAAAGGTCGAGTTTTGTCCGATTTGACGTGGAATTTCCCATATACGTAGCTTGTCGACCGATTCATTCGGCTTGCGCCCGCTTTTTCTGCTTAATAATTGCAAATGTATTTTTGTCAGTAATATAATCGTGTTATTCCAATAGACCAGAGAATGTATTAAAAAGTGCTTTTTGAATCATTTTTACTCTTAAAGTGGATTTCGAGGTATAATCGTTTAATTAACATAAGATGTGGCTTGACGTCCGATTCGGCTTGTGCGCGATTTTCGGATTAATAATGGGAAATGTATAATTGCCTGTAACAAAATCCAATATAATTTCAATAGGGCGGAGTTTGAACTAGATTATTGCTTCTGATTCACCCATTAAATGCTCTTTTTGTATAATATTATTATTTAATAATAGTAGGTTATTTAATATTATTTTGTAAGCAGCATAATATTCTGCATTAGCTATTGTAAATAGCGTTACAGAGGTGGTTTCAGTTGTCCAGTTAGTTAGAAATGGAATGTATTGTTGTATATATGATGTGAAATATAGTATTTTTTATGTATTATTTGTGTATATGCATTTCTAATAATTATATTATTTTACATATATCTAATATTTGGTAGAAATATGTAAAAGTATAAGATTTACTGGTCACAGTTAGATGATATTCATATGGACAATGCCATCATCATGTCAGCAATCATTGACATTTGATAATCTTGAGTTATACATTCGGTTGACCTTCATCTGACCTTACATAGTCAGACGTCAAATTAAGGGTCAAATTAAGGTCACCATTGTACGTCTCCCTCTACACCATACACGCAACTTTTAATTGGTTTTTTTTATAAAATTGCATGTTTTCGAAATATTTGCTTGTTAATATTAAAATAAATCATCTGGTATATTAGTATTTATAATATATAGGTACTTTATATTTGCTCTACAAAAAACATTTTGTTAATATATACAGATTGAAGATAGATGCATTGCAGTGTATCAGGACATTTTTAAAGAATTTCTCTATATATTGCATAATAAAATATATATATACATTAAAACTATCTTTTCACTTTGCTTGTAATAGCAAGATTGTTCCATGTTGCCATTATATACTTCTTATATACTCGATATCCCTTTTTATACACTATGGAATTTAACTGTATGATTATATACATACAAAAAATATTACGTTGAGGCATCTTTCAGGACAATCTGATCAGAAGGCGTATTTCAGGCCTAATCCGAGAACTACCCAATCGTGACTATGGATTTCAGGACGTACCCGAAAACTGCTAAATATCTTGGAAACTGCCTATGCATAGCAAAAATTGTCCTGCAAACTGCCGATTCATATACATATATATATATATATACATATACACACATATACATACACATACATATGTACATATATGCACATACACATACATACACTCAACCTCTGTTAGAAACTCGCTAAAAATAAAAAGATAAAATATTTTTTTTCTTTACAGATGGAAGCAACCTAAATTTAAAAATGATCTGATACTAACCTTCTTGATGAAGTATTGGTTCCTCGAAAACGGGAAAGCAATTGAATTCTCCGTCGCACTTCCTCCGTACAAATACTCTCAATATACGGACGTCATTATACCTTCACTGGAATACAAGGTTGAGAATTCAAAACCTGATACAATCTATTATTATCAAGTACGTGCTTGGGACGGAGATAAAGGCTCTTACTCGAGTATCGCCAATGTATCGACCACACATGAGAATCCAGTACCTTTATTATTGATCAGCTCGTGGAATGGTATGAAAATACTGGATGTGAATCTTCAGACCGACTTTGCATTTAATAAATACATAGCGAAAGAAATCACTTACTCAGCATTGGAACGTAAGATTTATTGGAATGATAAGTCGGAGCTAATGACATGGGATTTTAATCCAAACGCAATCGAAAGAGAGCGCAATTACACAAAAATAGCTGACCTCAACACTTCTGCGCACAATCTCTGCATCGATTGGATAACAAGAAATCTTTATTGGATAGAATTAAGCAACCAGACCAGCAACATTATGAAGCTAGATTTAACATTATGGCAAAAAAGTGGCACAAAAGCCAAATCAAGCGACGCGGTAGCGTCGCGACGCCAAGTATATAACAATTTCTTTCGTGCTTTTGAAGTTGCCTATATACAGGGGCTGCGGCGCTACCAAGTAGCTTATCCGGAATTTTACCTCAAGTTAAATTTTCGATTAAGATATTTCTTGAACTAAAGCTGTAATAAAAAATCTAACGGCACTTTTATCATATAATGCGGATACAAGCTTTCGATTGCGACCAGTTTCAATAAGATTGATGCAGTCAATCCTGAGAAATGATTTTATTCATATATCAGAACGTGACTTTTCGTTCTTCAGTTCCAGATTCAGACTCACGTACGTATGTTCGCACGCACACATGCAAAGCGATTTTGTCCCTCAAGGCGCATTTGCAGTGCTCATGTACGATTTTATTCGCTTGAGTGTGCAAATACGCCTTAAGAGACAAAATCATATTTGGATGTGTGGAGATAATGTTTATATTTTATACGCGCGGGGTATAATACGAGAAGAAAAGTAATAAAATAATTAACGGTTATGAGAATATCGCGGAATAGTGCAACACTAGGGAAAAGAAGTGATAAAGTGACATAAAATTATTAATGGTTAAGAGTATCGCAAAATAGTGCAAGGACAAGGAAGAGAAGTGATGTTATATTGAATAAAGTTAGGTTATATTAGCGAAACTGAGCGAATGCTTTTACACTTAAGTGAATCCGTGCATTATCAATTAACATATTTCTCATAAATGAATTGTTGGAAAATAATTATTATAGAAGCATTGGAATATTTGAAAATTTTGGCTGGCCATGTTTTCGATAATGATAAGCAGGTAATTATACGCACGAACGCGCATTCATATATAATGTTTATTTATATATTGTATATAAAAATGTAATTAATGCATAATTAATATTTTTAGATTATCTTATAAATAGCTAAGCAATGAGTTGCATGTTTATGTTAATGTAGTAAAATAAATCTTGTAATTCTACCAAAAATGTCATAAAAACAACAACATTGAATACAAATTTTATTAATTGACAGTATAAATAATAAAATGATAAAATCATATTGCACTTCTATAGTGTCCACAAACATTTTGCGGATCAGGAAATACTAGCAACTTTTGATTCTGGAAATGTGAATGTTTATTTTATATATAAATGTAATTAATGCATAATTATTATTTTTAGGTCACTTACGATTGACTAAGCAATGAGTTGCATGTTTATGTTAATTGTATCAAATATATTACATATACAGTTGAATTAAAAATATCGGAGTTAGAGTCGGAAATAAAAATATTCTCCATTAGTTAAAGAAGAGATATAAGGTAATAATTTTGTTTATAAATTACATAATAAAGGTTACTTATTTTCTTGGACTAAATACTTTAAGGACAAGATTTAGGGCCATTGCACAAGCTTTTCTGTAACACGTTACGTTATGTTAAGTACTGACTGTGAACTTAGATTCGCATGTTACCTTAATCTTCAGTCAACGCACAAAGAAAATCCTAACATAGCAAAAATATTACTACGTTATGATTTTCTTTGTGCGTTGACTGAAGTTTAAGATTACATACAAATCTAAGTTTACGGTTAGTACTTACAATTAATGTAACATAATATATAACAACTAATTAATAATTTTTAATGTCGCTAGTCATTAATTAAATAAGATAAATAATTTTTTATAATTCGACCTAACTAGCACTGGCTTAAACGAGTTAAGTTTAGAAGAATACTCATAGGGAGACGTGTCTCTTGGTTCGAGACTACAAGAATCCCCTGATATCATACAACTATCTCGTAAATAAATAGGCGAGAAAAATATAGGTCCGAAAAGTCGCTGAAGCGGGAGTCGAACCCGCGTCTTTCGCTTGCCGGGCGACTGCTTTGTTTACTAACATCCAATTTATAAGGCTAGAGAAAAATATAGGACCGGAAGGGTCTGAATAGCTTAGATGGTTTGAAGCAGTCGCCCGGCAAGCGAAAGACGCGGGTTCGACTCCCGCTTCAGCGACTTTTCGAATCTATATTTTTCTCGCCTATTTATTTACGAGATAGTTGTATGATATCAGGGGATTCTTGTAGTCTCGAACCAAGAGACAAGTCTCCCTATGAGTATTCTTCTAAACTTAACTCGTTTAAGCCAGTGCTAGTTAGGTCGAATTATAAAAAATTATTTATCTTATAATATATTACGCAAAAGCTTGTGCAGTGGCTCTTAGTTTATTTATAATGGCTGAACTTATTTTTTTCAGCAATGAGAAACGTCAACGTGGAAATTGATGATTTATTCGGATGGAGCTGTCTTTTGCATTATAATATTATCGGAGAGCATTAGAATATCTGTCATCGACAAAAGTAGTTCAAATTTGAATCAAAATGAGGAGGAAGAGTCAGTTAATGATGTTGAATTGCAGATTTTACTGGAGGATTATATAAAAGTTCATAATAATTTGGCAGCTGTATTGATTAAAACAGAAGCTTACGATGCAGTTTTAGAAAATATAAAACATTTTGAGGTGTCAACCACAAAACGAGAAACCAATATTTAGGAAAGGTATTGCAAAAGTCTTAATCTTTAATTTACTATTTATATATATTCTTGATTTATATTTTACACATGGAAAATTCAAATATGTGTATATGTATTATGCATAGGAACAATATTGAGATTCAAAGGGGAATATGAAAAAGCTTATGCAATCTCTATCTTTCTCTCTTCACTGAAATTTAAAAATTAAATCCAGAAATGAAGATGTTTACTACAGAATTAATGACCTTAAAGGATAACATTGCTAAATACATAGAAAACGAAAAGCACTTGTATCGTAAAATGTTAGGTGTAGTTAAAGATACCAAAAATCTATCAAAGAATATAAAAGCAGATAATAAAAGTATTATTAAGTACATAAATACATACATATATAGACATATGTACATATGTATATACATATGTATATAAAAATATTTAAAAAGACGGATTTTTAGTTTTCAACTACACATAACATTTTACGGTATAGATGCTTTTCTTTTTCTGCGTCTTTAGCAATTTTCTTTCCTTTAAGATCATTAATCCTTTAAGATCATTAATTCTGCAGTAAATATTTTTATTTCTGTATTTAATTTTGAATCAGTGGAGGAAGAGAGAAAGAGAGAGAGAGAGAGAGAGAGAGAGAGTGTGTGTGTGTGTGTGTGTTGTATAAGCTTCTGCATATTCCCCTTGAGTCTCAATATCCTACGATACGCACAATACATATACACACATATTTGAATTTTCCATATGTAAAATATAAATCAAGAATATATACAACTTATTTTAAAGAAAGATTAAGTATAGTAAATAAAAGATTAGGATTTTTGCAATACCTTTCCTAAATAGTGCTTACACATTTTGTGGTTGACGACTCAAAACATGTTTCACATTTTCTAAAGCTGCATCGTAGGCTTCTGTTTTAATCAATGTAACTGCCAAATTATTATGAACTTTTATACGATTCTCTAATAAAATCTACATTTCAGCATCACTAACTGACTCTCCCTCCTCATTTTGATTCAAATTTGAACTACTTTTGTCGATGACAGATATTCTAATGCTCTTCGATAACATTATATTGCAAAAGGCAGCTCCATCCGAATAAGTCATCAATTTCCACGTTGACGTTTTCTCATTGCTTTAAAAAAATGTTTAACTATTATGTCAAAAAAAGTTAAATAAACTGTCTTGTCCTTAAAGTATTTAGTCCAAGAAAATAAATAACCTTTATTATATAATTTATAATCAAAATTATTACCATATTTTTCTTCTTTAACTAATGCTTAACATTTCTATTTCAGGCTCTAACTCTAATGCTTTCAATTCAACTGTATGTAATATTTTTGATAGAATTAACATAAACATGCAACTCATTACTTAGCCATTTGTAAGTGATCTGAAAATATTAGTTACGCATTAATTATATTAATATTAGTTACGCATTTATATATAAAATATAAAGAAATATTCACATTTCCAGAACTAAAAGTTGCGAGTAATTCCAGATCCGCAAAATATTTGTGGACACTATAGAAGCGATATGATTTTTCATTTCATTATTCTTTATAAAGCCAATTAATAAAAATGTGTTCAATGTTGTTGTTTTTATAATATTTTTGGTAGAATTACCACAAGATTTATTTAAGTACATTAATATAAGCATGCAACTCATTAATATGTTAATTGGTAATGCACAGATTCACTCAAGTGTAAGCATTCGCTCAGTTTGTCTATTATAATCTAACTTTGCTCAATATGACATCGATTAAAAGAAATTATCTTCTAAATTCTCTTCCTTGCTATTCCGCGATACTCTTAATAAACGTTAATCATTTTATCACTTTTTTTCTTGTGTTGCACTATTTCGCGATATATAAACATATTTAATAAATTATTATGTCTAACAATAGTCTACAAAATTTTATTGGTATCCTTAATATCCTTATTATCCTGATTTGATCCTCTATTCTTAAAATTATGAAATTTTCGTGCAGCTTCACACGTATGAATAAGTGAAAGATATAACTACCTACTAAAAAAAACCTTACATAGGTAAAAAAAATACGCTAAATATATAAAAATTTCATAGCTTGTTTGTAATAAAGAGTTAAAATATATAAGAGTTAAAGTATATAAAAATTTCGCAACTCGTATGTAACATAGAGATTAAATAAATTTTTACAAAAAGCAGTGATATCCTATTAAAAAAACCTTACAAAGGTAAAAAAATACGCCAAGTATATAAAAACCCTAGAAAACTTTAGAAAGTTTAAAAAAATATTTACTCCTAAAAAAACTTATAAAAATAATTTTCCTCTAAGGAAATAACATTAAAAAATAATAAAATTTGAAAAATAATTTTTTCCTAAAAAGTATTCTCTAAAAAATAAAAAATCAAAACTAAACATGAAATCAATAATTAGCCAAGTATTTAGAAGCAATTCAATTTGTGAGGGCTTGAAATAGTATTTGCCATAAAATCAATCTTGCATTTATAAAAATATAATACATAAATTTTCTCCATGAAGTCAAAACGCATTTTATTATTAAGAAAAATTTATTTTTAAAATAAGTTTAATTTTGTATAATAAATATTTTGATATATAAAATAGCATTATTATGTCACACGGATTTTATTACAAATAGTAAAATATAAAACTATTTAACCTCCACTGCGCCATGACGTTGATCACATTAATTGTCAATTTTAAATATAAAAGTGTCCTGTGCTACAAATTGATCGAAGTGTTTGAAATTGCTGTTTTGAAATTAATCATAAGCTTTGCCAAGTAGGTCCGGAACTAAAGGGGTTAAGACACAAAGTGACATACAAAAACTTGGCGTGCCCCGGTCGCATTACTCATATATTTTTATTAACAGGTTGATAATAATTTCTGATAATAATTTGCAAATTTTAATTTCAGACATATAATTCGCGAACCTTAATTTTAAATATTTGCTAATAATAACATTAACATGTTGATAATAATTTGCAAATTTTAATTTCAGATATATACTTCGCGAACCTTAATTTTAAATATTTAGTAATAATAATGAGACCGGGGCACGCCAAGTTTTTGTATGTCATTTTGTGTCTTAACCCCTTTAGTTCCGGACCTACTTGGCAAAGCTATGATTAATTTCAAAACAGCAATTTCAAACACTTCGATCAATTTGTAGCACAGAACACTTTTATATTTAAAATTAACAATCAATGTGATCAACGTCATGGCGCAGTGGAGGTTAAATAGTTTTATATTTTACTATTTGTAATAAAATCCGTGTGACATAATAATGCTATTTTATATATCAAAACATTTATCATACAAAATTAAACTTATTTTAAAAATAAATTTTTCTTAATAATAAAATGCGTTTTGACTTCATGGAGAAAATTTATGTATTATATTTTTATAAATGCAAGATTGATTTTATGGCAAATACTATTTCAAGCCCTCAAATTGAATTGCTTCTAAATACTTGGCAAATTATTGATTTCATGTTTAGATTTGATTTTTTATTTTTTAGAGAATACTTTTTAGGAAAAAATTATTTTTCAAATTTTATTATTTTTTAAGGTTATTTCCTTAGAGGAAAATTATTTTTATAAGTTTTTTTAGGAGTAAATATTTTTTTAAACTTTCTAAAGTTTTCTAGGGTTTTTATATACTTGGCGTATTTTTTTACCTTTTATGATAGTATCCTAAAAATAAATGAGTTAAAGTTTTTAAATGTACTGACATCTATAGGGTACATTCAATATTATTTATCTAGAAAAATTAACAACTTTGTCTTTCTTAATTAAGGATTTGTGTTGTTTAATAATTTTACAATAATTTAATAAAATTACTTTATTGAAAATCATAAGTTATGTAATAATAAATTGACATAAAATTGTAAAAATTTTAAACAATCACTATTAGTTTCTGATATACAGTTAATATAAGTATATACAATAATGTTTTATAAGTACAGAATAATACGCATATTTTCCAGATATCTTCATTGGATGGAATTAAATACAAATAATCAATATGAAATAATGCATTCAAATCTCGATGGAAAAAACATGAAACCTTTTTCGAGAAACAAATACGATAAATGCTTTTGCTCATACAAACTATTAGAAGCATTCTCCATGAAAATTGACAACACCAATACTGACAAGCCATTAATGTCCTGGACATAGAACGATCGCTTAATTGCAGCGGACATTTATAATTGTAGGTGCAACCTGATTTTTAGCGTTGGAGAAATATTTTTCAATTATTTAACGATCGACAAAACAAACATTTACTTGTTTAGTAGCAGCGAGCAACTAATCTATATTTTAAAAAAGCAGTATGCACTTCTCGAAAGCAAGGAAAACGCATTTACACATATCGAAAAATTACATTTCTCTTTACCTTATATATATCAAATCATAGCTCTTGATAGATGTTTACAACCACATCCCCAGATGATATGTAAGATACCTAAAAGAATAGATTATCATGTTAAAGTAGAAACAATAACCGCAAACAGTATCGTCGTGAACCTTCCCGAGCCGGTTCCCAATATCGGATGCGAAAAGAATAATTTGGCCCCTACTGCATATACCATCTCTGTGAGCTATTGTTCGGACAATAACGAGTTCAAGGAATTCAACGTGCACACATACGAACAGCAACACAAAATTCAGAATTTAACGCCATTTACAGAGTATACACTGAAGCTGGCACTGAACAATTTCTACGTTGACAAGTTACTAATGGGCTTGCAATTCGGCTCGAATGTGACACTGGGAACTATCCCTGGCACACTCAACGCGCCGGAAAATGTGACAGTTCAAATTTTAACACCTTCTCTGGCGAAGATCTATTGGATGCCACCTAAGAAACTAAATTGCGGCAGTGAACTACGAAGTGCATTGGATGTCGTTTCTTGTTTCAAATGGCACACGAAAAATAACTTATCAAGTGCCACGTCATGAAAAACTTATCAATAATCTCTAACAAACGGTAGATGGCAAAGTTTTCACGAAAATCCAGCTGCTACCAGGACAGGAATATTTGATATACGTGCGTGTGTATCCTGCCAATTTTAGCGAATTCTTCACTGATAGTTTGAACAAAAGCATTTACATGTATTCGGAACCGAATAATTTAACTTTGAGTGGGGTCAATGCAAATGGCATGAATATCTCGTGGATCCCTAGCGTCAATCTGATGATCCATTACATACTGGAATACAAAAATGATGCGATGCAGAATTGGCAAAAAGTGTATAGCACTGAAAAGAATGATAACAAAGTAACATATTATATAGAAAATTTACTGCCGCCAACTCTTTATAAATTCCGTTTGATCCTGAGGTACCCCGAGTATATGGAGGACTTTATATGGCCTCCTGCTAAAGGATTTACTTTAGAAACGCTTAGTAAGTAAAAGAAAAGATATTTTGATATCGTCTTTATTTTGAAAAAATTTTTTAAAAAATTTTAAATTAGAAATGAAATAATAAAGTTTTAAGTAAAAGCATGTAGAATAAAACAATAAAATTTAAATTGTACTCTTGTGTAACAAAGGTAATGTTCCGAGCGCTCCAGGGATTCCTACGGTAACGAGACTTCCAAATTTCACGTATCAGTTAAACTGGGAAGCTGCAGAAGCTCGCGATTCACAAGTAACTTTGTATCGACTGGAGGGTTTGGTCGTTGAAAATAATTACAAAGAAGGCAATCAAATCGACAGAAATAAACATTGGATTTTATACTATAACGGAACAGATAATTACTGGATAATTACGGGAGACATGAAACAGAAATATCGAGTGAAGGCTGAGAACGCTTACGGCTTTGGAAAATGGAATCAATCAAGCGCGCGGTCGTTGATTTTACAGAACCTATTGATTTAATAAAATCTATCGAAATATCAGCTATGCAATATCACAATACCTTTAATATTAAGTCTTCTCATTTCGTCTAATGTATTTGACGTGTTTGTCTATCTGACACAATGAATTTTCTATCTTTTGACATTTATAAAGTATAATTATATTTCGCAAATCACTTGATAAGGACCTAAAATTAAGGTCGAAACGTTGTGATGTGCACTTAATAATAAATAGAATTTGCCAGTACGGTCGAGAGAATTGTGTTCATTATTTTTTAACATTAAGCCTAATCGTAACCTTTGTAATTGGTAATGTTTATTACTTTTATTGTTGTAAGTATAATTGATATAAATTTCAGATTTTGATTGTAAATTATTTTAGATTTGATATCTATAAAGTTTTTTTGAAAAATTATTGTAACTTGTTGAAAATTATATAAATTTCGCAACGCATAGTATTAGATATGTATATTACAACGGTTTTTACTTAACAGCATACCGACAACGCAAAGGAAATAAAGATATAGTTCTGCCTTCAACAATGATCGATATAAATTCACCAACTGTAAATAAGACACCTTTCGAGAACATTCAAACGAACGCTGTGTACATTCCTATGTCGCAATATAATCTGGACGAATTTGCACAGACCATAATCAAAAAAAAGCAAATTACCTTAGGAATGCTTCTCGGCAAAGGCGCATTTGGAAAGGTAATAACTTTAATTTCTTATTATTTAAATATATTCTCGGAGGCTTTCCTTAATATTTTGATCAGAAAATTTAGAGATAAAGATGATGTTTTAATAAAATTAATTGCAAATATCAATATTTCTCGTAAAAAATAAAATAATATTAACATTTTTAGTATGCACTTTATCGATTTATGTTAATTGTGAAATATTTAGCAGGAATTTCAAGGAACCGTCAATAATATAGAAGGATCAGACACAATGCCTGTCGCCATAAAAATGATACGAGAAAATGCTTCCTCGCAAGAGAAAAAACAATTCTTGGAAGAGGCCTAGCTTATTAGCAACTTTCGCCACAAACATGTGCTAAGATCGTTGAGCATCTGTTTGGACGCGGATTCACCATTGATCATATTGGAATTAATGGAAGCTAGTGACTTATTAAAATATTTAAGAGAGAATCAGACATTTCAACCGTCAGATCCACACGCTTTGCGTCTGCAAGACTTGCTCGCCATGTGCGAAGATGTTGCTCGGGGTTGTTGTTATTTAGAAGAACAGCACTTTGTGCATAGAGATCTCGCGTGTCGAAATTGCTTAATATCCGGGAGAAATCGCAAAAACCGTATTGTAAAAATTGGCGATTTTGGACTAGCTAGAGATATTTACCAAGATGACTATTACATCATGGTAAGTGCAATTATTTTGCTTGTAATAATATAAAGACTTTTCTATAAAAACTTTTTTTGTAATAATAAACATCTTTAAGCTGATTAGAATGTAAACAAAAATGTTACAATAATAAATTATTTTTATTTTTATATGTGTATAGAGGAAGAGAGAGATGACTTAACTTTATCTGTATGTAGCACGCTTAAAAAATTGACAACTTCGGCAAAACACTTAACTGTGCTAAAATTGTGTTTTAGGAAGGAGAAACCCCGCTTCCTCTTCGTTGGATGGCACCGGAATCTTTGAAGTACCGAAAGTTTACTTCAAGAAGCGATGTTTGAGCATTCGGGGTGCTAATATGGGAAATTACGTCATTGGGTGAGCATCCCTATGCTGCCAAAAATAATTCTGAAGTATTGCAATATGTATGCGAGGGGGGCAAGCTGTCGAAACCTCTCCACTGTCCACCGGCGTTGTACCAGTTGATGCTAAGTTGCTGGAATGCGGTGAAAAAAAGACCAAAATTCAAACTTTGTCTCGAAAATATCGCAACCCTGAGAGACAGCATAGAAGACGCAATGCTGTTCGGTCGATATTATCAAACATGTACAGGTGAATAAATCGTAATGTTTTTTAATGCATATTATTGCATGGGGCAATGAATTTTTTATATAACAACGACTAAAAAATTATTTAAATATTGTTTCTATATTCGCTTATATTTCAATATACATTTAATATATTTTATAAATTGTTTTGCTAATATTACAACGTGATTATATTAGTCAGATTATAATAATATAATGTTTATATACAATGTAAAATATGTTTCTTTAACACACAGACATAAGAAACACTACAGCAAGTAGCGAGTCATAAATAATTTATATTTATTATAGGTTATTTGGGAAAATAAAAATTTTCGCAAAGTAAATGTTAAAGATGCAAATTGATAACATAAGCTTATTTTTTAATTATGACTGATGAGATGGAATATGATCGTTGTGTATCGTCGAAAAATGACTTAGCTAATAAATCTAATTAAGCTCGAGATTGTCTCTATATGAGTATATTTCTGTTATAGCGCGCATATTTCTCTCTCTCCCCCTCCCCGTCCCCCTCTCTCCCCTCTCCCTCTCTCCCCCTCTCCCTCTCACCTCTCTCCCCCTCTCTCCCTCCCTCTCCCCTCCCCCTCCCCTCTCTCCCCTTCCCCCTCTCTCCCTGTCTCTCTTCCCCCTCTCTCTCCCCCTCCCCTCCCCCTCTCTCTCTGTATCTTTTTCAATTTTTGATAAAATGCATTTTTTTCTGTCTTAGCTCCCGTCTACTGAAATACCTGAATACCTCCAGATGGAAGATCTGATCGGAAGCACAGCCAACCGTACCTCCGAAAGTTTAACCGCCAATGATACCTCTAATAAGTCATAGAACCTTTGACATAATCGCTTTCTTGATCGAGCGATTTTTAAGATTGTTGGCCGACACTTGTAATCGATTTTACTATCGTTTGTCGAGCCATCGATAGCTAAATACGATAATGTGATTATTAAGCCGGCGATCCAGAGGAAAGCGACAGAGAAGCAGTAAATGGAAAAGCAGGATTATAATTAGACATCTTACGAAAATTTTATTTTAATGTATATTCTTGCTCATAATTCATATAATGTGTTGTGTATCTGTAATGGTTATTCTCATGTTTGCTTTACATTGTTGTGATTTATATCTTTTCTTGTTCTTTTTGTATCTTTAAAGCATTCACATTTGCTTTTAGTTTTATTCTCATTTTTGTAAGATAACAAGTTGATCGAATAAAAATTGTTCGGTTGATGTTAAACGAGTGTGTTCTTAACGTTCTATCCATGTCATTTTTCTGTCACATTTTCCTTAGGACTTATGGTACACAGAAAAAAAAGTGTAAAAACATATTTTTAGTCGTACAAAAGTTCAATAAAGATTTTTAAAATAAGCTTAACTTCTCGAAAACACCTACATAATTTAGCTGCATAAATTTTAACACATCTTTCCTATATCCAGATATATAGAGATAGTTTTACATTCTTATATTCAGATATTACAAAAGAGATATATAAATATATATTACGAAATAGAAAAATAATTTACACGAATAATCTCATATTCAGTATATTTAATTTGCTCTCTATAATATATTGGATATGTATGATCGATGTCTTTACATAATATTTCAATTTTATTTGTATTAAAAATTCACTATGCACGTATTTTACGTAATTTCAAACTAATCCGCATCAAATAAACTTTCTTTCCAGCTTCTGCTAAATTTTAGTATTACACAGCCTTGCATTTAAAATAAAAAAAATATTTATATTTACAATGTTGATACGAAAAAAGGAAAAGAAGTGTAAAGAAATTCAGAAGATAAATTTAAGATTATATACAGCTTCATTATCATAGACAATTCTTTAAAAGGAGATAATAATTCATTAAATAATGAATTGTTTGATGCATGCAACTCTAAATGATTAAAAAGTTAAATGTTTAAGCTAAAACATGCTAAAAAAATTGTTCTCCAAATATTGTAGTTAATGCAATAAATAACTTGGCAAGTTGAATTTGCTTAGGTATTTGATCAACGTCTGATAGTTTCACAATCTCTAGATATCAGCAAAGTAGATTTACCAATACTGCAAAAATATCGTAATAAGATAAGTAAGCTTTTACTACTTTGAAAACATAAAAATAATATCTGTATTATTCGAGATAAAACTGGCAATTTTTATATGGCAATATGATAAATAAAGTTTATCTTGATACTTTATAATTATAATGTACAATTAAAAATAATATAAAGTTTTTTATCATTCAATTATTTTTCTACCTGATTATTTTGAGAACTACAAAAGAAGATTGATTACGTCTATATTACTGTTTTTTATTACCATCAAATATTACTAATTATCAAAATATAGGCATTACTTTGCATTGCGTTTAATCGAGGAAAATACATTAATTATTCATTTATCAGCTGTTTCATAATTTTATACACACAATTCTATACACACACACACGCACGCACACGAATTCGGCGTGTTAATATGAATCTAGCAAGAGAATATAAAAACATCGAGTCGATTATCTAAAGTATCTGAATCATTGAGCATAAAACATTGGTACCCAACCAGAAATGATTGGTCGAATCGACGGTCGAAATTTGTAGTCGATTCGACTTAAAAATGGGCTTAAATTTCGACCAGTCATCGATAAGTCTGACGTTTGCATTAATAACATAAATATATAATATTAATAACATATATTAATGTAATACTAGGGCTGAGCGGCCACGCTACGCGAGAGAGCACGAGAACCGAACCGAACTTCCGGAGAGACGAATGCGATAGAGCGACAATTACTATAAATTAATTCGCGTTTATTTTATATTTTTTTATGTATCGCGGGAGCCTTGTTACGAGGATTTCGCTGTCAATATTAAGGAGAGGTACCGAGGAGGAAACAGTCTCGACAAAAACAGGGAGTCAAATCGTACACAGGCAAAAACGGACAAACAGAGGAGATAATATTTGCCGAGGCCGTCCGGACAAGGTCGCCGTTAACAGACAGAAAGCGTGGATCCTCGCGAACACCCAGGACCGCATAGCAGCGGAGCGGGAAAGTCGCCCGGAAGAGCGGAGGAAGAAATCTCCACGCTGCCGCTTAGCGAAGCCGGACCGGAGTTAAACGAGCCACTTCGAAGTCACGCTGCCTCCAGTGCAAATAGGCCTTAAAAATTAAGGCTGCAAGCCACTAATAAATATGTTGTCGTAAATTAGCGATCCGGGCGCCGTAGCCCTACCTACGGCCTTGAATAAGCCGAGGGGCGGCGATAAATCACGCGACGCCGTAATTGGGTCAACGCGCGCACCCCCGTTCGCGCAGGATTGAGTCGCGATATCGACCCGAAGGGATAGATCCTTCACTCTCGTGCGGACTGTTTTGTCGCGTTGGTGTGCCCGCTATCGTGCCCAGCCGAATTGGAGAATAAACGTTATCGCGGTTACCGAGAGGCCCTGCCGAGATTGAGAGGAAGTCCGATCAACCAGGAGATAGAGTTTCCACCGGTGAGGCTACCCGTGTACTATTTAGCGAGAAATTACGTTTGGTAATGTCCGAGTCTCGACCGCTCTGACGCTGTCGCGAGCTCTTTTGGTGAATTTTTGGCGTTTTTGCGTGGGCTCTGCCCGCAGCCTTTCCGCGATTTCGTGTTAGTGAGCGATCGACGTCAAGCGGCGAGAGCTTCGAGGCTGTAGTCCTGTAATTGATTCGCGAAGATTAATCGTCTCTCCGGGATTCGGTCGGGTATTGCGTCGCGCATTTTTCGTTGTCGCGTATGTGTAATTGCATATGTCGTGTAATATTCGGTCCGTCGTTGTATCGTGAGTCTCGTTGTTGAGTAAATTAAGAATCGGAATTGTGTCGTGCGAGCGTAGCGAGTGTGGAAAGTACGAATAAACTATCGCAAACGAGAGAGAGCGGGCGTCGCTCGCGAACACCTGTAAGCGCGAGAGCGAGAGAGAGAGTACGAGCGCGCGCGCGAGAGAGAGAGAGAGCTAGCAGTAGTTCTGCCGCCCGACGGATATCGATCTCGCCGTCGTAGATTGCGCATTACTTTTCACCCCAGCTTTTGTCGCGAGATTCTCGATCTCCTCTCGAGTATGTCTTGCCCGTGCCAGCCTCTTTCGCTATTGCATGGAAGTATCACTTTCCGAAAACATCTCGTCAATTAGTCGAAAAGTCGTTAAACGACAGAAATTGCGTCCCTTGCGTATAAATTATTGCCGCGCTATTGTTATCGAAGGCAATTTGCCCCATGCCGATTAGTATGCCGTGATTATTAATGTTGCCGCCGTATTATTGATTTCGTGTAGTATGGTATCGCCGAAAAGTTATGTTAATTTTTGTCGCGGTAACTTAGTTTTCGGTCTGAGATTTTTGTACCGGCTTCGCGTTTGATTATGTTATCCGGCTTCATTTATATTTCTTGTCTGTTATTCTCAACGGATAGAGTGTCGCCCGGAATTTCGTTACCGTATTATATTGAGTAACTCTGTTTGCTGACAAATCTCTTGTTATATTAGTTTCTTTTTTTTGTAACTTCTTTCGGCTGGATCAGTAGCCGTAATGGTCAACTTTATATCGTTTTTATATCTCTTTCAATATCATCTCTCACTATTACTTGTCATTATATTTTTCTTTTATTGCGATATAATAAACAGTATGTTAGTTATTAGTCAGTATCATTTCGCGTCTATTCTTTTTGTGTTTGTGTCTCGTCACGCCGTGTATTTTAATGCGGTAAATTAATTCCGCCGGTTTCGTATATTGTCTGATTATTGAATTATTTCGCGGCAACACCTCCCTGCCCCTCTACCGATTAGGTGAGCTAACCGGCCCGTAGCGAGCTTGTCGGCCCGGATTTCGCGTAGATATCGTTTGTCGCGAATTGACGCGTGAAAGATCGCGTCTGACGCCCAATCTTTAGTCTAATTCGTGTTTCGCGTAATCTAAGGCCTTTAGTCCGCTGCGGTACGCGCGGAACGCCTTAAAAAAAACCGAGTTCCCCCGCGTAATCAATATAACCATTTAATTGATTTTGGTTATTCTTTTTTTGTCGACAACCGCTTATTCCCCGTTTGAGCTCCGAACGGGCGAAAAAGTACGTCGCAATATATATTATAAATAAGAATAAGATTTTATAAGTAAGTAAAATGTTTATATAAAAAAATATAAAAGTGCAATTATATGTTCAAATATATGTGCAATTATAACACATATATTTAAAAAATTTGAATAAAAAGATTTTATATGTGAACAAAATGTTAATATTTACACCAATAATCCATTTATAGTATAAATATAAATGGATTATATATATATATATATATGTATGTACCGTGAACACTCGAAATAATCTGTTTTTCCGTATACTTATAGTAGTAAAAATTTGCATATTTTTACGAGTAAGTACACGAAAAACCGGATATGGGGTGTTTACGGTAACATATATATAAATATATACATACATATATATATATATATATATTATTTATATTTATATATAAAATATAGAAAATATAAGTTAATCAATAGAATGTCTTAAGTATATTATTAGTATATTATGAGTATATTATTAGTACATTATTAGTACATATATGTATATAATGTCATACTCAAGCTATTCTATAGATATACTTATTATATACTAAAAGATATTTTCAGTATGTACTGAGAAGCAGGACAAATCGGACATAGTAGCATTCTTAGTACATACTTAGTATATCGCAGTACGTATTTCGAATGTTCCTAGAATATACGCAATATACTTTTACGATATTCTCAGAACATTCTTGGAATCTACATGTGCTGTGTGGGTTGTGAAGGCATAGATACTAAGTTGTTAACAACAAACATTTTGCCGTTTTGAACATTCAGTGATTTGTAGTAACAATTAGAACAAAAGTTGTTATCAAAAAATTTGCTACTATAAACTTATCCCAGCACTCGCCGCTAATTTGCCGGCAGTAATTATTACATTTCAAATATTTACTAGCATTATTTTCATAGTAAATTCGACGCTTTTTCCAAAACCATAGTTGTTTTTGTCATTCCATTTCATGTAAGTACAAAAAAGCAATTTATTTACGAAATTTCAGCCTGCTGATAATTACGCCACTTTAAGAACTCATTAGAATTACTAACGAATTTGGTCTCTATGTTTTGTATTTAGATCCATTTTGATTGTGGCAGTTTCTTTGATGTAAAAAATAAAAGATATACTTGATGATAAAAAATAAAACTTACTTTTGCTTATTTTTAAAAAATAAAATTTATAATCAAAACACGTTTGTCTCCCTGTTCTTTTTTTATGCATTCGAATTGCGAGTAAAATTCACAAAATGTTTGTTCCAAAGCTTTGAGTTGGTTTCTCACTTGATTCCACGTATCAAAATTACTTTATATGAATTATTACTTTATATGAATTTTTTATTAGATGGCGCAATTACCTGCACGTGTCGGTAAATACGCCACTTTGACGCACATTTTTGAAACGATTGGTGGAAAAAGAAGGAGAGGAGATAAAGCGTTGAAATATTTTTTTTGGCAGACAAAAGATCACATTTAATTGATATACTCAATTTTTTTACTCGATTCTCAGCAAAGTGTCCAAAAAATCCAAAAGCATAAGTTGGCGTAATTACCTGCACTGACTTTATTCTTAAAATTGTAAGGTTGATTAGAGAAAGGTATCTGTTCGTCAGGGAAGATGGAGGGCTCAAGGGATTTTCTCTCGGTAGTAATCACACGTGGTGTAATAATAATCTCGTTTATTTGGAGGTCCTTCCTCCATTACACTCATACAAAGACTAGCTACCTCGCATCAGACGCGCGTCCAGCGCTGCTGTCGCTTAGCCACTAACTAGCTCAGAGGTGCGCGCGCAAGCACCGAATGTTTCGACTAGAGATATCTCACGGTTAGGATTATATAGCCCTTACAGCTTCGGCCATTCTGACCTCACATTCGTCTCGAATGTTTTATAATTTTAATATTTGATTATAAACTAAACATCATAACTTTACAATAAACCAAATTAATATTTAAAGAGCAATCCAATTAAATAATTTTAAACGAATTATTAACCATATAAATTGTTTAAACTAAAATATAAACCAAATAAATTATAAACTATGTAAATTGAATAATCTAAAATATAAACCAGATAAATTAATTAAATTAAATTTTAAACTTATCAAATATTTAAACTAAATTATACATTATATAACTTATAAATCTTAGAATTTAAAAGAAACATTTAATACTTATAGCGATAACAACTTCATAAAAGTTATATAATTAGATAATTAGATAATTCAGATTTGTTTGAGTCAATGAATACTGACTTTAATCCTATGGGTGTACAAAAATTGAAAGCGTTGTTTCAAGAAGTGGATATTACTGAAGTTACGCCTGCTCATGACGATTATTTTGTAAAAGTAGCTCTAAAAGATGAATCCATTTATTCATTTTTACCAAGAAAATTTGCTTGATCTGAACGCATGCAAATAAGGGAGATCACGGATGACCTCTTGAAAAGAAATATAATTAAATATAGTACCTCACCATATTGCGCTAGGGTAGTTCCAGTTAGAAAAAAAAACGGATCTTTACGTTTATGTGTGGATTTGAGACCACTTAATAGTAGAGTATATAAACAAAGATATGTTTTTTACCATTAATTGAGGATTGTCTTTCTCGTTTGAGTGGAAAATCTGTATTCACTTTGATAGATCTTAAAGACGGATTCCATAACATTAAAATTCATCCTGATCATTCTAAATGTTTTTCTTTTGCAACGCCAGATGGACAATTTGAGTTTATAAGGCTACCTTTTGGATTTTGCGAGGCACCCGCAGAATTTCAGAGGAGGCTAGTTCAAATTTTGCAACCTCTAATGAGAGAGGATAAGATTATTGTATATATGGATGACTTTTTAATTCCATCCGTTTCGGTTGAAGATAACCTAAAAGTGTTAAAAGAAGTAATGTTATTGCTCAAGCGATTTAATTTTCGAATTAATTTTTCTAAGTGTATTTTCTTAAAGAAAACGGTTGAATATTTAGGTTATATCGTTTCCCCAACTGGAATTACCTTAAGTAGCAGACATATCGAGGCAGTACAGAATTTTCCGGTTCCTAAAAGGATTTCGGACGTTCAAAGATTTTTAGGTTTGTCAAATTATTTTAGAAAATTTATTAAAGATTATGCGTCTAAGGCAAAACCTTTAACAAATTTACTTAAAAAATCAGCATCATTTAATTTTGACAAGAATTGTTTAACAGCGTTTAATTTACTTAAGAAAGAACTTGTTTCATCACCCGTTTTAAGTATTTATAGTCCTTGTAAGGCCACAGAAGTGCACATCGATTGCAAGTACAATTGCAATTGCTGGCATTCTGTTATAAAAGCAAAATAATAATAATTGGGCTCCAGTAGCATATTATAGTCAGTGCACTAATAATGCAGAACGAAACTATCACAGTTTCGAATTAGAGATGTTGGCTATTGTAAGAACAATAGAGAGATTCCATATTTATTTATATGGTCTTGACTTTATAGTGGTAACAGATTGCAATGCAGTTGTACATTCGGTTAATAAAGCTTGTTTAAATCCAAGAATTGCGAGATGGATTCTAAAACTTCAGGATTATAAATTTTCGATTAAACATCGTAATGGACGACGAATGGTTCACGTAGATGCTTAGTAGAGTATCGTGCTTTGTGGATTTGATTCCATTATAGAAGGAATTGCAATATAGACAATTACAAGACAAAAATTTGAAAAAGATAGCAGAAAGTTTGGAAAAGAAAGATCATGAGAAATTTGTGCTGATTGATGGATTAATCTTTAGAAAAGATGATAATAGAAATAAATTCGTAGTCCCAGACTCGATGATTTATAATATAATAAGAATTTACCACGATGATATGGCCCATTGTGGTGTGGAAAAATCTTTTCGTGGTATTTCTATTAATTATTGGTTTTCATCCCTCAAAAGGAGAGTGAGATGGTATGTAGAAAATTGTCTAACTTGTTTAATTGCAAATTCTTCAACGTTTTCGCGAGAAGGTGAAATGCAGATTACTGATACTCCGAGTAGTCCTTTTGAGATAATTCATGTTGACCATTTCGGTCCTATTAAAGAATCCTTAGATGGATTTAAACATATATTAGTTGTAATGGATGGATTTTCTAGATTTACATGGAATTATCCAGTTAAGACTACAAACTCTAGAGAAACAATCAAAATTTTGGATAATATTTTTAACAATTTCTGTTTTCCAAAGTCAATTATCTCAGACAGGGGTACATTATTTACATCTTCTGAGTATGAAACATTTTTACGAATTAATAATGTTAATCATCTTTTGGTAGCGGTGGCTGCACCATGGGCTAATGGCTTAGTCGAAAGGATTAATAGAATTTTAAAGTCTTCACTTAAAAAACTTGTTGACGAATATGAAAACTGGAATATTAATCTTGACTGTGTTCAATATGTTACTTTATTAATAATTCTTACCATAAGTCATTAAAATCATCCCCTTCAAAAATATTATTGGAAATAGAGCAACGCAATAACAAAGATTTGAAATTGATAGATTTTCTAAATGATATTGCTAAAAATGAATTTGATTTTCAAAAAGACAGAGAAAATTATCGCGACTTAGCTTTAGAAGCTAAAAGTATGATTAAAAAATATAATAAAATTTATTACGATAAAAAACATTTAAGGCCAACAAAATATAATGTAGGCGATTTTGTGTTAATTAGAGATACAACCTTAAAACGGGTGAAGACAGAAAATTGAAGTCAAAATACAAAGGTCCATATCAAGTAGATAAAATACTAGACAAAAGTAGGTACGTTATTAAGGACATCCCTGGTTTTAATGTAACGTCTAAAGTTTATAACACTATACTTTCGACTGACCGAATTAAGCCATGGATAAAGCCAATTTGTGAAAAATTGTAAATTAAATTAACTAATGTATATAATTTTTATGAAGTTGTTATCGCTATAAGTATTAAATGTTTCTTTTAAATTCTAAGATTTATAAGTTATATAATGTATAATTTAGTTTAAATATTTGATAAGTTTAAAATTTAATTTAATTAATTTATCTGGTTTATATTTTAGATTATTCAATTTACATAGTTTATAATTTATTTGGTTTATATTTTAGTTTAAACAATTTATATGGTTAATAATTCGTTTAAAATTATTTAATTGGATTGCTCTTTAAATATTAATTTGGTTTATTGTAAAGTTATGATGTTTAGTTTATAATCAAATTTTAAAATTATAAAACATTCGAGACGAATGTGAGGTCAGAATGGCCGAAGCTGTAAGGGCTATATAATCCTAACCGTGAGATATCTCTAGTCGAAACATTCGGTGCTTGCGTGCGCACCTTTCGGCACTTGCGCGCGCACCTCTGAGCTAGTTAGTGGCTAAGCGACAGCAGCGCTGGACGCGCGTCTGATGCGAGGTAGCTAGTCTTTGTATGAGTGTAATGGAGGAAGGACCTCCATAATAAACGAGACTCATTATTACACCACGTGTGATTACTACCGAGAGAAAATCCCTTGAGCCCTCCATCTTCCCTGACGAACAAATACCTTTTTCTAATCAACTTTACAGCAACTAGCCTTCTCTGTAATTCTGCGGGTGCCTCGCAAAATCCAAAAGCTAGCCTTATAAACTCAAATTGTCCATCTGGCGTTGCAAAAGTAAAATATTTAGAATGAACAGGATGAATTTTAATGTTATGGAATCCGTCTTTAAGATCTATCAAAGTGAATACAGATTTTTCACTCAAACGAGAAAGACAATCCTCAATTAATGGTAAAACATATCTTTGTTTATATACTCTACTATTAAGTGGTCTCAAATCCACACATAAACGTAAAGATCCGTTTCTTTTTCTAACTGGAACTACCCTAGCGCAATATGGTGAGGTACTATATTTAATTATATTTCTTTTCAAGAGGTCATCCGTGATCTCCCTTATTTGCATGCGTTCAGATCAAGCAAATTTTCTTGGTAAAAATGAATAAATAGATTCATCTTTTAGAGCTACATTTACAAAATAATCGTCATGAGCAGGCGTAACTTCAGTAATATCCACTTCTTGAAACAACGCTTTCAATTTCTGTACACCCATAGGATTAAAGTCAGTATTCATTGACTCAAACAACTCTGAATTATCATTTGAGCATTCAACTACTTCAGTTGAAGCTTTTTGATTAAAAAGATCAATTCTTAACTTTGATCATCCTCTACTGGAACAATAGTGAATGAAATTTCATGGCCATACAAAAAATCTCTTCCAATGATTATATTTACGGGATATAAATTATTTTGTAAAATTAATAAATTGATTTTTGCTTTATAATCAGGCAAAGCATTTAAAATTATATTTGAACAAATTGAACCAGTAGTAGAAATTGGAGAGTTATTCAAAGCTTTATACTTAATGTTTGAAAACTTTAAATCTTTTGAATCCAAACTGAAATAATTTGTGAACGTAGATGGGCAAATAAAAAAAACAGTACTTCCTGTGTCAAGTAACGCTGATAGATTGCAATTGAAATTATTTAAATTTACGACCTTCAATATAGTATCATCCGTGACAATATTTCGACGCATATTTTGCTCTACCTGAGCAATCATGGGGGTTGAATCCACTGACTGTTCTGCGAAAGCTCAAGACTCTCGATAAATCGCTGTTTCGTAGACCATGGAGGCTGAATCCGATGTGTCTGTTGATACTCGAGCAACCAGGGGGGCCGAATCCACAGGTTGATCGACTACTGCGGCCACAGAAGAAGTAGTAGATTTGCCATAAGTCTTCTGTTGATCCTTCTTCTTAAGTTTTACGCAATCATCCTTGAGATGACCTTTGTTACGGCAATATGCACAAAAAACATCCTGCTTTTGATGCTCCATTTTGTTGTTAGAATCCCCTTACTTGTATTTATTATTTTTCAAGGAAGTGTTCTTAAACTTGTTATCCTTTTGAGAGATCATTGTGCTCCTCCTGAAAGTATCACATATTGAGGTTAGGCGATGCATCTCATCTAAAAAATGATCAATTGAATCGGTATGGATGGTAGCAGCAGCTGATTTAATGGACAAATTGTTTATGCCATTGATCAATAAATGAATTGTATCCTCATCACTAAGCTTAAGAGGCTGCATGACGGCCAGCTTGTCCATGGCATATTCCTGGAATGACTCCGAATTGAAGTTCCATCTTCTATTTTCAACTTTTTGCATAACAATATTGAACAGAATCCGCCTCTTGAATCTACGGTGATTGCATTTTTAAAAGCGATTCAAGATTGGTTAACATCTCCAGAGCTGAGATCCAGCCAACGACGTGTAACCTTCGTTAAATTTTAAGTTGCAGCCGTTAGTTTAACCATATTTGATAAGTTGTGGTTGTTAGCAATTGTTTCTATCTTCTCCAGCCACAAGGTAACATCTTCATCCTCGGTACCACCAAAAGGGGCAATAGCTTGAGCCAAAAACTTTACGGACTGACCTGTAATCACTATGTTAAAGTCAAAATTATTTTGTTGGTGTAAGTCGACTCGCAGCGTTATCTTGAACTTGTAAAGAGCTCGTCGAAGCAGTTTGTGTAGAAGGAACATCTCTAGCAGCCGTTAAAGTTGCTAACATCTGCTGGAACATTATCTGTTGCTGCGCCAACTGTTGAGACATGTAATTTGCCATCTGACGAATCAGATTTTCGTCATTTTGCTGTAACTGTTGCATCATTTGAGAATATAACGGATGAAATTCGTTCTCCAAAGAAGTGGCATTATCACCAGAAGCGGAGATAGGATCAGACATAGATTTAGTATTCGCTGATTTACCTGTGTTTAACGAACGAAGAGGATATTTCCTTTTTGATCCCTCCTGTACATTTGAATCTATTAAAAGACCTTGTTTTAATAAATATTCCACAATTGCATCTATCCATCTTAGGGGATCCTCGGTGTCCAACGGTTGATATTGTATTTCTTGGCTTCTTTTTTCAAGTCTGTACACAAAAGCTTTTCAAGTTGATCTCTTGCTGCCTCGACCGAATTAGACATGATGATTCTTCTTGATGATGCTGTCCAAACACAAATCTGAATCTGTTTATCGCGTGATCAGGGGACGAACACGCGGAGAATTCATAAACACGCAGCCGCACAGAATGTTTATTGCGTGATCAGGGGACGAACACGCAGAAAAACTTAGAATGTTTACTATCTCTTCCAACAACTTCAAAGCTAATGTGCGAAATCTCAAGCGATGCGTATAATTTAATCTCGCGGGTCTAAATTAATGACCAAGCGAAAAAGATCACATATACGATAACTCGCGGAGAAAAATCTCAACTGCTTCTTTGCAACGCGGAAGACTTCTTCTTCTTCTTGAAAACGCCTGAGAAGAACCGACCTCTTCTTGACGACCCCGTGACGATCGCCTAACAAGCGATTTTCACTTGACAAAGCACTCACGACAACAGACGACGAGCGCGAAAAATGGCTATACTGTCGACCCAACGAAAATAATTCTTTCGTTGATATGACGCAACAGCCAATCTTTAAATTAATATGCAAACACTCGCGAGAAAATCTCGACAGCAACTTTGCAACGCGAGAATCACGAGAACGTTTACGAGCGAGATAACACGCGTATGATGCAACTCGCGACCATGTTTTATTAACAAAAAAAAATAAATACCGAGGACGACGGGAATATCCCACTTCTGAGCTGTAAGGTTGATTAGAGAAAGGTATCTGTTCGTCAGGGAAGATGGAAGGCTAAGGGATTTTCCCTCAGTAGTAATCACACGTGGTGTAATAATGAGTCTCGTTTATTATGGAGGTCCTTCCTCCATTACACTCATACAAAGACTAGCTACCTCGCATCAGACACGCATCCAGCGCTGCTGTCGCTTAGCCACTAACTAGCTCAGAGGTGCGCGCGCAAGTGCCGAAAGATGCGCACGCAAGCACCGAATGTTTCAACTAGAGATATCTCACGGTTAGGATTATATAGCCCTTACAAAATAAACACATGATATCATAATGTCTTCATTTGCTTACCAAGCGTCCTGAAAGTAAATCCTTCATCAGGCGGCCATATAAAGTCTTCCATTTGCTCGCGGTATCTCAGGATCAAACGGAATTTATATAGAGTTCGCGGCAGTAAATTTTCTATATAATATGTTACTTTGTCATTATTCTTTACGATGTTATACATTCTTTGCCACTTCGGCATCGCATCAGTTTTATATTGCAGTGAGTAATTGATCGTCAGATTGACGCTAAGGATCCACGAGATATTCATACTATTTTTATTGACCCCACTCAAAGTTAAGTTATTCGGTTCCGAGTACATGTAAATGCTTTTGTTTGAACTGTCAGTGAAGAAATTGCTGAAGTTGCCTGGAGGATACACACGCACGTATACCAAATATTCCTGTCCTGGTAGCAGCTGAATTTTTGTGAAAACTTTGCCATCATCTGTATGTTCGAGATTATTGATAAGTTGTTTGGGTGGCATTTGAAAAGTTATTTTTCGCGTGTCATTTGGAAAAAGAACTGACAACCAATGCACCTCGTAGTTCACTACCACGCAGTTCAGTTTCTTAGGTGGCATCCAATAGATCTTCGCCAGAGTAGGCGTTAGAACTTGAACAGTCACATTTTCCGGCGCTTTGAGTTTGTTCGGAGCAGTTTTCAGTATCATATCTGCGCCGAATCGCAAGCTCATCGATGACTTGTTATCGTAGAAATTGCTCAGTGCCAGCTTCAGCCTGTACTCTGTAAACGGCGTTAAATTCTGGATTTTGTAATACCGTTCGTGCGTCACGTTGTATTCCTTGAACTCGTTAAGATCATTGTCCAAACAATGACTCACAGAAATGTTATATATAGTGGTGGCTAAATTATACTTTTCGCATCCGCTATTGGGAATCGGCTCTGGAAGACTCACGACGATACTGTTCGCGGTTATCGTTTCTTCTTTAACATGATAATCTTCTCTTTTAGGTGTCAGACACTCATTTGTATATGATTGTAAAGATCTATCAAGAGCTATGACTTGATTAATGTAAGGTAAAATGACATGTACTTTTTGGACACGTGTAATTGGGATTCCTTTGCTTTCGAGAAGTGCATACTTCTTTTTTATGATATAGATTAGTTGCTTACTGCTACTGAACAAGTAAATGTTTGTCTTGTCAATCGTTAAATAATTGAAAAATAACTAATTAATAATTTTTAATGTCGCTAGTCATTAATTAAATAAGATAAATCTTTTTAATTCGACCAAACTAGCAATGGATTAAACGAGTTAAGTTGGAAGAATACTTATAGGGGGACGTGTCTCTTGGTTTGAGACTACAAGATTCCCCTGATCATCTTCCAACTATCCCGTAAATAAATAGGCGAGAAAAATATAGGTCCGAAAAGTCGCTGAAGCGGGAATCGAACCCGCGTCTTTCGCTTGCCGGGCGACTGCTTTAACCAACTAAGCTATTCAGACCCTTTTCGGTCTTATATTTTTCTCTTGCCTTATAAATTGGATGTTAGTGAACAAATTTGAGAACATTATACCGGCTCTCGACTTTGTTTACTAACATCCAATTTATAAGGCTAGAGAAAAATATAGGACCGAAAAGGGTCTGAATAGCTTAGTTGGTTAAAGCAGTCGCCCGGCAAGCGAAAGACGCGGGTTCGATTCCCGCTTCAGCGACTTTTCGGATCTATATTTTTCTCGCCTATTTATTTACGGGATAGTTGGAAGTTGATCAGGAGAATCTTGTAATCTCAAACCAAGAGACACGTCCCTCTATAAGTATTCTTCCAACTTAACTCGTTTAATCCATTGCTAGTTTGTAATGTCGAATTAAAAATATTTATCTTATTTAATTGAAAAATGTTTGATTTCCAGCCTTTAAAATCAGGTTGCATTCACAATCAGAAATTTTCGCTACGATTAAGCCATCTTCCAATGTCCAGTACATTAACGGCTTGTTACTATCCGTGTTAATCTGCATGGAGGATGCATTTAATAGATTGTATCGGCAGGAACATTTTGTATCTCCGTTTATCGAAAATGTTTTCATGTTTTTTCCATCGAGATCCGACTGCATTATCCCATTTTTATTATTTGGATTTAATTCTATCCAATAAAAGTATCTGGAAAATATGAGTATTATTTTTTACTTATAAAACATTATTCTATATATATTAACTGTATGTCAAAAACTAATAGTGATTGTTAAAATATGTAAAATTTGTTGTAAAGTACGTTGTGTAAAATATTTACAAATCTGTGTCAAATTATGGTCCATAACTCATGATTTTCAATAAAAAAAATCCTATTACATTATTAAAAAATTATAAAACAACACAAATTTTAAATAAAATAGACAAAGTTGTTAATTTTTTAAATGGATTAAATTTACATACCCTCTAGATGGCAGTATATTTAAAAATTTAAACTTAAAATTTCTTTTTACGATACTTTCGTATTTGGCTATGCCAGTTTGTTGCCACCATGTTAAATCTAGCTTAATAATGTTCCTAGTCTGGTTGCTAATTTCTATCCAATAAAGATTTCTTGCTATCCAATCAATGCAGGGATTGTGTGCAGAACGGTCGAGGTCAGTTATTTTTGTGTATTTGCGCATTTCTTTCATTATGTTTGGATTAAAATCCAATAAAACTAGCTCCCACTTTTTATTGATCCAATAAATCCTAGGTTCCAATGCTAAGTAAATAATTTCTTTCGCTCTGTATTCATTAAGTGTAAAGACAGTCTGCAAATCCATATCTAGTACTTTCATACTATGCCACGAGTTGATTAATAATAAAAGTACTGGATTCTCGTGCGTGGGCGATACTTTAATGAACTTTGTATAAGGGCCAGCGCCAACTTTATTATGCGCTTGTACTTGGAAATAGTACATTTCATCAGTCACTTTGGACACAATGATTTGTAATGTCGTAGCTGAGATATTATGAATGGTGTATATACTCTTCATCTGGTTTTTGAATAACCGGGCCGTATATCCTTGTATTACATCATTTGTAAATTTAAGTTTCCTCCATCTTTAAAAAAAAGAAGATATTATATCTTTTTAGCTTTAGCAAAATTTAACAGATATATTGGCAGAAACTAATAACAAAGCAAGATAATAGGATTGATAAAAAACAAATCATGACATTGCCGAAGTCCACAAACATAAACCTAAACAGAAATAATAGTCTATAACTAGATCCGTTAATCATGACATAATCAAATGCACATGTACTTAATAAATATTTAAAATTGTTTACTTCAAAAACGAAGCCTCGTACGAAAAAAAAATTATTCTAGATAGAGGCCTCTGAATAACTCCGAAAATATACAAGATAGAAAAAAATGTTTCAAACAAAAGTTACAAAATTTTAAGTGACGCATTACATATCAATACCAATATAAACTCTAACAGCGTTGTCAAGGTCACTTAAAGATCACCTTGAAATTTTTTAATGGGAACCCCCATTTTTTATTGCACATTCTTGTAGCTTATCTCGAGAGCTTTTTAAAACATTAAAATGAGTTATTTTTTCATTAGTACTTTTTGAGTTATAAGGCTTGAATTTTGTAGTATCTTGACATAAAATAAGATCAGTGCAGGTAATTACGCCACCTTAAGCTTTTGGATTTTTAGAACACTTTACTGAGGATCGAGTGAAAAAATTGAGTGTACCATAATTAAATGCGATCTTTTGGCTGCCTCAAAAAATATTTCAATTATTTCAATTGCATTATCTCCTCTCAAAAAATATTTCAATTATTTCAATTGCATTATCTCCTCTCTTTCTTTTTCCACCAATCGTTTCAAAAAAGTGCGTCAAAGTGACGTATTTACCGACACGTGCAGGTAATTACGCCACCAAATAAAAAATTCATGCAAAGTGATTTTGAGACGTGGAATTGCTATGTAATGCGTCACTTAAGATCCTACAACTTTTGTATGAAACATTTTTTCCGAAAATGCGTAGTTTTCCTAAAATTAAGGGGTTCTAAAATTCTTTCTACACTCTGTATATGTATATATGTATAGTTATACATATATATATATACACACACATATATATACTACACACACACACACACACACACACACACACACACATATATATATATATGTCTAAAGGAAATACTTTTATGCACAAAATAATGAGAGAAATCAATTGGTATAAAGAAAACATATAGTTGTATTTAAGAAAAGATATGTAGTAGCTATTTGCAAATTACATATTTTTTTTAACAACTATGTGTTTTCCTTACACCAATTGATTTCTCTCATTATTTTGTCTATCTACGCACTACCATCCGCGTTTGGCTCTTATAACCCGTTTGAAATTTGTATTTGTATTTCATATCGAGAGCCTTTATTTCTCAGTAGTATATATATATATATATATATATATATATATACTATACAGTAGTATATATATATATATACTACTGAGAAATAAAGGCTCTCGATATGAAATACAAATACAAATTTCAAACGGGTTATAAGAGCCAAACGCGGATGGTAGTGCGTAGATAGACAAAATAATGAGAGAAATCAATTGGTGTAAGGAAAACACATAGTTGTTAAAAAAAATATGTAATTTGCAAATAGCTACTACATATCTTTTCTTAAATACAACTATATGTTTTCTTTATACCAATTGATTTCTCTCATTATTTTGTGCATAAAAGTATTGAGGTAAGGTAATCGAAGAATAAATATTTGACGAGATCTTTCATAGTTTATGAAAAATTATGCCAAATTAAAGTATAAAATGTCTCGTAAACTATTCACTTTTTGGCCATCCTACCCTTATAACTTTTTATGTCAAAAATTGCGAGGAATTTATTTATATAAAAAAATTAGGGTGGTTCCATTTAAAAAAACAAAGATCACCTTGAAATCTCGGAGGCACCTCTACCTAGAAAGGAATTGTGTCTGTATATATATATATACAGGATGTCCCACCAAAAGTGGCCACTCCCTTTTATCTTTTAAACTAAAAGAGATAGGCCATAATAAATGTATATCAAATTAAATGGTTCAAAACGAACTCTATTGTGAGCATAGTGGTTGTTTACAAAATCTTTCTATGTTAACGAACGGAGAGGTATGCATAATTTTTTTATAATAATGTGGATATTTCGTTATAATAAAAGTTGTAGCGCTGTTTGAAACGAATACAACGATGTATGATTTAATATAAATATTTTCCATAGTATACGAGTTTTACCGTCTCGAAGTTTCGAGGGCGACGTCTATCTTTTCACTTTCGGCCCTGCGAATGGCCAACTTCTGACCCGTACATTAGAGATTGACGTATGTCATGTTTATTTGATTAATAATAACGTACGGGTCAGAAGTTGGCCATATCGCAGGGCCGATAGTGAAAAGGTATACGTTGCCCGAGAAACTTCGAGCCGGTAAAACTCGTATACTGTGTAAAATACTTATATTAAATCATACATTGTTGTATTCATTTCAAACAGCGCTACAACTTTTATTATAACGAAATATCCACATTATTATAAAAAAATTATGCATACCTCTCTGTTCGTTAACACAGAAAGCTTTTGTAAGTAACCACTATGCTGACAATAGAGTTCGGTTTGAATCATTTAATTTGATATATGTATATTTGTTATGGTCTATTTCTTTTAGTTTAAAAGATAAAAGGGGGTGGCCATTTTTGGTGGGACACCCTGTATATATAAGTATACACGGTGGACCATTTTAATCAATCCACGCAATTATCTCCCGAATTAAGCGTTGTTTGAACAAATGTTTCAAACAGAACTTACTCTGTTTCAAGGGGGACATCTTATTATGGACACAATTCCTTTCTAGGTAGAGGTGCCTCCGAGATTTCAAGGTGATCTTTGTTTTTTTAAATGGAACCACCCTAATTTTTTTATATAAATAAATTCCTCGCAATTTTTGACATAAAAAGTTATAAGGGTAGGATGGCCAAAAAGTGAATAGTTTACGAGATATTTTATACTTTAATTTGGCATAATTTTTCATAAACTATGAAAGATCTCGTCAAATATTTATTCTTCGATTACCTTACCTCAATACTTTTATGCACAAAATAATGAGAGAAATCAATTGGTATAAAGAAAACATAGTTGTATTTAAGAAAAGATATGTAGTAGCTATTTGCAAATTACATATTTTTTTTAACAACTATGTGTTTTCCTTACACCAATTGATTTCTCTCATTATTTTGTCCATAAAAGTATTGAGGTAAGATCATCGAAAAATGAATATTTGAGGAGATCTTTCATAGTTTATGTAAACTTATGTAAACTTACCAAATTAAAGTATAAAATATCTCGTAAACTAGTTACTTTTTGGCCATCCTAACCTTATAACTTTTTATGTCAAAAATTGCAAGGAATCTATTTATATAAAAGAATTAGGATAATTCTATTTAAAAAAACAAAAGTCATCTTGAAATCTCGGAGGCACCTCCACCTAGATAGGATTTGTGTCCATAATAAGATGTCCCCCTTGAAACAGAGTAAGTTCTACTTGAAACATTTTTTCAAACAACGCTTAGTTCGGGAGATAATTGCGTGGATTGATTAAAATGGTCCACCCTGTATATATATATATATATATATATATATATATTACATATACAATACAGGATTCATGCTGCATCGTAGTACAAGCGAGAGAATAAGATGATTCCTCGTGCCAAAATATGTAAATCGAAATTGTACAATAACTTTTTTTCGTACAAGGCTTCGTTTTCGAAGTAAACAATTTTGAGAATATATCTAGTATACGTGCACTTGATTATGTCTTGACTAGCGAATTTTATTACAGATTGCTATTTTTATTTGTGTTTATGTTTATGGACATCGGCAATAAATCCTTTAATTTCTTACTTTAATTTTATTAAGAAACTGTTGAAACGGTTGGCCACCAAGTTGAATGCAACGCTGAGCTCCTTTAATAACAGACTCATAAATTTTTGCTAAGGTGGGTTGAGCTTTCAATTCTTGAAATGCTAACATAATTATTCTCTTAAGTGAGTGTTGTATGTGGCGCGCGTGTAGGCGAGGGCGCTGGTAGAGAGCCGAGAAGGCAGGTTAGAGTAGGGAGAATAAAGAAATCAAGTCGCATGATATACCGAGTCCTGTTCATTTACGGATACCTGAGATTCCTTACGTTCCCACACCTTGAGCACGACGATAACACATGGTGGCAGCGGGGATAAGACTCGACTAAGAAAATTCGGTCACGACAAACCAGGAAAAAAAAAGAAGAAGAAAGAAGAGGAAGTCACACGAGGAGGTTAGGAAAAGAAAAATTAAGAAGACATGACAGAGGTACCGAAACCGATATTAATGCCGCAACTGGACCCTCCAAAGGCATTTTCGTTCCGAGCGGAGGACTGGAATCGCTGGGCACAGCGATGGGAAAGGTACCGTAGTGCGGCAGGCCTTGCGCACCGCGCAGAAGAAGATCAGGTAAATTTACTGATATATACTATGGGAGACAAAGCAGAGAATATTTTGCTGTCCTTCAAATTAAGTGTAGAAGAATCGAAAAGATATAACACGATCATGGGGAAATTCAAGACCCATTTCGGTGAGAAAACCAATATAATATACGAACGCGCACGTTTTAATCAGCGTCGGCAGGACGCAAACGAAAATGTAGACGATTTTATCGCAGATCTATTTAGGTTAGCGGAAACGTGCAATTTCGGAGATTTGCGTGAGGAGTTAATAAGAGACCGGATTGTTGTAGGCGTAAGGAACACAAAATTGTCGGAAGCCATGCAGTTACAAGCAGATCTGACGTTAGAAAAGGCGGTCACCAAAGCTCGACAAGCAGATGAAGTCAAACGCCAGCAAGGCGTGATAAGAGGTGTAGACAACGCGACGAAGAACGAATCAGAAGTGGACTACGTGTACAGAAAAGGAGGAAATCAACAAAATAAGACTGGATTTAGACAACAGTACAAAGGAAGACCCAGCGAGAATACAACGGTCAAGAAATGCAGTAGATGCGGACGCGCACCACAGCATGCATTTGCAGTCTGTCCAGCAAAACAGTCAGCGTGCAATAATTGTATGAAAAAAGGCCACTGGGAAGTAGTCTGCACGTTGAAAAAGAAAAAAATTAACGAGGTAAGCTCAGAAGAATCCACTCAAAAGGAAAAAGAATATGCCGCAGCAGATTCAGTATTTGCAGATAGAGTCAGGAACAAAGAAAAGGTAAACTCTCATATATCACCATGGAGAACAACAGTAGATATAAGTGGAATACCAATAAATTGTAAAATTGATACAGGAGCTGACGTATCGATTATAGGAGAAACGCTACATAAGGAGAAATTCAGTAACATCCCAATGCAGAGCGGAAAAGAATCAAGGTTAAGGGTCGTAGGCAACCTAAATATTCCAGTCAAAGGAATAATTCAATTAGACATGAAATGTAAGGGCAAAAGCTGCAAAGAGAAAATATACGTAGTACCGGGAGTTAAGGAGCCACTGTTGAGTCGGACGGCCATTGAAAAAATGGGCATTATTCGATGGGTAAATACCGTCATAGAGCGGCCAGAGAACGACACCGAGAAGAGTAGCAATTCCGCTACGAGAAGCAGTAAAACGAGCCCTCAAGGCGATGCAGACAGAGGGAATAATCAGCCCAGTAGATGAACCAACAGAATGGTGCGCAGGAATGGGAGTAGTACTTAAACAAGGAGGAGAAGTAAGGATCTGCGTCGATTTCACCCAGTTAAACAAGAATGTCCAACGGGAAAAGCACATATTACCAACAGTCGACGAATCGTTGGGGCGCTTAGCAGGAGCAAAGATATTTTCGAAGTTGGACGCATGTTCGGGATATTATCAAATTTTACTGGACAAAAAGTCAAGAAAGTTGACAACATTTATAACCCCATTTGGACGTTTCTGTTTCAATAGATTACCGATAGGTCTATCATCATCAGGAGAACATTTCCAGAAACAAATGAGCGAAATCTTGGAAGGAATAGATGGAGTTTGCAACCTGATGGATGACATACTAATTTTCGGCGAATAAAGAGGAACACGACGAGAAACTGGAAGAGGTATTACAAAGATTGAAAGAAAAAGGAATCACATTAAATAAAGGTAAATGCGTATTTAGAGCTTCTAAAGTGAAATTTTTAGGACACATAATATCGGCAGATAAAGGAATACAACAAGATCCAGAAAAAGTTGCAGCAATAATAGAGATACAAAGACCGCAATCGGCGATAGAATTGCGCCAATTCCTAGGAATAGTGCATTACCATTTTAAGTTTTTAGGTCATCTGGCGGACGTAACACAACCATTAAGAGATTTATTAAAGAAGAATTACGAATTCAAATGGACGGCAGTTCACGATCAGGCGTTTAACAAGATAAAAGAGATGTTGACAAAGGCACCCACATTAATATTTTTTGATCCAGGCAAAAAGACACGCATAACAGCGGATTCATCAAGCTATGGACTGGGTGCGGTAATAGAGCAGAAGTGCGAAGAAAAATGGCATCCAGTTAATTACGCATCAAGAGGATTAACAGAAACAGAGAAACGATACGCTCAAATAGAGAAAGAAGCTCTAGCCCTCACGTGGGCATGCGAAAGATTTTCAGATTACATACTGGGAGCAGAAATAACCCTAAGAACAGACCATAAGCTGTTAGTAGTTTTGTTAGGAAACAAACCATTATGCGAGCTATCAGCAAGATTACAACGTTTCAGGATGAGATTGATGAAATATAGCTATGAAGTAGAACACGTACCAGGACGAGAAGTGTTCACAGCTGACACCTTATCAAGAGCTCCTCTAAAACACGGATTAAAAGAAGAGGACATTCTATTCGACAAAAACATGGAGTTGTACGTGCAAGCAGTCAAAACAGCAATTCCGATTGGAGATAAATTGCTACAGGAAGTAGCCGAAGCACAGAAGAAAGATAGTACAATTAAGATACTTCAAAAATATATACAAGAGGGTTGGCCGAATCATAAAGCAGACGTCGACATAACAGTACGCAGATTCTTCGAACATCGAGGGAACTTAGCAGAGAGCCGCGGAATAGTAGTTTACGGCACCAGAGTATACATCCCAACGGGACCCATACGTAAACAGATGTTGGATCGGTTGCATACAGGTCATTTAGGCATAACACGATGCTCAGAGAGAGCGAAGGAAGCAATTTGGTGACCAAGCATCAGCGCAGACATAAAATCCATGATATCGCAATGCGAACAATGCATTGAACATAGACCATTAGTCGTGGAACCATTATTGCCAAGTAAAATACCCGATCGTCCATGGCAGATAGTTGGAACAGACCTATTCCAATGCAAAAACAACAATTATATTATTTTTGTTGATTACTTTTCTAGATACTTTGAAATAGCGGAGCTGCGAAGTACATTAGCAACAGCGGTCATATCGGTGGCCAAGAAGATCTTCGCACGATTCGGAGTACCGGAAGTAGTCAGAGCGGACAATGGACCACAATATCGAGACGAGTTTAAACGATTTGCAGAAAAATGGCAGTTTGAACTCGTAACAAGCAGCCCCTATCATTCACGCAGTAACGAGCAAGTGGAAGCAGCAGTAAAAATCGCTAAATCAATCCTGTTAAAAGAAGAGAAGGTGGAACAGGGATTATTAGTCTACAGGGCAACACCATTAGAGACAGGATACAGCCCAGCCGAACTGATGATGGGACGAAAGTTACGCTCAAATATTCCATTATCGGAAGAGAAACTACAACCAAAATGGGCGTGGTTGAAAGACCACAAAGAAAAGCTACAGGAAAAACGCAAGAAGGACAAACAGGTGTTCGACCGAAGACATCGAGCTCGGGAGTTGAACGAGTTAAGACCAGGACAGCGAGTATGGATAACCGACCGGAAAGAATACGGCAGAGTGGTGGAGCGACGTAACGAGCCAAGGTCATATAAGATTGAAACAACATCGGGCATCATTCGCAGGAATCGCGCGTTTCTTGTTTACAATTTGTGATATAAACTAAACTATTTACATGACTCCATAAATAAAAATCGAATGGAGTGAGATTTGCTATATTTTATCATCGCGATAACTTGGCAGAAACTGATAACTAAGCAAGATAATAGGACTGAAAACAAATGACATTGCCGAAGTTCACAAACATAAATACAAACAGAAATAGTAGTCTTTAACTAGATCCGCTAATCATGGTATAGTCAAATGCACATGTATTTGATAAATATTCAAAATCGTTTATTTCGAAAACGAAATCTCGTACGAGAAAAAACTATTCTACAATTTCGACTTATTTTAGCACGAGGAATCACCATGTTCCCACTTGTACTACAATTTAGCATACATTATTATATATTTGTATAAAGTGTATGCTAAATTGTAGATACATATATATATATATATATATATATCAGCACCTCAGAAATAAACTGTATTAAGTAACAAATTTGAAAATTTTCAGTAGAGACTGTTTAAAATTTTTGTTGGCTTCAGATTAATGCTAATTTGCAACACTTACAAAGATATTTCAATAGTAAGTGACATCATTATGGATTATGGGTAAATTTTAACTACATTTAAATTGAAAAATGTTTCATAAAATGTTATTAAAAAATGTTTTACCTTTCATGTTATATTTGAGTTAATACTATTCAACATAGTGTATTTTGGAACTAGTTGATATTTCGTGTTAGTACTGTTTACCACTGAATGTAGCATATTATATAAGTCACTTTGTACAGAGAGAGAAATGTTATTTTTGAAAAAGTATGACTTAATATAGGGTGATTCCATTTTAAAAATTCAAGATGACCTTGTTCTGACCTTGATGACACCACTCAAGGTCAAACTGATTTGGCCAGTAAATAGACCTTTTTAAACCCAATAACTTTTATATTGAACATTTTTTTATTCGACCGCTTCCTGCGAAGTTGTCAGGGGTGGTCAATTAAAATGGGACACCTTGTATATAATTTTGTTTTTTTACTTCAGATTCGGATTCAGCGAGTAAAATTACATTTAAAATAACTTTTGTTCTTCATCTAGAAGAAATAGCAGAGATTTGAATAAGAAAATACTTACCATTTTCTATTTGACCAACAAAACCAAGGTCATTGCTTGAAATATTTCAAAATCACCAGATGGCATCGAAAACTAAAAGCTTAAAGCTAAATTTTGATACCTCACAAGTTAGATTTACTTCAATACAATTTTGAGCAGGGGGAGTGGCCGATTTGACGTGGAATGACCCATATACATATCTGTTAAATTTTGCTAAAACTAAAAAGATAAAATATCTTCTTTTCTCTACAGATGGAAGAAACTTAAATTTATAAATGGTGTAATACAAGGATATACGGCTCGGTATTGGTTATTCAAAAACCAGATGAAGAGTGTATACACCATCCATAATATTTCAGCTACGACATTTCAAATCATTGTGTCCAAAGTAACACCTGATAAAATGTACCATTTCCAAGTACAAGCGCATAATGAAGTTGGCGCTAGTTTTTACACGAAGTTCATTAATGTATCAACTACGCACGAGAATCCAACACCTTTATTATTGATCAACTCGCGGCATAGTATGGAAGTACTAAATATGGATTTACAGGCTGTATTTACACTTAATGAATACAGAGCGAAAGAAATCATTTACTCGGCATTGGAACATAAGATTTATTGGATCAATGAAATGTGGGAGCTAGTTTTATCGGATTTTAAACCAAACATAATGAAAGAAATGCGCAATTACACAAAAATAACTGACCTCGACACTTCTGCACACAATCTCTGCATTGATTGGATAGCAAGAAATCTTTATTGGATAGAAATTAGCAACCAGACCAACAACATTATGAAGCTAGATTTAACATGGTGGCAACAAACCGGCATAGCCAAATACGAACGTATTGTAAAAATAAATAAGTATAAATTTTTAAATATACTACCATCTAGAGTATGTAAATTTAATCCATCTAAAAAAATTAACAACTTTATCTATTTTATTTAAAAATTTGTGTTTTATAATTTTTCAATAATGTAATAAGATGTTTTTTATTGAAAATCATGAGTTATGGAATCATATAAATTGACACAAATTTGTAAAAATTTAAAACAATTACTATTAGTTTCTGATATAAAGTTAATATACATAGAATAATGTTCCATAAGTAAAAAATAATACTCATATTTTCCAGATACTTTCATTGGATAGAATTAAATTCAAATAATCAATATGTAATAATGCAGTCGGATCTCGATGGAAAGAACATGAAACCTATTTCGAGAAACGAAAACGATAGATGCTTCTGTCCATACAATCTATTAAATGCATCCTCCATGCAGATTGACAACACGAATGTTGACAAGCCATTAATGTACTGGACATCAAAAGATCGCTTAATCGCAGCGGACATTTATGGTTGTGGATGCAACTTGATATTAAGGGCTGGAAATCAAACATTTTTCAATTATTTAACGATTGATAAGACAAACATTTACTTGTTCAGTAACAGTGAGCAACAAATCTATATTTTAAAAAAGAAGTATGCATTTCTCGAAAGCAAAGAAATCGCATTTGCAAGTGTCCAAAAAGTACATTTCTTTTTACCTTACATATATCAAGTCATAGCTCTTGATAGGTTTTTATAATCATATCCCCTGACGAGGTGTCTGATACCTAAAAGAAAAGATTATCATGTTAAAGTAATAACGATAACCGCGAACAGTATTGTCGTGAGTCTTCCAGAACCGATTCCCAATAGCGGATGCGAAAAGAATAGTTTAGCCTCCACTGAATATACCATCTCCGTGAGCCATTGTTCGGACAATGAGTTCAAAGAATTCAACGTGCATACGTACGAACTGCAACACAAAATTCTGAATTTAACGCCATTCACAGAGTATACACTGAAGCTGGCACTGAGCAATTTCTACGTTGACAAGTTACGGATGAGCTTGCATTTCGGCTCGGATGTGACACTGAAAACTACTCCGGGCAAACTCAACGCGCCGGAAAATGTGACTGTTCAAGTTCTAACGCCTACTCTGGCGAAGATCTATTGGATGCCACCTAAGAAACTGAACTGTGCGGTAGTGAACTACGAGGATGTCAGTTCTTTTTCCAAATGACACGCGAAAAATAACTTTTCAAATGCTACCCAAACAACTTATCAATAATATCGAACATACAGATGATGGCAAAGTTTTCACAAAAATCCAACTGCTACCAGGACAAGAATATTTGGTATACGTGCCTGTGTATCCAGGCAATTTCAATGGGTTCTTCACTGATAGTTTGAACAAAAGCATTTGGAATGTATTTGGAACCGAATAATTTAACTTTGATTGGGGTCAGTAAAAATAGCATGAATATCTCGTGGATCTCTAGTGTCAATCTGATAATCCATTACATACTGGAATACAAAAATGATGCGATGCCGAAGTGGCAAAAAGTGTATAACACCGAAAAGAATAATGACAAAGTAATATATTATATAGAAAATTTACTGCCGCGAATTATATATAAATTCCGTTTGATCCTGAGATACCCCGAGTATATGGAAAACTTTATATGGCCGCCTGATGAGAGATTTATTTTTGAAACGCTTGGTAAGCAAGTGAAGACATTATGATATCATGTGTTTATTTCAAAAATGTTTTCAAAAATTTTTTAAATTAGAAATCAAATAATAAAGTTTTAAGTAAAATTATGTATTAGAATAAAACAATAAAACTTAATAATATTCTTGTGTAACAAAGGTAATGTTCCGAGCGCTCCTAGGATACCTACGGTAAAGAGATTTCCAAATTTCACGTATCAGTGTTAAACTGGGAACCTGCACAAGCTCATGATTCACAAGTAACTTTGTATCGATTGGAGGGTCTAGTCGTCGAAAATAATTACAAAGAAGGCAAAAATGAACATTGGATTTTATGTTATATCGGAACAGATAATTACTGGGTAATTACGAGGAACATAAAGCAGAAATATCAATTTCGCGTGAAGGCTGAAAACGCTTACGGCTATGGAGTATGGAGCGAATCAAGTGTGGTCGTAGATTTAAAAGAATCTATCGAAATATCAGCTTTGCAAAATTACATACTATTAATATTAATCCTTGTTTTTATTCTTGTAATCTGCGTTTGCTATTTTTATTGTTGTAAGTATATTTTATATTAATTTCAGACTTTTGATTGGAAATTATTTTACATTTGTTATATATGTATATACAGTATCTATATATAATAAATTAGTTTACTTATGTTGAAATTGATTTAAAATTTGCAATGTATAATATTATAAATAAGTTTATTATAACGTTATTTAACAGCATACCAACAACACAAAGCAATTAACGAGCAAGTTCCACCATCGATAACGACCGACATTAAATTAACCAGTAACGAAATATCTTCTGAAAACATTCATGTTGAGCTGTTTTGCGCTCCTAGACTGCAATATAATGTGGACGAATTTGCCATAACCAAAATTGAGAAAAATCAAATTATCCTATCAAAGCTTATAAGCAACGGCGCATTCGGACAGGTAAAAACTAATTTGTTACAAATAAAATTATCTTTGCAATTATTTATCTTATAGTATAGTCCATTTTTTATTAAATATATCCTTGAAGATTTTTATTAATTTTTTAATCAGAAAATCTCTTGAGATACAGATACATTTTTTAATAAAAATAATTTCAAAAATCAAAATTTTTATAAGAAATTAAATTATATAATTATTCTTAACATGCACTTTGTCGATTTGTGTTAATTATGATTTATTTCGCAGGTACTTCAAGAAACTATCAGAAATTTAGAAGGATCAGACACAATGCCTGTCGCCATAAAGATACTACGGAAAAATGCTTCCTTTCAATAGAAAAAAAATTCTTGCAAGAGACCGAACTTATTTTAATAAACCCCTCTGACCTCTACTCTTTTTTGAAACTGACGCACTACCATCCGCGTTCGGCTCTTATTTTGCCCGTTAAAATATGAAGTTATAATTTATACAAACAATGAAAGCTTTAAAATTTTTAACTCTTAGATTACTTAAAGTTTATCTTGATACTTTATAATTATAATGTAAGGTAAAACGTCATCCGTTTTTTATCATTTGATCGATTTTCTACTTGAATAATTTGAAAAGTTAGAAAGAAGATTGATTACACGTGTATTACTATCTTTGATACAATGGAACGCATTACATTGTATTAAATTTAATCGAGGAAAATACACTAATTATTAATTCATCAGCAGTCTCATAATTTGATAATAAAAATAGATCATAAGAATCGATCATGAGAAGAAGTCTTAAAAAGTAACATTCAAAGTTAAACTCGTAATTTATATACACATACGCACGCACACGAACTCGGCGTATTACAAAAAATCTACCAAAAGACAAAAAGGAACATCGATTCGATTATTTAAAGTGTGTTTGAATCATTGAGCATAAAACATTGATAGCTGTTGGACATTGTTCGAGAATCGCCGATCGTGTGCAAACATTTTCAAAAGAAGAAAATTATTATGTTAAAAATGTTAAAAACATTATGTGTTTTACTAAAAGTATTAATAATAACGAGAGCAGCTTCGTCGGAAGATCTGGAGAATCGTGTAAGTCTTCAGGAAAAGTATTTTCATATGCACTAATATAAACTTCACGCAGATAAGAGATTTTCTTCATGAGAAAATTGAATGTTATATATTGCAGATAATAAATTACTTGTGTAATTAAAACTGTATAATATGTACATAAAGGTTTATGATGCTATAAAATATATATATAAAGTTTGTTGATTTTTCATTCATTTGAAAATCGATGTTATATAGTACAAAATTAAACTTAATTGTGACGGTATATTATAATTTAAACGTAATACGTGTTGTTGTAATTGTTGTATTTAAGATCAAGAATTTTTAACATTAATGATTCCGTTTATTCTTTGATACATTGATAAACAAATATGTGACACCTTTACTTATTTATATAATTCTTCTGTAATATCTAAAACATCTTTAGTTTTCAAAATATTTACATTTATATTTATTAATTTTTCTATAAAACTTACAGTGAATCATTTTTTATTTAACGAAATCAATATAGAACATCAGAACATTTGAGTTAAAATAAGTTGTTGCGTAACGATTATTAAATATTGAATTAGAAGATTGATTTAATGGAACTTCGAATTGGCTTTCAATCAAGTCTTTAGGCCAATAATATAACGCACAATAGTTATCACTCGCTATATATGCGAATTTATATGATATTTATTACCGAATGTATAAGTATACGTCACATGTCTATATTTTCATCGGATGTTATAATTAATACATAATAATAATAATAATAATTATAATTAATACAATAATTAGTTATAATTAATACATATTTACAGTCGTTTACGTTTGTGCTCTCCAGAATTCATTTGCGTTAAAAAATATAACAATAAAATAGGAAATTTAATAAGATTTTTAAAAAATGGAATTTGTCAAATTTCTATGAAGAAAATGATGTAAACACATATTTATTGTTTAAATATAAACATTGTGTCAAAACATTATCAGTGATAACAAACGCATTCGTCGAAAAAGAAGTAGAAGATGTAAAACGTGGCATATAATATTTACTTTGAAACATTTTGAAATAATTTGATAAATACATATGTTGAATACACACACACACACACACACACACACACACACAGTAACGTGAATGCGAGTAATGGATGAATGAAAGTAATATATAGTGCGAGACTCAGCTCGCGGTCTCGGGCGTCGTGCTTCGCGCGATCTGGTCTCGATCCTTGTTCGATATCCTTCCACTCTCCTCGAATATTGCCGTTAGCCGTGTCTCGATATTCTCTCCTTTGCCCAAATTGCGCCTCCGTGCCTCCGTAATTAATTACTCGTATTAATTACCAAAAAAAAATAAAAATAAAAATCTGTAAAGCTCGGAAATAAACGATAACAAAAACGCCTCTCTGGAGACTGCGGCACGGTTCTCGTTATTTTTCGCCTGGCGTGGCCCTTCGGTCCGCGCTTTGTGATTAGGGAGGAACTCGGCGGAAGTAGGTATATAGGGCCATTTCTAACCCAGGTCCTCCGAGGGGAGAGCGGGGTGCGGGGGTAACTGTGGCGCGGGGGCTGACGTCACGCGGGCGGGGGACGCTCGGTTTCGACGAAAGGTAGGGGGGGGGATCCTGAACGTGATATTCGGCTGTTCAAATTTGTAAACAAATAGCGCTCTAATCGACGAAATTATCTTTTTCTTTTTTTTGATATTTTTTATGAAAATTTATGAGGGATCTTGGGCCCGATGCTGCGGTTATCGACGAACGTGTCAGGGCATAGATTTTCGTAGGTGTAAACAAAATAGCGCCGATGTTCGGCTGCTCGAATTTATAAACGGATAACGCCCGATTTTATTTCTACGATATTCCATTGTGGAAATTTTGAGAGGGATGGGGTTAAAGCTTATGGAGAGAGGGTCTGTCTCCGGTTCAAAAAGTCTTTAGCATTCGTGCAGTGAAGAGCAAAATAAAAGTGCATAAATGAATATTGAAGAAGGAGAAATGAATATTGGAGAAAATGAAGCTGATGTCATCGAAAATAGAGAAGAAGAGGCTATTGAGGATAATGAAGACATGGATATAAATGTCGAAGTGGACAATGAAGAAGAATCATCCGATGATGAGATAAGATTTTTATTAGACTCCGATTACGATAGTGAATGTAATGAGAAGAAATTCAGTGAGAAACAGGTGAAAATTTTAAAACGAGCTGACATTCAAGACATTTGATGAACTTCAAAAAATGTGTTCCATTTCGTTTTTTTATGAAATTGACAATGGTGACAAACTTTGCACAGCGTGTTTCCTGCGAGTAAATGACTCGTTTTCACGTGCTAGTGCTGTACGCATACATAAGACTGAGCTATACGTTCTACTTGTGGAAGATAGATGCTGTGAATGTGGAGGCTATGTGTCTCAAATAACATCGTGCAGTCTGTGCCCTATTTGTAAAGGATAAACTTTTAAAAATTGAGAAACAAGTGAAATATTTAAGTAGTTTCCGATGTGCAGGAATTGGTAAGTATTCCTTTTTAAATTAAAAGTTAAGAAAATGTTTTTAATATTAAGTTTTTAAATTAAAAGTTAAGAAAATGTTTCTAATATTTTTTTTCTATGTTATAAAGAAGTCCTACATTTGCTGCCCGCCATACATGTCAATCGGACTCAAGGCGGGTATATCTGCTCCAACCTCATGGCCCCGGGACCACCACCACCACCACCGTCGCGCTCCCTCCGCAACCTTTTTTTTTTTATATTATATACTTTTATATTCATTTATATTTATTTAAGTTTTATTAATATATTATCCTTTTTTAAATTTTAAATTTACACATACACACACACAAATGTAAATATACAAACATTAAATAAAATTATTATTGTAAAAAAATGTGTATTTTAAAATTCCTTATCTCTCTCCTCTCCTCTCTCTTTATCATTTGCCGCGCTATCTCTTTCTCGCATGCACCTCGCGCTATATCTCTCTCTTGTGAACGCCTCACGCTATCTCTTTCTTCTAAGCGCTAGCTCTCTCCCTAGCCTCCCTTCCTCTCTACCCGAGGACGCTTCCCAGCATCACGAAACGCGCTTCGCCTCGAGACCTCGTATGACGTCATCCCCGCAAGGACTACAACGAATGGGAGCTATGTATGAGAGCTGGAACTGTTTACGAGTGGGAGAGCGCGATGGAAATGCGTGCGAAGAAATTATTTTCTAAAATGAAATAAGCATTTTTAATATTAATATAAATGTTTATTAATAAGTGTGTATTTTATTACAAGCATCGTGAAGAATATCATTTATAGCGCATGTTAATAATTCGCAATCTACGAGTGATTCGCCGTCAAACGCATCACTTTTGCGTATCACTTTTGCAGCATTGCATACATCTATAATGTTATTACGTTGTAAAACAGCTACAAATTTTTCAAACTTTTCATTAACACTCTACGTATTTTCGGATAGCCAGAAATACATATGACGTATACAATTTTCAAAGTCGAATAAATGTAATAAAGTCAATGGTTGCATATACAAAGAATTATTAAATAATGTCATTTTTACAATTTCTTTGAAATTAGACATTTGAACCACTTCAAGTATCATATCTCGAATCCATAATGGAGTTTCAGCCGATTGTAGTCGCTCGATGTCCGCTCGTTTCTGCATTAGCAATTTTCATGTTTCAATAAATAATATTATTTGATTGCCTCGATTATCGCCGAGAGCCAGTTCCACATATGATGCAGCTCCAACGCTGATTCCAATCTCCAAATATTTATACGAAGTCGGAGTTAAGGCGTATTTTCTTCCAAGTATACGAACCGCATGACGAGGCCCGGATGAAATGCTATAAAAAATATTTTAATAAATTATAAGGAAAATATAAAGTATAAAATATACAATGCTTTATCGAAACTTACTTGTTCCATTTATTTGTGGAAGTTTTACCATCCTGAATCGGAACGTAATTCATACTGCTTCTTCCAGTCGAGAACATTTCTCTAGGTTGTGAAAAGTGGACTATCGGTACGAGCGGTTAACATGACACTGATCGTATAGAAAATTAAGAGTATATGTGATGCTCTTTTTCCAAAAGTAGTGGAGGAGATTAGTAATAAATGTGGTGGGAGTATCTGGGAGTGCTTCTAGCGCTCTGAAATTTAGAAGAAGGGAGAGACGGCGCTTGGATAAATAAGAATTCTTAGAAACGACTCGCGGGGGAAAGAATGGGGAGGGGGTAGTAAGAGATAAAACATATTAATGTTTAAATATTTTATTTTTCCAAATATTGCAATTCTTTTTGGCGTTGTGACCACCAGTTAAATATTTTGAATAAATTTGGTAATGCGCAATTCTTAACATGTTTTACACATGTTAACATATCGCATAGTATTTTTAACATCTAGATTATTTAGAGACTCGATATCGTCGTAATCAGCATCCAAGGTCTCGATGATTAAGTTTTCCTTCGCATTATCATCAAGCATATCAGCCAGCCATTCTCGTTTCTGGCGTCCCTTAACATATACGATACACGACATTTCATCATCATCTTCAACCACAGCTGTTGTAATCAATCGTTTTGCCATGCTGTACGCAACGATTCCATCCTCCCATTGCAGTCCATGATGATTCGCCATCAACCATAAAGCTTGAGACTTTTCAGATTTTGTAAGGAGATGCCATGGTACAGGACTCCGAAAAATGTAGTGTGCGAGAACAGTTCCCCTCCTCAGCACCGCCACCTCCTTCACGATCAATCGATTATTGATGATGAATCCTTGCAGATCCACAAACGTTGGTACAGACATGATGAGATCTCTCTCTTTGATGCGTCAGTCGAGAGGAATGACAACCATCTCACAAGACTTTGATTTATATCTTGCTCCTCTTCCCCCTCTCTCTAAATTGTTGTTGTTGTCTAAACTCGATGTTATCGCGAACACTTAGGTGATTTTGCGCACAACGTTGGTCAACGGATTGTACTGGATCACGCGATCGTGTATGATGAGACAGTACGCAGTGGTATTATTAGGCACGTTTTCCTTATACTCAAATTCCAATCTCACATCCACGGTTGCGCTCTTGACCGATTCGTTTTGTCGAGAACAGTCGATGATCACGAACGGACCGTTACGAAGAAACAGTGAGACGGTGAGACTCGGCTCGAGATACTCGTATCCATAATAGTTCTTGCAGAAACGCGCGTACGTGTCGTACAGAATCGACCATCTGTTTTTATCGAAATCCAGATTCATATCGTCGTACGGATAACATTCCGAGTTCAGATATAGTTTCACGTTGGTCAATTTGCAGTCGTCGAATTGACTCACATCCTCGGACATGACGTTTTTCCGGTCTGTCTGCAGAGCAAACATAACGTATCGTGGCTTCTCCAGCTGAGTCGCGGTCTTAATGGCCCAAGAATGCTTGGTTGTACGCTGCAATAGTGGAAACTCGTATAGATCCCACGAGCGAAAACCCATGCTGAGGTAACATCCGCTTTCCAGAGCGCGCAGCATCGACAGCTTGTTGATCTCGCTCAACAACACGTGTGGCATTCGCCATTGTATCTTGAATATGTTAATCACAGGCTCCAGCGTCGAATCTCCAAACAGACAATTGTTGTCGTTGCGCGATCGTATTAGGATCAACTCGTGACGATCTTTAATCACTACGCGCCTGTAATTCTCGCAAAATCCCAATAACATGTAGAGTGGTACGCAAAAATTGAAGTGTCCATTCACAGTAGTCGGCGCATCCCAGCCAGCGTTTCTCATAATCACGCTTCTATCGGATGATATCGTTACATAGTTTTTTAGCGCACTTGTTACTCCTATGTTTCTGTTGCGATCAATCTCCACGCCATCGAGTTCGTATCGAATCTCATCGAACATAAATGCGACGCAATTATCTTCCAGTACCACATCAGATCCTTCAGCCGGTTTGTTTATCCTTATTTCTCCATCGATGTATAGAAAACTCTCTTGTGGCAATGTATACCGATCCTGTTGTTGTATGGGTATTCTTATCTCGTCACTGTGTTCGAACGTTGTGTTGGCGAACGAGTTGTACGTGTGAGTTTCGATCTTGACGATGCGATCGTCGAAGATTGGCTCGTCCCCGATGTTGAGGATGTCGGTCATCGTTCAGATGTTTCGCACCGCAAATCCTAAAGATTGTAAAAACGCAACGTTCGATGTGTTGAGTTTCTTTTTCTTGATGCAACCGGATGATTGGATATTAGCGAATGTTGGCGTTGTTGTCGCTGACCTCGCGTTCTCTCTCGTGTCTTTCGATCCGTTCAACACGAGCATCTCATGTATTGCACGCTAATTTTGTCGCCGTCATACGTGCAATCTAACAGTGATTTCTTCTCCACGAAAATCGAGCAATTGGCCGTCCTGATCGACAACGCATAACGTTAAATCCGTAATGCTCCGCGCGAAGATCGGCAGGTAAATGATCTGCGCCGGCGTTTCCGATATCTTATATCCCGGTGGTACTCTCGGTGAAAATTCATGTATCGTATGAACGAGTTTGCCGTTGCTGTACGCGCCCGCGGTCACGTTACACTCTACACGGATAATGTTCACGTTGATAATGTTAATCGGCATGTTCGATTCGTACCATTTTCGCGGCTGCAGTATACGGTTCGAGAATCCCAACAGCGATCCAATGTTGTTGGGCTTGCTAAAATTTATTCTGTAGGCGCATTCGATCTTGCTCCTCATCGTATTGTAATTAGCGCGGAGCGCTAGCGGGTATCCAAGGTATCCTTTATCGTCGTCACGAACAGCGTTTTGCAGAAACGTTTCCGTAAAATTGCATGTTTTAAAAACTCATGTATCGCTTGCAATTCGTACGATCCTTCGGGAATCGTAATTTCCACGTCGTCTTTGTCAAAGTAAAATTTATTATTCGAGGGATTCACGTTCGATATCGTGTGATAAGTTTCAAAATTCGTTAGACCAATCTCGTATTCATCGTCGCTCAAATCTACGGCGGGAAAATAGTTTATCGCGAGGACGCTACTCTTCCCGGTCAGGGTGAATGTCATAGACATGTCGGCAAAACTATTTAACGAATACTGAGTTAAATAGCGAGATGTATGTCTTTAAATTTGCATGCATCGACCGTTCGGAGAAACTGCAGACACAATTGTCCGCAGACGCTCTGATCGTAAGTTTGAACAGGTGTGTGATTGTACTGTATTCTCGTCACGTTTCGTCCGAAGTATCGCACCAATTCATTCGGTGGTCGAAGATTGCCAAAACTGTCGAAATAAATAGCGCGATTCCCCCTCCATGCGTACGCCACCCAATGAGTGCCTGATCCTGTGGTGTTATCCAAATTCACAATGCTGCCCTCGTTTCGATATACACCGCTGATCGGTTAAGCGTCACGCATGAAAACGCCTCTAAAAAATGGTATACACTGTGATCGTGATTATTTTCGGAGATAATTCTAGATATAATTAGTTAAAGGGTCGTTGGTAATGACTACCGGCACACCTTCGGCGCGATGTATGTAAACCGAACGGTAATTGAGACGAAACAATTATATAATAAGTTGGGCGCCAGGCGCGAAAATTCGCACCGTCGAAAACGAACTTTACGAAAATCAATATTCTTAAATCAGTCGTACATCGCGACGGACAAAACGCGGCTATTCAGTCAACGGAATTGGTAGAGGGGGTGATTCTTGCGGACGGGACGGGAGAGAATCGAGATAGGCACCAATAAATTGCACAGAGAGATTACTGTAATAGAATATAATGTAGCCAATCGTAGGTGAGAGAATAATTATAAGAGAACTGATAATGACAGAGAAAATATTACTATGGAAAAGAAATATTGACAAAAAGAATACTTGAATGGAAAAAAAATAAAAGAAAATATAAAGAAAAAGTATAATATAAAAGAAATAATAATATTAGATACCGTTCGTGATATTATGGCCAGCTGTTTGTCGGCCGAAAGGCTTCTCGCGACCGGGCGCAAGAGTATCGGGTTTCACGCGCGAGCCGAAAGTCAATTCTTCGGCGGAGAGTTTCACCGCAGCACGAGGCTTATCCGGGCCTCGACAGCGAGGAAAATTCCTTCGTAAGCCGACAATTAACTTGCGCTCGCCCGCGTGGAATTGCCGAATTCTCACAAAGTCAAACAAGAGATAATAGGCGCTTAGAGCAGCCGTATACGCCGCGACAATAATATTTGTCGATATATTCAATCAATATCGCGGTACGACTCGTATTACTGACCGGAATTATACGCCGAATGAACTGCCTGTAAGACAGCGACGAACGTTTCAAGCTAATAACGCGAAAAATGTCAATATCCCGAATTTACACAATAGTTCGGAAGCGACGAAGTACGATACTAACTGTTACGCGACACATATACTTCCGTTACGACACAATACGAGACGAACGCACGATTTTACAGACGCGTAATATACCAGGCGGTTACGTGTACGAGCTCGCTAATTTTAAAGACCACACACGATAGCGAAAAAGAACAATTAAATAGGTAACAAGACGCAAAATATTGACTGTCGGCGGCAAATGATCTCGGGAGAGAGAGTACTCACGCGGATCCGTCGGCTCGGATGAGTCGTCTCGCCGATCTACTGCGCAATTACTCGAAATAATTACAATCTTATAAAATAATGATACGAAAACCTTACTTGCGACAGCGATGACTCAGGGGCGCGACTCATCCGAACCTTACTCGCAATTTGGCAGCTTTACAAGTAGTCGACGTCCGTCTCACCGGTATGGACTCTCGAACTTCCTTCTAATCTCTTCTCGATAAAAGGGCCTCCGCTCAAGTCGCTGGTCAGCCGAACAGTGACGAACGGAAGGCCCGCAGGAGACACGCCGGCACATTAATATGTAATAAAGCCACGTGCGGCGCTCCCGAATTACGCAGGGCTGTGGCGCGGCCTTGCGGGTCCTTGCGGCCTTCGCACTTCTAATCCCGGGCCCCCGTCTTCCTTCGCTCGTTTCTTATTAATCTCAGGCCTCGGGAAGCACTAATTGCGGCAGCGTATGGTTGTATCCGGCCCTCCTTGTTCTTTATTAATCGGATGTACTTGCGATCGATTTCCTCTTCGACCGCGCTTCATCTTGCAAAGAAATTCGGGCCCGCGCTTCGGATACAGTGCCGTAGCTCCTCCTCAGGGCTCTCGCGCTCCTTGCGCTTGAGTGGCCTTCCCTTCGATTGCTTCCTTCGTGCCTGTGAAGCGTAATTATTAAACACAACGGGCGGCAGCTTCGGTTCGTTTGTTAATTGCAGTAATTCAGATTATTATCCAGTTATTCTTACCGGGCGCGCTCCCCTCTTCGGTGCTGGCCTCCCTTCGTCCTCGACGTTAACGTTGTTCTTCTGGTCGTTCGCCGAATGAGATCCCGTCGACCGCCTGATTGCCACCGTCATTACGCTAATTTTCGCCAAATACAAAATGCCAAGAAAAAAATATACGACAACCGCGGGATCGCGTCCGATCCCGCGCTCAGACCGCGCTCTCTCTCCCCAAATCGAGAGAGCGGAGGCCCGCGCGACCAATCCCGGCCGGGCTTATCAGCCCTTGTGGCGGACGTGCAAAAACGTCACGTCACAACTCCCCCTTCCCAGAGGAGGACCGAGGAGGTCTTTATTAACGACAGACGTCGTTAGCTACCAAGGTACAAGTCTCTCGATCCTTCTAGAATCAGTCATCTTTATTAGTGCAAGTTTTACTTACTTTTCTCGGTAACGGTTTTAGTCTACTCTCTCCGGAACTTCGCCGCGGTACATATTACTTTAAGCGGGAACACGAACATACAACATGCAGACAAAATCGCCGTCATAGCCGAGGATCTCCTCGTTATATGGGTGCTGGGAGAGCGTGGTTAGGTGGAATGAAAGGTTACTCGGAACTTGTGGGGTCCTCAACCCTGTTTATTAGGTAATCATAGAAAAGAAAAACCTCGTGCCAGAGCAAGCTTGAAACGGAAGCGAAATGGAGAGAAAAAAAAAATTTTATCAAGCAATTTCAGGCTGCCGGGCGGTGGCAGGAGGGGTCCTCGATGGGGCTTCTCACGGGAAGGGAAGATCCCTGTTCCCTAGGTGGCCCTGCTCCCGACGATACGGCCCGAGATTGCGCCATTCCGGGCCACATCCGGGGCATGTCCTCATAGTGACATCCCGACGGCCGCACCCGTAGCAGTAGGGATTATCCCGGGGGTGGGGGCAGTCGGAGTATCAGTGGTCGGTGGCGCGGCAGTTCCAGCAGAGGGTGGCTACCCGGGTTGGCGCCATCGACCTGGAGGGGCGACGTCCGGCTCGTCCCTCGGAGGGTTTTACCTCCTCCACGCTGACCGGGGACAGGTGTCGTCGGCTACACTCCCTGGATCTTTCTCGGCTGGTTCGGCGGACGGTCGAACGACCTCTCCTTTCAGGGGTCCTTCTGGAGGGCCTGTGAGCGCTGGGACTCCTCCTCGCGTTCCGATCAGGTGATCGTCCTCTTGGCATCGACGGAGGGGGCGCTTCCCTTGGTAATAAGGGTGCCTCTCGCGGGTAGACGCGGCCCGTCACTCCGACGGGTCTCACTTCGCTGGGGAGGACCGGCTTTAGCCCTCTACCGCGACCCCTGGGCGTCCCGGATGCCTCCGCTCTCGTTGGTCTTGTACTCAGGTCCCAGGTGGTTATTTCCACCTGGGTGCCTACCGTTCGCTGACCTGGTGGCTCCGTCTGCGTCTCCATGGTGCGGCAGTCCGGCAGGGTTTGCATTCCCGCATTCCGCAGCTCCCGGGTGGGAGTCTGAGTGCTGGATTCGTTCAGCTCAATCGGATCCCGTCCGAAAACTTCGTTCAGGACTTGGTCTACCGACCAGGTCCGCTCGGTTTGGATGCCGCGTTCCCGGGTTGTGGGGAACTCCCTCACCTGGGCCCCTTGCGTGGTATATTGTCGACGCAAGTGACCTGGTCTCCCAACTCCGTCCAGAAGGAGGGGTGTTGGCGTCCTATTTCCCGGAACAAGTCGGCGTACCGTCCCCTGAAAAGCCGGTATTCGTTGGCCATGTCCCTTCTCAGGTCTCACGACAGCGATCTAAAAGCGTGGAGGGTGGTAGGGTTTAAGATCCTTTACATGCATTTTACCAGCGAAATTGTCATGCAAATCAGTGAGCTCGTACACGACCGAAGACAGAATCTTAGCTACGCGAAAAGGTCCATGGAACTTTGGTGAGAGTTTGGCGGCAATATTCTGCGCCGCCGAGGACAGCACGTGCTGCCTTTTTAATACTAGATCACCGACCCGAAATATGATATCTCTCCTCCGCAAGTTATAATAAGAGGACTGCTTCTGATATGCCTGCTCGAGGTTTTCGGATACCCAATCATGTAAAGACTGTAAATTTTTCAGGCGTACTGACCACTCGGCCGGGTCTCTCGGTTCGATCGCGGCAGCTTCTTCGCATCGCGCACGCAACGGGTTTGAAGGTTTCAATTCTCTACCTAGATTCAAAAGCGCCGGAGAGGTACCGATCGAGGAGTGATGAGCGGTATTATACGCAAAACGGAAATCCCTTAAATGCTCATCCCACTCTCGATGGTCTCTCTCCAAGAAGGCAACGATCATGGTCTTTAAAACTCAATTAACCCGCTCCACAGGATTCGCCTGCGGATGATACGGCGGAACGGTAGTGTGACTAATCCCGTGTTCGGTAGCGAACGACTGCACCGTCTTATTGATGAATTCGGTTCCATTATCGGTTAGTAGGAATCGCGGTGTTCCCCATCGCGACACTACGTCTTCTAACGCCTCACAGATCTTTTTACCGTTCGCGGCTCGTAACGCGAAACACTCAATCCACTTCGTGAATAGATCTTGGACTACTAAAATATACGCGAAACCCGATTTACTTTTGGGGAACGGACCCATGATATCGGTAGCAATCACGGTCCACGGCTCCTCCACTACTCGATGACCCATCAGACCGGCAGGTCCGGCCTGCTCCACTTTCGTACGCTGGCAAGTGTCGCATCGCTTAACGTGATCCGCGGTATCTCGAAACATATTCGGCCAATAATACCGAACCGCTAGTCGTTGGAACGTTTTCTCGACCCCGAGATGTCCGGCCTGTGGTTCGTTATGCGCCTCTCTCAGAGCCTCTCCCCTCAATTCTTTCGGCAACACTAATTTCCACCGATCCAGATCCTCTACAATTTCCGATATAACCGCTTTCGGTCTACAAAAATATAATTGCCCGTCCACTATTCGCCAATCCGTAAATCGCCTAACTCTTCCCTCGATATCCGCGACGCGTTTCTTATACCACGCGTCGGTAGTGTTCGCGATAGCTTCGTCCTCTACGGCAGCGATCAGTGGTACTTCGGTATTACTTTCGAACATGCGCGATAAGGCGTCCGGCACGTGATGTAACGCGCCCTTCCGATGTATGATCTCGTAATCATATTCAAGAAGCTCTAACGCCCATCTTGCTAGTCGGCCCGTCGGGTTGCGCAAGTTATGCAGCCACCGTAAGCTGCTATGATCTGTGACTACGGTGAATTTATAACCTTCTAAATAGGGTCTAAACTTCTTTATTGCCCAGACTACCGCCAGGCATTCCTGTTCCGTAACCGAGTACTTTTTCTCTGGGTCTGACAAGGCCCTACTCGCGAAAGCTACTACGTGCTCTATTTCGTTAACGTTTTGTGTAAGCACGGCTCCTATTCCGACGGAACTCGCGTCAGTTTGTAAAGTAAACGGAACGTTAAAATCCGGACACGACAGCGTAGGCGCGGCAACTAGATGTGAGCGAACCTGCTCGAAAGCATTTTCCTGTTCGCTCGCCCATTCCCACCGTTGGTTCTTTTTCAACAAACGCGTTAAAGGTTCGCTGAGCGTGGCGAACTGCGGAATGAATCGACGGTACCAGGAGGACATTCCTAGGAAGCGACGTAATTGTTTGATATTCCGTGAAGCCGGATATTCTAAAATTGGACGCGCCTTGTCAGGATCTACCGTTAATCCTTCCCTTTGGACTATAAACCCGAGATATCGGACCTGAGAACGACAGAACTCGCACTTATCGGGGTTGATCGTTAATCCGGCATCGAAAATTTTTCTCAAGACGCGATCTAGCCATATTAGGTGTTCGTCAAAAGTAGGCGCGACAATAACAATATCGTCAAGATACGCGAAAGCGTGGGGTTCCATCTCGGGTCCGATCAATTTGTCTAATAGTCGTTGGAATGTCGCGGGGGCTCCCGTTAGTCCGTAGGGCATTCTCGTGAAGTGATATAAGCCTTTCCCGGGTACGCTAAAGGCAGTAATCTCGCGGCTTTCCTTGGCCAGAGGTATTTGAAAATACGCTTGGCTCAAGTCGATCGTGGAGATGTACCGGGCTGATCGTAACTTGTCAAGTATGCCGTTCATATTCGGCAGCGGATACGCGTCTTTCTTTGACACCCCATTTACTTTACGAAAGTCTAGACAGAAACGATATTTCCCGATCGGCTTTTTGACCATTACTATCGGATTGGACCACTCGCTAAACGAGGGCTCGATAATTCCGGCTTTTAACATTTTGTCTACTTCTTCGCGTATGGCCTCCTGTACCTTCGGTGACACGAGATAACACCTTTGCTTAATCGGTCTATTTTGCCCTACGTCGATTATGTGTTCCGTCAACGAAGTGGTACCGGGGTTTTCGACAGCTTCTGGCAGGCGATCTTTCAAAAATTTTCCTAATTTATTGGTTTCGGACGGCGTTAATTCCGAGAGTCCACAGCATGTTTTCGGAGTCTCGCACGCAGACGATAACGCGTACTTTATGGAGGGGTTGTTCGCGAAATGCCATTCCGCGGCAGCGAAATCCAAAGCGATACCGAACGCACATAAAAAATCCATCCCCACAATACATGAAACAGCTAAACTAGGTAATAAGCACGCGGATATAATACGGCTGCGATCCTTCAGTGTGAGCGACACATCAGCCTCCTCGCGTACTTCCGCTAGTTGTCCGTTGGCGGTGCGGATCTGTGTGATACGATTTAGGAGGATCGGTAGTTTTAATTGTCGGACGATCTTTATCCCGTCTGTGCCGAATATCGTCCGATTCGATCCGGAGTCTACCAGCGCGCGCAAAGGTTTGCCTTGAATTTTTATCGTAAAATACCATAAGGGTGGTAATTCCGTAAAATCTAGATCGGCAGCGCTATACGATAGACTCGATATCTCGCGCAAATTATTCGCGGTGCGGGCCTCTCTTTCTGTTATCGGGGTCGCCGGAGCCCGCTCTACCGACTCCCTTACTCGTTTCCCGAGCACACCGAGCACGTTTTCACCGTTACGCTAGCTTTACCGCACCGATAACAATACATTCTGCGCGATTCGGAGCATTCGCGCGCTATATGACCGGTCTTCTCGCAGTTCCAACATTTAACACTTCGGTTGGAAGTGGGCGCATTGGCGGCAGTCGAGGACGCGGTAGCCACGGGCGCGGTTTGCGCGGGCGCGGTAGCTACAGGGTTGGTCCGATTTTCGTTTGGGCCCTTTCGAGATCGTTTACCGTTCCCCCTCGCGTTTGGCTTTTTATCGATCGCGATTCCGGCGGCAGCGACGGCTGGCGACGGCTTATTGCCCTTACGCGAGGATCTATAAGCGAGATCCGGGAAGATCGATTGTTCGGGCGGTGGCGGTGCGCGATATCGACTTACCGCGTCATAGCTCTGTTCCACCCTCGTGGCTAAACTCTCTAGTGACGCAAAATCGTATACGTTCCGTCGGTGAACGGATATTTGCAGTCGCGGCAGCATATTACGGTGCGCGTGATTTAATTGTTCTTCCAGACTCCACGGAGGACTTAAACGCTCAAACAATGCGCGGATACACGTTAAGAAATCCGCGACTGATTCGCGTTCCCCCTGGGTGCGTCGCATGATTTCGTCCCGTAAGGCGAATTGGAAATCTGGACTACCAAATCGCGCGCGCCAAGCGGACTCAAAATCTCGCCAGGTTCGCCACCGACCGCGCTCGTTACGATACCAATAAAGCGCGATACCCGACAAAAAGAACGGAATACATTTAAAAATCTCTTCGTCTTCCACGGCAACGAGCGCGCGACCTTCGATTCGCGTCAAAAATGCTTCCGCGTCACTCCCGCGAGCGCCCGAAAATTTCAAGTTCCATCGACGCATTAGTTGATATACATCAACCGCGGAGGAGTTATTACGAGAAGCGGCGCGATTTTCCCGTTCGCGATTCGGTAGCTCTAATCGCGGGGGTCGTACTTGCAATCGGACGCGCTCCGCGCTCGCCCCCTCGTTCGATACAGTAATCAGCCCCTCGCGACTATCGGGCCGCGTCGGAGCTTCTCCCGTGTGATCGTCCATCTCGGGGGGGCCCATATTCGTGGGTGTACGCGGCGGTTCCCACCCCAATTGCGCGCAGCGCTCGAATTTAATTAATCGCGATCGCAACGCGGATACGGTCCCGTCGGTACTCTGTCCGCGATTCCCTAATTCCTCGCGTAATCGTTCTAACGGCAACGTATAGATCCATTCAATTTTGGTGTCTTCTTCCGAACTCATTTTGTTTATTATTATTACTTTAAACGCGCGGGACAACCGTTATCTAAAGACAGTGATATAAATACCGAATATAAATATCGAAAGCGAGATTTATTCCCCGGATGGCTGTGAACTCTCGAAAACGCAAATATTCAATCGAACTATTATTGAGCGGTATGCGAGAGAAGTCTCTGAGATCGACGAATAATAGGCCTACTATATACAAGCAAACACGCGCGTCGAACCACGATACGCAAAAACACGTGTACATACGGTAGCGGTCAATACGATCCTCGAGCAGTCAAATTCCGAAGCAGGATAAGTCGGACGAATTCTTATTTTCGATACTAACCGAAATCACCGAAAGCGTACACGAAGTTCCATAGACTCTCTTACCGAGGTTAATAGCTCAATAGCTCACCGCAAAATTCAGCACACATAATATTAATACAATATAATATCATATAGCACATCAGATAAATATAATAAAATATAGCAATAAAAAAAAAACAATATCAATTCTGCAGCAATAGCATATCCTGCAAGAAATGGTTAGCGCATACAATAAACAGGCAGAAAATATTAATAAGCGGCCTTTAATAATTATACGTCCTTCACTTTTATTTCGTTTAGTCTCAAAGAGAAAGAAAACAATTTCATTGTCAAAAGAAAAATCCACAAGGCATCGTTATTCTAGTAATCTTCAACTTGAATTTTATTAACGGTTAGTTAAATAGTCTACTGTAATTGAGCCTCGTACTTACTCCTTAGTTCAATTTAATTCAAAATCTTTTACGAGTTAATCCACTGAAATTTAATGAGTCAACGACATTTTCATAATTTCATTGTAAAGAATACATAGGATAATATTATGAATGTACTTTATCATTAAAGCTGTCTTGATTATCTTGCCCAACTCAAGCAATTTATAATATTCACACTAATTCGTATCTCAATCCTGAGGACGCAGGCCGTAATTATAAGCAATCAAGCATAAACATCAATAATAGGAATATTCAGATCATCAGAACAATAGATAATACAAGAATAATATATAGCACAAGAATAATATATATCACACAAAATAATTATACATAAGCAATAATATTCAGCAACAATCAAAATGTTTAATATCAGGCATAAATATTCAGAATTTGATCGAATATAATATCGTACTTGCCAATCTCGATTTCTCAAAATTCCCGTTTATCGTGGGCCCCACGTTGGGTGCCAATTTCTGACCGTGATTATTTTCGGAGATAATTCTAGATATAATTAGTTAAAGGATCGTTGGTAATGACTACCGGCACACCTTCGGCGCGATGTATGTAAACAGAACGGTAATTGAGACGAAACAATTATATAATAAGTTGGGCGCCAGGCGCGAAAATTCGCACCGTCGAAAACGAACTTTACGAAAATCAATATTCTTAAATCAGTCGTACATCGCGACGGACAAAACGCGGCTATTCAGTCAACGGAATTGGTAGAGGGGGTGATTCTTGCGGACGGGACGGGAGAGAATCGAGATAGGCACCAATAAATTGCACAGAGAGATTACTGTAATAGAATATAATGTAGCCAATCGTAGGTGAGAGAATAATTATAAGAGAACTGATAATGACAGAGAAAATATTACTATGGAAAAGAAATATTGACAAAAAGAATACTTGAATGGAAAAAAAATAAAAGAAAATATAAAGAAAAAGTATAATATAAAAGAAATAATAATATTAGATACCGTTCGTGATATTATGGCCAGCTGTTTGTCGGCCGAAAGGCTTCTCGCGACCGGGCGCAAGAGTATCGGGTTTCACGCGCGAGCCGAAAGTCAATTCTTCGGCGGAGAGTTTCACCGCAGCACGAGGCTTATCCGGGCCTCGACAGCGAGGAAAATTCCTTCGTAAGCCGACAATTAACTTGCGCTCGCCCGCGTGGAATTGCCGAATTCTCACAAAGTCAAACAAGAGATAATAGGCGCTTAGAGCAGCCGTATACGCCGCGACAATAATATTTGTCGATATATTCAATCAATATCGCGGTACGACTCGTATTACTGACCGGAATTATACGCCGAATGAACTGCCTGTAAGACAGCGACGAACGTTTCAAGCTAATAACGCGAAAAATGTCAATATCCCGAATTTACACAATAGTTCGGAAGCGACGAAGTACGATACTAACTGTTACGCGACACATATACTTCCGTTACGACACAATACGAGACGAACGCACGATTTTACAGACGCGTAATATACCAGGCGGTTACGTGTACGAGCTCGCTAATTTTAAAGACCACACACGATAGCGAAAAAGAACAATTAAATAGGTAACAAGACGCAAAATATTGACTGTCGGCGGCAAATGATCTCGGGAGAGAGAGTACTCACGCGGATCCGTCGGCTCGGATGAGTCGTCTCGCCGATCTACTGCGCAATTACTCGAAATAATTACAATCTTATAAAATAATGATACGAAAACCTTACTTGCGACAGCGATGACTCAGGGGCGCGACTCATCCGAACCTTACTCGCAATTTGGCAGCTTTACAAGTAGTCGACGTCCGTCTCACCGGTATGGACTCTCGAACTTCCTTCTAATCTCTTCTCGATAAAAGGGCCTCCGCTCAAGTCGCTGGTCAGCCGAACAGTGACGAACGGAAGGCCCGCAGGAGACACGCCGGCACATTAATATGTAATAAAGCCACGTGCGGCGCTCCCGAATTACGCAGGGCTGTGGCGCGGCCTTGCGGGTCCTTGCGGCCTTCGCACTTCTAATCCCGGGCCCCCGTCTTCCTTCGCTCGTTTCTTATTAATCTCAGGCCTCGGGAAGCACTAATTGCGGCAGCGTATGGTTGTATCCGGCCCTCCTTGTTCTTTATTAATCGGATGTACTTGCGATCGATTTCCTCTTCGACCGCGCTTCATCTTGCAAAGAAATTCGGGCCCGCGCTTCGGATACAGTGCCGTAGCTCCTCCTCAGGGCTCTCGCGCTCCTTGCGCTTGAGTGGCCTTCCCTTCGATTGCTTCCTTCGTGCCTGTGAAGCGTAATTATTAAACACAACGGGCGGCAGCTTCGGTTCGTTTGTTAATTGCAGTAATTCAGATTATTATCCAGTTATTCTTACCGGGCGCGCTCCCCTCTTCGGTGCTGGCCTCCCTTCGTCCTCGACGTTAACGTTGTTCTTCTGGTCGTTCGCCGAATGAGATCCCGTCGACCGCCTGATTGCCACCGTCATTACGCTAATTTTCGCCAAATACAAAATGCCAAGAAAAAAATATACGACAACCGCGGGATCGCGTCCGATCCCGCGCTCAGACCGCGCTCTCTCTCCCCAAATCGAGAGAGCGGAGGCCCGCGCGACCAATCCCGGCCGGGCTTATCAGCCCTTGTGGCGGACGTGCAAAAACGTCACGTCACAACACATACGTTTTGCCAGTTGTAGCAATTGTACATTGGTGGTTACGCCCTGTGGCATTTTTAGCGTCTCTTTGACATTTTTTTTTTCCTCGTTGAAACTCCTCGTCCGTATTTGTACGGAGCGAGATACATTCCACGACCTTCCATGGCGCGATTGTGACGTAGTATCTCTTTCAACTGACGTTGCGCAGCTTTTCCGTCGTTCACCACCTTTGCTACGCCAGCCGCTCCACCGATCAGGGATCCGAGCGCGCCCATCATTGGTAAAGTCGGTAATACGCCGCCGCATTTCGCTACCGGAAGTATCCGTTTTTTCGCGGTCTTTTTCTTCGTAGTCTTTTTCAGGCCCATACCGAGCTTCGTTTTTGCTTTCATCGCTGTCCAGACAGCTGTGGCGGCGGCTCTCTCACCGAGAGTCGAACCTCTCGTGGTAATACGTTTTCGCGCTTTCGTAGCGAGTATATTATCCGCCGCGTGTCTCTTGGTGCGATCGTTGCTCCGAGAGTACGCTATATCGTGTTCACGGCACGCCGCGTCCAATGGGTTGATACCTCGATCGCCTCTGGCTAATCGCTTCTGTAGCCGCGTGCCCGGTCCGCAAAACTGATAGCCGGGAATATAGAATTCGATCAGAAGTGCGTTTATCGCGCGATTTAACAGCCCGCTACCTATTTTCGTTGACATTCGCTGCAATCCTTTATCAACGGCGCTGGACCGTCAATGTGTATTTGCTGCCACGGTTGATTATAATGCTGCATGCATCGACGATATTGCTGAACCTCCGAATTAATCTTTATGTGTTCCGGAAGCTTGTCCCACAGTAGCTGTACGTAGTGACCAAAGTTTTGCAAGAAAAGTTTCGGCACAAACTGCAACTGCTCGGCGGTAAGCATGAGAATATCTCTCTTGTCCGTCAAAAGAAGAAACATTTTCAAGACTGAGTGATTTTACTTCGACGCACCTCTATATATATAGGGAGGCGTTCGATCCAATCGGGAGTACAAAAATGAGATTCGTGCGACAACCTTTGACGATACGCGTGACGAATTGCGACGACAGATTGCGATTGATGGGGGACAACGCGGAGATGCGCAGACACGGTACGATGGTACCGACTACTATACGCGCGATCGTTTGCGGCCCTTCGATTTGCGGTAAAACCAACGTTCTGATAAGCCTACTGGAAAGTCCGCACGGTGTACGTTTCGAGAACGTGTACGTGTATTCGAAGTCGCTGCAACAGCCGAAATATCGGTATCTGGAGAATTTGTTGACGTCGATCGACGAAATCGGCTACTTTACGTTCTCAAATAACAGTGACGTTATTCCACCGAGCGAGGCACGTCCAAACTCGATTTTCGTCTTCGATGATGTGGCTTGTAACAAGCAAGATACGATAAGAGAGTACTTCTCAATGGGACGCCATTCGAACGTCGACTTCTTCTATCTCTGTCAGACGTACGCAAGAATACCAAACCAAATACCAAAACATCTTATACGCGACAACGCGAACCTGCTGATCATGTTTAAGCAGGACGGTACCAATTTGAAACATGTGCATAACAATCATGTGAATACCGATATGTCGTACGAGGATTTCAGTGAATTATGTCGTACTTTTTGCCAGCAAAAATATGGATTTCTAGTGATAGACAAGGACAGCTCGCTTACGAACGGGCGGTACAGAACAGGATTTAACGTGTTCGCGATTCCACAAAACGATTAGTCGTTGCCCGATATTCGGGCGAAACGCTAGCGCTCGACACTCTACCGACATGGCTGGGAGCGATAATATTCGTGAGCGTGAAAAGATTGCGAAAACGAGCGAATCGATCCGCAAGAAACATCGCACTTTCAGGACGGGTAAGATCGATGACGATAATGCGGTCAAGACCCACTTTAAGCCTATTATCGAACCGCTACAAAAGATCGTCGATTCGAGCCTGATTGCGGTGAAAAACGAGCCGAAGAGAAACGCTGACGCGAAGATTGAAACGTTACCCATCAAGCGGTATGAGGAAGAGGAGGAGAATGTGACACCGAAAAAGAGGGAACGATTGAACGCGAATCGCTCATCGATGCCGCGTACATCTGTTCGATCGAAACAATCGGACGCTTTACTGGATGTACCGCCGATAACCTCTACACCGTTCGCGACAACGAGAATCGTACAACCTATGATACTCGAAACACGTGCAAACGATGTTTTCGAAACAACGGGCAACTCGCTCGAAACATCGTTTGTTCGAAACAGGTTACAAACGTCAGAAGGTCAACAAATGTTGCGAAAGCACTTGGGGCCACTGGGACAAGAGTACATGAGTACTCTCCTCGGTGGCGATGAAAAAAAAGAGATCGATCACGTGTACGGTGTCTATTTCGACAAGGATGAAATGCTGCTCAGTAACAAACGATTCGACATCGACAAAGATGACTCTATAATTATAGACAAAGTGAGGTACATTGGCACATCTGGATTGTACGAGTTGATTTTCAAGAGAATTCCCGATGACATTATTTACACGGAGGATGATATGCAAAAATACAAAAGCATATTATTGGCGACGAACGCGCATAAACGCAATTATGATGCGCAAGGTCACTTAAGAAGCAACAAGGGATACAAGTACAAACAAATAATCGCACCGTTGATGTCGATCGAACCAAAAAAGAAAATATCTGGAAAGGGAGTATTCATGCCTCGCGCGATGACGCTAACCGACAATAAGATCGATTACGTGCACTGGGACAACCCCAACGAGTTTGTGGATCGCCTACGATTGCTCGACGCTTCGCGCCATGCTGTCCACAACGCTCACGACAACGAGATCCTGTCGATCATCGAGGAACTTCGCGAAGTCGGCATTATTATAAATTAAACGGTGTCTCGACAAAACTAATCAGTTGATCGGCGTCACTCGCATCGAAAAAAATGCCTATCAACAAATTAGGATTATTCGAACAGAGAAATGATGCAACCGGCACAAGGGATCATAGATTGGTAAGAAGTTACGTGCGCGAAAACGCTCTGTGTCGCGTCGCTACGGACTATGATGCGAGATCGCGCAAGATTCGTCGTGTAGCGCAACCTGAGGCTGACACCGATGCCGTCAACAAACTGTACCTGGAGGAATGCATTAAAACGTTGAGGCATCAACAGAAAGAATTAGACGAGAGGCTGACTGCGCTCGAGAAGGACGTGCGAGCGTTACAGACTGCGATAAATGAGCTTCAACGTGCGGCTAACGCTAACTCAGAAACGACTATCAACCTGAATGAGCAGTAGTGAACGGGTTAGGAGCGGCCATCGAACGATTATCGAACATCTACGAAGGGTTATCGAACGGCTACGAACAATTATCAAACAGCTGCGAAGAGTTATCAAACTGCTATCTAACTACAATGAGTGGCAGTGGTAGTGGTAGTGAACGGTCCAGAAACGGCTGTGAACAGCCTAGCAATAGCTGCGAACGAGGCTACCAACAACTCAACCAGGGCTGCGAACGAGGCTACGAACAAGTCATCGACGGCTACATGCGAGGCTACCAACAACTCAGGAACGGCTGCGAACAGGTCAGAAACGGCTACGAACGGGTCAGAAACGGCTACGAACGAGTCAGGAACGGCTACAAACGCTGACGTGCAACGGCTTATGCGGAAACACGACATTAATCACTATTCCACATATTCGGTATTGAAGGCATCGGTCGTCGAGCGATTCAATCGCACGCTGAAGAATTACATGTGGAAGATGTTTACGCTGAATGGAACTTACAAATGGATCGATGCATTACCGCAACTTGTATCGGATTACAACGCGCGCAAGCATCGAATGATTGGCATGCGACCCGTCGACGTTACCCCCGCGATCGCTGAAAGACTCTTGGCTACTGTGTACAATTACGTAAATATTGCGGGTCCTGCAAAGTTCAAAGTAGGTGACCCGGTGCGCGTTAGCAAGTATAAGACACTTTTCGAAAAAGGTTACACGCCAAATTGGACAACCGAGGTGTTTAAGATTGTTAAAATGCAGCATACTAATCCCGTAAGCTATCTACTGGAGGACTATCGCAAAAAATCTGTCGCTGGAGCGTTCTACAAGTACGAGTTGCATCGCGCGAATTATCCGGACGTGTATCTCGTGAAGAAAGTATTGCGCAGAAGAGGTGATAAGGTTTACGTGAAATGGCTGGGATTTGACAATTCGCAAAATTCTTGGATACATAAGGACAATGTGATTTAATTCATACAGATTGTATTTATTTTTTAATTTATGGAAAAATATACAATGTGTACAACATATAAAAATATATGAAATATATAAAGTATTTGAAATATACAAAATCTTTATTAATACATCCTATCCAATAATCGTTACAATATATGAAATATGAAATACAAAAAAAATCTTTATTAATATTATATTACACACACATTACATTATAATATATGAAAAACACACACACACAAACACATTACATTACATTATATTACATCATATTACATTTACAACGTAAATGTAATATGAAGTAATATATTGTAATGTATTTACTGTAATGCTACTAATAATGTTATGTAATTACATTTATATCTTATAGTGTCCCCATGGTAATGTGTTGGTCGAATCAGGTACGATATACCGCTTGTCGTCGTACGGACTCAGAGCAATTTTCGTTTCGCGAATGGTGTATACTTTATGCAATTTTGATCTTATACAAGACTGCTGTCGCGTCATTTCAATTACGTCATTCAGGCACCGTGTATAATCGTCAAATGTTATCGTTCTCGCGACAATGTTACTCTTAACACCTTTTACTTTTTTTGTATCATTTTTACCATTTACTCGCAAAGCGTACATTTTTGCTCTGAGCCCTACAAATTCGGTCATTACCGCACAGTTATTTTCATCCTTCATTAGACCCGGTACTTTTTTATTCACAAGCGGTATACCGTACGCATTATCCGCAGCGTAATCGCTCGTATCAAATTTGGCAATATCTTGTTTCAAATTTTCATATACGTCTTCGCATTTAATATGATATATTAGACTATCTGTGTCGGTGTACATTATCCGACATTTGTCACGATACAGCGGTAACATATACTCGTGATGAAATTCGTACAAACATGTTTTGGAAATATCGAGTATGCACATGCCGACATAGACTGGTTTATAGAATTTCACTTCAAGTTTCCGTAATTCTACGGCAATTAAATTTTCTGAAAAGACGCTTCTACTGTGAAAATTTTGTTTCGCTATCATTGCCTCTGCTCGGTATCGTCCGTCCCACTTTGTCAATAATTTTACATCGACACGATTACGCACATTTTTCATTGTTTTTCCAAATACCGCATTATTCATCAATTTATATAAATTTTTTTCAAAATCATTTTTAGCTAGTGTTCTAAATTGTGTGTTAAGTTCAATGTAACCGCGGAGCCATGTGGATTGAGTGAATTGTAATACACGATGTATTTTTGTAACGCGAAGCCGTAACGCGTACATTGCTGCAGGTTGCGATAGTGTATGACGTAACACTTCTTATCGTTCAGAGTCGCGAGGAGCTTGGCCTCCCGCTTACCAGGTGGCTTGTCGCGTGTTGGGCAAAACGGTAGGTCAGTGTGCGTGTCGTGAAGATGCTGCGGATATTCTAAATCTACTTCGAGGATATAGCCTATATGCGAATCGGGAGCGATAGATGATATGTCAAAATTAGATATGTCGTCGACCCATCGAAAATCGGCATAAGGCAATGGCTGACACATTGCCCATCCGTACAAATTATTTACATCATAATACATAAAATACGATGATGGTTTCGATGGGTCGTACGATTCCATGTACTTGTTATTAGCGTGCGCGTATCTATTTGAACATTAACTCAGTCCGCCGTGTATACCACGTTCGATAAACATGACCATATCGATGTCTGTAAGTAATTCGAACGTAATTTTCGTATGTTTTAGTATAGCATCCCACGTGTATCCGAGAAGAGTATAGTAATACGCGGGGTCGAGACCATAACTTTTAATACAACTATCGCGGAAATTTTCAAAAATATCTGCTAATAACAAGACATCAATTTTTAAATACAGATCGCTATACTTGCCTAGCGTTCGAATGGAGAATCATTGCCAAACATTCTCGGCGTGCGCGTAATCGCTCTTGGATACTGTGTCATCGGTCAAGGAACTGTAAAATGATTCGCGCGGTGGTAAACTCGTATCCTGCAACCTATCGACATAGTCAATATATTCGTACGGAAAGACGCCCTTCCGTGTTAATAAATTGAAATCTTCTGTCGATAAATTTTGAAATAGCGATTTTAAAATTTGGAGTTTATCTTTATTCAAAAACGATGCTAATTTGTCAAGACTGGCTGTAAGAAATTTATACGAATCGATGAAACGTAATTTAATATGATTCTCATCGTCTGCAAGTTTAACAGATTTTGTGAATGAAATATATTTTTCTTTCGTTATCGGTAGTAATTCGATATACCCTTCGAACGCCGTAGCTATTTCCTTGATAATAAAATGCGCGTCATAACCGGATAAATTGTGAAATATTATTGGAATAAAAAATGATTCTTTATAATTTAGATTACAATTTGAGTGCGCGGGACCCCTGTATCGTCCAGTCAGATGGCAATGATTGCGTACGCGTGTATCGTCTTGCTCGAACGGTTTTTCGCAAATGTGACAATGCGTCGCGCTGTGAAATTTTTCCCACTCATCCGATGTCAAATTTACCATGGGGACATTTGTCGTTAAAATATTTTTTACACGCAGTGCTAAATTTTTTAATTCTTCAGCGAACCACGAAACGCAATCGGCGCTACGACAAAAATGATACGCGGATAACGAGTCGTCGTACGAACAATGTACATAATACGCGATACTAAATACCTTGTGATGCTGATATAAATTTTTTTCTTCTTCCTCCTTATCCGTCTTCGCCAAAATGCATTCCAAGTCGGTATATACGATAAATGGAAGCCTCTTTCCGATTAAAGTTGTTGAACGCGAGCCACTTGTCCTCATCGCTCGGTAACCGGATAGCGCAGTCATTCATCTGTCCACAGTCAACCATGTGTAACTGCAACTTGTCATCCGAATGGAAGTAGTGCAAACATCTGCAAAAAAATCACAATTTTATCTTTTATTCAAAGATTTTTAGAATTTATATATTACATTCTTATTAAAATATACATACCGATCACAGATATATTTCATGTGTTTTTTTTTTTTTTGCTCAATTGTAAAGTGACAAGCCGTGATAGATTCTTGATCCACGCGAAATGTCCAACGCTGTTGTCTCGCGGATCTTGCACGTACAGCAGGTTGACGTGCTTTTCTTTCTTCTCTTCACCGAGATGTATCGGGACAATATTATTCTCTTTCAATACTATATACATTTATCGAAGTGTTATTTACACGTTCAAATTTTTTAATTTGATTAACAGTCACTGGAAACTCAATGTTCTGGAGATTCAGCACTGTTGTATAATGCGGGTACGATGATTCCCGTTCCGCGTGACTTTCAGCGGGGTAGAGAGCAGCGACCACCGCCCACGCGAAACACGCATTGTCTTTAGATTGCACGTTTATCACCGCTCTTTTCATCGTTATTTCTCGCGGTAATTTAATATAGCATCCCGCGTGCATTGGATTATATTTGTTTATATTAATAGTTAAATCGATTATTCGCGACAAAGCCCACCCGCTATCGCGTTCCTGGAATTCTTCGAGCGATGTTAGAGTGGGCTCGATGACGCGGCGCTCGTACCACTCGCGTAAATCGGACGTGTGAAAGAGTTCATAATTTTTCGTGTTAATACTTTTGTTGGCGCTCTTATCACCCGACACAAACTCACCATTAAATACGGTATTTACTTTCACATTAATGTGTTCTTGCATCACTTTTTGCACATGTTCGAGCACAATGTCTTTAGCGCCCTCGAGAAATTGTCGCGGTTCTATATAGTCTGCGTTAATCACCGCACCGGTTAGTATACGGCTTTCGAACGCGATATCGATCTCCCGCCAAACGAGTCTTTCCGCGTTATTGTCACCACTGTAATTACCACCACTAGGTACAAATCGTCTCTGCAATCGTGTCTTTGCACCCTCGAGTCGCGCGATTCTAGCTACCAAAGATTGTCTATTTCCGATCGAGAGTCGCGGACGTTTTATTCGACTTTGCACTTCCAATGATTCGATGAACTCGTCGCATCGCTGCAGCCATGCAAAATATTCGGCCAACGTGACGTCTTGGCGGGACAACAGGTCGCGTTCAGTCTGCTCGATGTTTTCCATGTTTTCCATGTTTTTAATGTTTTTTTACAAATGTGTACAAATTGGACACATATTACACGGAAATATTATATACAATGAATCCCTACAGTTTGCACAGTATCCACTGCATCGTATAATTTAATCATATGCTTCCGAACAGCATACATGTGCTCGAAGTCTTGAATAGAGATCATACACGAAGCACATAAAGCTAAAGCACCACCCGTAGAATAATAAAAGTATATGGCGCAAACTTTTGTACGTCCATTTAGCGCAAGGATTTGCGAATTAGGAACTATCTTATCGTCATAATCTGTAAGGTCCTCACTGCGATCACTAATATAATCACTGTCATTCGACAACGCATGATCTTCGTTAGACGACTCATCCGATATTGCTTCGAAATTATTAATTTCCTTTCTTTATCCAAGCAACACCTTCTGACACAACAAAGTAACCGCTATACTTTTTCACCGATGCATGCGCTTTCAAATCATGTACTACGGTTTGACGCGCTTCCATCCACCTTATATTTCGTCTAATCTTTTCTTCTCTCTGTATTTATATGATGTGTATCGAGCGTTTTATTGCATCTCAGAAAAATAATCTCCGTCCCTTATCGCTGGATTTTTTTGCCGCTGGGCAGAGGAGCAAGGGCACAAAGCTGCCGAACATCGGCGCTGACACGTCTACATAAAAATTAATCTAAACATTTATATTAATATTAAAAATGCTTATTTCATTTTAGAAAATAATTCCTCCCATCTCTCTCCTCCTCCTTTCCTTCGCGCTATCTCTCTCGCGCGACGAGTGCGGCCCGCTGAGAGATAAATCGGACGGGAAAATAACCATAGAATTAGGGTACTGCGCGAAGATGCTGCGCTACCTGTAAAACATAGTTACTTTTGTTTTTCTTCTCTAGTTTTCTTCTCTTTCTGATATACATCCCTACTTTAAAATCTTTTTTCCGAGAGGATGTCCACTCATTGTGCTCTCACAAAGTCTCAAACCGTTGCACAGTGCAGTTAGAGAGTAAAAGTGCTTAAAATTAAAAGTATACTGATTAAAAATGTCAAATATGTCTGGCTATATAAATTATGTTTTTAGCTTGCTGAACAATTGCGTAAGTACTATCGTGTGTTATATATATTTATATATATTTATAATAATTATGTTATTTTAGTTGGTTGAGGATGTCGAATTCCAATTATATTTACATCGACGCTATGTGAGATGGTGCCGCCGTTGTGAGAGGGATGTTTTCGACGCCCTATGAGGCGACACCCCAAGTTGTCGAGATTATTGTAATAATTATCCATGGAGATACAATGATATTTTCAATCTAAAAAAACTGTTCGGCCCGAGCCGTATGATGAGGTGCAAAATTGGAACTGTAAGTATTCTTTTAAATTTATATTAAATTAGTTTATTAATTAATTTAAATTTTATTCAAATTAATAAGAATTTTTTACAGAGGTCTCACCCCCGGAATATTTTTATATTTCTTTATACTTTCATTATTAAGACACACATGCGCGCGCGCGCGCGCACACACACATATTGTAATAAACACATACCCACATTTTTTAAATAAAACAATTATTATAATATAAAATTGGTTCATTTTCTTGTTCTTCTCTCCTATCCTTCTCCTTGCGAAGACTTTTGTTTACACCTGCGAAAACCTATGCCCTGACACGTTCGTCGATAACCGCAGCGTCGGGCCTAAGATCCCTCATAAATTTTCATAAAAAATATCAAAAAAAGGAAAAGATAATTTCGTCGATTAGAGCGCTATTTGTTTAGAAATTTGAACAGCCGAATATCACGTTCAGGACCCCCCCCCCCTACATTTCGTCGAAACCGAGCGTCCCCCGCCCGCGTGACGTCAGCCCCCGCGCCTCAGAGATACCTCCGCACCCCGCTCTCCCCTCGGAGGACCTGGGTTAGAAATGGCTCTATATACCTACTTGAGATAACCAGAACGCTCTATCAACGAGACCAATAATCGTGCCTTTTTTATGGCACACACAACGGATGTTGTGATTCAAAATTTAAAAATCTCCCCGAGAACGTGGGCTTGTGATACCAATCAAATTTGATTAGATTATTATTAACCATAATAGTAACATCTAGAAAATTCAAACGATTGTCATTTCCCTCCTTCATTGTGAATTGTAATCTAGAGTGGAAAGAGTTGAAGGTTGTAAGTACATTATTGAGCATGGAGGAGGGAACCGCCAATACGATATCATCCACGTAACGAGTATAAAAGGGGGGAGGAAACGAAAGAATCGCAATCGCTTTTTTCTCCAGATCTCGAAGTGTGAGGTCCGCAATAATAGGTGATAGTGGGGAGCCCATTGGAATGCCAAAGGTTGCTTTATAATAAAAGCAATTAAAAGTAAAAAATGTTGAGTTTAGAATAAACCGTACAGCGTCCAAAAATTCTTCTCGAGGTAGGTCACATTTTTCTTCTATGTGATTCCATCTGAGAAATAGACTGTCTAAAGCTAATTCCAAAAGGATGCTTGTAAACATTGATATCACATGCAGAGAAATAAGCTTATAATGTTCGGCAATGTGGGTACCCGTAAACGTTTTTGACAAATTGAAAACTATTTATGGTATCATTTATGGTATATTGCTGTCAGCCTTAGGGATCGAGTTATGTATTAAATCATGTAAATATTTTGCTAGATAGAACAATGGACTGTTCTATCTAGCAAAATATTGGTTAATGGATGAGACAATAATTCGAAGTGGGCAATCCGGTTTATGAATTTTTGGCAATCCGTAGGCTCTCGGTAAGACGCCGTCTGTACAATTAAGACGTTTGTACATTTTGTTGGTAATATAATTGTTGTTTTTCTACCTTGTGAGTAAACAATGTAAATCTCGGATTAAAATTTTTGTAGGATCTTTTTGAATGTTTGAGTAAGTATTCAAATCATTTAATAGATAAGACATTTTAAAAAGATAATCTTCTTCGTTCATAGCCACCATAACGTTATCTTTATCCGCCTTAGTAAAAATAATGTCAGGATTGTCACGTACAAATTTTTTGGCAGTAATGGAGGCCTTAATAAGAAACTTGTGGTGTGGAGATCTGCGAGGGTTTGAATTGAAAAATTTCTTAATAATATTGAAGGAGCGGTTTGTGATGTCTAAATAATTTTGAGTCGAAAACTCATTAGTATTGTATTCAACATTTCTAATTAATTCGATGATGGTGTTATCTTTATTTTCAACAGGTAAACAAAAGTTTTCCCCCAATTGTAAATGCCCTTAAACGTCGTGAGGAATAGGGAAGAAAGACAAATTCACAAAACAATATTCAGTAATAACTGACCACAGATGGTTGGGTCATGAATTTGACTCGGCGAATATTGATATTTAGGATAAGGAACCAATTTTAGGTAAACGACTTATATCGGAAATGATTTACATTCAAAAAAATAGTTTAAATCTTCACAGCGACACAGATCAACTCGACAGTATTTATTTGCCAACGATAAACAACTTGAAAAAATCTAAGGTCAACATACTTTTGTATTTATTTTAATTTGACTTTGTAACTTTTAATCTTGACAACTATCATTCGTTTGTAATCGTCTGACAAGTGCGGTACGCTTGACACGCTCCGGCCTCCTTTATTTTAAAGTGAGTAACCACTTCTCTTGTTAATCCCCCTTTTATATAGAGGTTGTAATTAATTTGTAGTTACTGAAGATGATCCAACACAAGGACCGAAACGTATATTGGTGAATAAAGAAGTATCTTCGTACAAGAATAAAATCTATCCTGTCGCACCTCCACCCAGCGTTTTTGGCTCCCATTTGCCCGTTATACATTTTATTTTAATATTTATTGTTCTGAGCCTGACTTGTTATTATATATATACAGGGTGTCCGGTAATTGAAGGATCACCCGTCGTGTGCAGGTAGAGCGAGTTAAACCGAGTAGAAAAGTCCTGTACCATTTTGCAATCTTTGCAATAATTAATGAGAAATGAATTAAACAAGATCGGCCAATCCGTGTGAGTTCAAGCACGCGGCGAGAAGAGACAGCCCACGCGGGGGTCCAGCTTTTTTCGTCGCTCGTACATAGCCATTGTCCTTTGTAAAGTGCTCCTCCCCGCTTTGTCGTGCGCCGAGCAACCGCGTAAACATTAAGCTATTTGTTTACGCCGCGCGCGTAGTATCACATAACAGTGGGAAGTCTCTTTTCGCCGCGCGCTTGAACTCGCGCGGATTGGCCGATCTTGTTTAATTCATTTCTCATTAATTATTGCAAAGATTGCAAAATGGTACAGGACTTTTCTACTCGGTTTAACTCGCTCTACCTGCACACGACGGGTGATCCTTCAATTACCGGACACCCTGTATATGTTTATATACAGGGTGTCCCAGATCACCCGTACCAGCCGAATATCTCGAAAACTGAGCGAGACAGACAAAAGTTGTAGGGTTTCAAGTAACGCATTACGTAGCAGTATCAGTACGACCTCGAATAGCACCGTCAAGGTCACATAAAAATCACTTTGAACTTTTTAAATGAAACCCCCTATTTTTCATTACATATTCTTGTAGCTTACCTCGAGAAGTTTTTAAAGCACTATAATTAAGTTGTTTTTCATCAAGTACTTTTCGAGTTGTAAGACTTGAAGTTTACAGTATTTTGACATAAAATACAAAATATCGTCTCTCTCTCTCTCTCTCTCTCTTTCTCCCCCTCTCCCTCTCTCCCTCCCCCCCTTCTCTCTCTCTCTCTCTCTCACACACACACACAGCAATGCAGCTGAAAAGACTGTGCTGAATAATTACAAAATTTTAGCGCATGTTTCACCTACTGACACCGAAAAATCGAAAAGAATCATATAATTATAATTTGTTTAAATAGGTGGCTGTTTGCGATACTTTTACTTATAAATGGTACATAGAGATATGTAAAATTACTATAAGATTTCTTGTTTCTTTAATATCTATTCGATATTGTAATTTATATTGTTTTAAGTAATATTCATGGATATACGTATGTATGTAGTGAAGAGTGGTACGAGAAACACTTGTAGAGCAATCATCTATGTGTGGCAAAGAGGCACTGACGTAACTGTATAAGACATTTGCACATTCTTTAGCCCAAGAAATAATCGCTAGAAAGAAATAATCACATTTGTGGATTAGAAAATCATGTGAGATGCAAGTGGCTAAATCGGAAATATTTTACAACTAGGAACATACAGATTGTTACAACTAGGAACATACAGATTGGGGGGAGATCGGAAAATCGAGGAGATCGGCCCCCGCGTTAATAATTTAAAAGAGAGACGAGAGAGTGCCGGAATCCGTTCAGACTTGAACGCGAAGACGGTAGGTTGCGCGAATCCGAAGATCCGCTGAAGGATCAGTGAAGGGAGAGAAAATGTGAACTGTCGTGTTGTCTAGAATAAACATTTATTTTATAACAATTCACAAGCTGGCGCGAGCGACGATCCGTATCAATCTAGCGAACGGAGATCTTCTGGACCGTCTTTTAGAAAGCGGCCTTTAAGCGAGTCGGATATCTTGAAGATCGGAGATCTTGATCGTGGCCGACGGAGATCTTGATCGCGGCCGACGGAGATCTTGTGCGCGAGGCCGAGGACGGTCGCGAAGGAGATACGATCGTCAGCTCGCAAGTGTAACAAAATTAATGAGTAATGATATTAATTCGTTAATAAATCGCTGCTTATGTTGAACGAATACTTTGAACTGTCGCAATTATAACGAAATCGCTCGCGTGCTACGAGGCGAGACGGCAAGTCCATAAACCGAGAGTCACTTGTGTCGCAGCGATCACGACGCGATCGCTCGAGAGAAAAAAATACATTGGTTCAAGCAGGAACTCGATGATTCACTAAACACACGACACAAGCTTCACACGACGAGAGGAAAGACGACACGAGCAAAGAACGACACGAGAGAATAGTCGAACAGACTGAAAGAATTAACGGCCACACACCGATCGATCAGGTGAATCTCACGGTTCGAACGTTACGTTGAGACTGACTGCTTCGGTTGCCGCGCCTTGGAATCCGGACGACTCTCTTATTCACATATATGTATATATATCGCGGAATGTGGCGCGATCCTCGTGTTTTCGTCTTTTCGGACAATAGAGCTGATAATTGATCGCGTGTCGAACACGTGCCGTTCGGCGCTCTGACGAAAAGAAAAAGCGCATGACGCGGTTCTCGGCGCGTGATCACGACCTGACACCGAGCTTATGTGTTTGCCCGGAATGCGAGAAGCTCGATTAAATCGATAATATCTAAAATCGCGTTTGACTTTCAAACACAGATGCACTATGTAATGTACGAAACACTGTGCAAACTTTTTAAAAATCTATTTTTATTGTATGTCTCATCAAGATATAATATTTTTATTTATATCAAACATTTTCCTTGTGTCAAACAGAAAGTTACGCAAGAATGTGTTAATAATATCTGATAAGAATTTAGAACTTTCTCTTTGCAAATGAGTCATGGAACGTCTGTCTCTCCTCGATTGTTGGAGTAGTTTGCTAATAATTCGATATTTTTATTAATTTCAATTTAGTTTCTTCAAGTAAGCGTCTTCATCTTAATTCGACTACTTTTTTAACGGATGCGTTTGTTATCACTAATAGTTTTACAATACTTATATTTTAACAATAAATATGTGTTATTTTATTTTCTCCATGAACATAAAAATTTTACGAATTCCTGTACTTAAAAATATTGTAAAATTTCTTTCCTTATTGTTATATTTTTTATCGCAAATAAATTCTGGAGACCACGTGACATAAAAATCTTGTATCCCGATGAAAATATAGACAGTGACGTATACATATACATTGGGTAATAAATAGCATATAAATTTTCATATATAGCGAATGATAGCTATTGTGCATATTATTGGTTTAAAGACTTGATTGAAAGGCAATTCCAAGTTCCATTGTATCAATCTTCTACTTCGATATTTTGTAGCCGTTGTGTACGCGACCATCTTATTTTAACTTAATAATTCTGATTTTCTATATTGATTTCGTTAAATAAATAATTTACTGTAAGTTTAATACAAAAATTAATAAATATAAATAAATATTTAGAGAGCTAAAGATGTTTTAGAAATTACAGAAAAATCATGTAAATAAGCAAAAGTGTCACATATATATTTATCAATGTATCAGAGAATAAACGGAATCAACGGAATCATTATTTTTAAATACAACAATTACAATAACACGTGTTACGTTTAAGTTGTAATATACCGTAATAATTAAGTTTAATTTTGTACTATATAACATCTATTTTTAAATGTGTGAAATTAGCAAACTTTATATGTATTTTTTATAGTATCAAAACTCTTTAGTTACGTATTGTTACGTCCAGCGGACTTCACGATTCTTTTCTTTCATCGGAAACCTACCGGTGATACGTAATTTCCTGCCGATACATGAATAAGCTAATATCTGACAGGTGAGACAAACCGTCTAGACATAAGAATTTAAAAAGAGACTTGAAACCGGACGTGGTCATCTATCAGACCACCTTGAAATCGATTGTGAACACCTGATGGATCATTTTTATCAATATCGAATGTGCTCACCTGACAGATCACCTTTATGCGATATCGGCATAACGTTAAATCCAAGAGATAACAAAGGTATCAAGCTCACTCGAATTGCAATGACTTTCCATTGGCTGAAACTAAAATTCTCAGACAAAAGTCTTAATCAATACCAGAGAAGTTCAAACTTCTGATATCAAGAAGAACGCCTCCTAAACCACAAGAGGGAGATCATTTAAAATTTTTAATTGGTCAAGCAAATTTTTAACCGATGGAAAGGAGGAGCAATAAGCTTTAAAAATACGCGACATATCCCTCGAAACACATTCTACACTGCTCAATCTTGAGTCACCTCTGCTGAATAAAAATATAGTGCGAGCAAATCTCTAAGTTTTAAGTGTATAAAATTATAAAACGAGTCCGAGCAAATCTCTAAGTTTTGAGTGCGACAGGTTGTAAAACTTGTTAATGCAAACCGAAAAGATTGACAATACTCAAGATACCATCCTGAAGAGCCGGCCAAACGAAAGAGACCAAGCCAGGGATCTCAAAAATTTCACCGCACCCCATAAGAAGTGAGTAATCCAACCGTTATAATTATGTTATACTTCTAATAAATAATAAATAATTCTTGGATAAAAATTCTGAAATAATTCTTTTTATATAATTCAAGTCGAAAAACAATAAAATTACTTTTCCTTTCATTTCCTGAAAGTCAATAAGGGTAGCTGCATTACTGCAGAAAATAACTCGTGACTTTTTCCCTTCATTCCTTTCCTACTTATAATTATATTTATTATGATAAATATATGTTTAAATAAATATATGAATAAATTATAATTATTTCTAATCTACAATCCAAGAATTATTAAATAAATTCCATTAAGATTCTATTCTTGACCCTTTTTTTTATTATATTAGTGAATAACAAAAAGAGGAAATCGCGAGCTCTTGCCAAAAATATAAGAAATCGGTGAAATAAGCGATTGCGGAAATTCCTGGCTCGGGCGTTATCGGCGAATTGCTCGATTTATGACTCAATAAATGTAAATGTCACAGACAAACACACGCATAAACACATACAAATATCTACCCCTTTCTCTCCTATAGCATCCCGACTTTCTCCAGAATCTCCTGTAGAACCTCCATCCTCACCCCCTAAAACTCCTGTTTCTCCGCCCGATAATCATTTTTCTCCATCCAGGACTCTTACCCCTCCTCCCTCTTCACCTCAAAATCTCCCATCTCCCCCGAGATCTCCATCCCCTGTCCCTTCACAATATTCAACAATTATCCTAGGAGATTCCCCTCTTTCATCCCCTTTCCCATCAGAATCGTCAGAGTTCGGTAGAAATTACGACTGGGACGAACCAACTGACGATTTTGAATCCAGAAATAATTTCTCTGAGAGCGAAACGTTTGAGCTCGAAGAAGAATTAGATCCATATTCCCTTTTAAATCAATTTCCCCCTTTTACCCATCCTATCCTTGAAAACACATTTAGCATAGGCCCCGGTTCTGTCAATCACCAAGAACTTCAAACATTCTTAATTGAATCCCCTCCTCATACTATTGTTCCTTGCTATATTCCTAATAGATTTCTTCCTGTAGCCGTTCCCATCGAAGTTCTCTGGAGAAAGTTTCCCCCTTCCACAATCAATTTAGAAGAAATCCCTTAACCTCCCACATTTAACATTATAGATATTTAAATTATTAAATTCTATTTATTATTTAAATTATTGTAACTCAGTTAGAACAATTTTCTTTTATTTAAAATCTTCCCTAAAAGTTCTAACTGATGACCTCCGTACTTTTGTCACGCGAAATTATCCCCTCATACTTACACTCACACATACACTAATAAACATTTAATTTTAACTTATTTATTAAATTTTAATTTAATCATTTAAATTTATGGAATAAACAGAATCTTTTAAAATTTCGCGTATATTTATTTGATAACCCGCTCCTCTCCCATAACTTGAGAGATCGGACAGGTCCCGTCCCGCATAACAGAGATTAAGTTCTCTTATCAAAAAGGAACCACCGAGCTAACGGTCTACTGACCGAGTAATAGCGACCCGTTCGGTCGTTGACTCGTTCGAGACTTAACACGTCTTCACTCGTCTCGTGGACACTCGCCGTCGAGCGATAGCTTCGAGGTAAGTTTACGTTGCGTTCCTTCTACTGACTCACCCTTTCTCGAGTCTGGACGTAACAGTATTATACAGTTTTAATTACACAAGTAATCTATTATCTGCAATATATAATTCAATTTTCTTTATAAAAAAAATCTCTTATCTACGTGAAGTTTAGATCAGTACACATGAATCAGTGTACTTTTCCTGAAGACTTACACTATTATCCTTTTTTTCCGACGATATAGCGATGGCCGCTCTCGTTAGCATTAACACTTTTAATAAAATACATAATGTTTTTAACATTCTTAACATAATAATTTTTTTCTTTTGAAGATGTTTGCTCTCGATCGGCTTCCACACGATTCTCAATTAGTGACCAACAGCTATCAATGTTTTATACTCAATGATTCTGATACTTTAGATCAGTGATGGTCAATTGAAGATAGACTAAAGGTTACTTATAATAAAGATTAATATCAGAGGGCCAGACTTATAACACGCTTTAAAAATAATATATTAATAATATAAAGACTCTAATAATGATAAATAATTGAAAAGATAAAAAGGCAATAAGAGCCAGCGTAGTAAATATCGCGCACATAAGTTCATTAAAATTAATAATGTAAAGAATTATATAAACATTAACAAAAATTAAAAAATTAAAACGAAACGTACGTTTTGGTATGTTTTTTGGGCCATCTTTAACACAATTAGAGGAAAGATTTAAACAAAATTTAAATTAGTATTAAAATAGCAAAGCAGTCAACAGATAGAATAATATGCAATAAAAATCAGTTGGTATGGTTCAAAAACTAGTCTCTCAACGTCATCTAAGCAGTAGCAAATAACATTCTTTAATAACTGCGTTCTGGGATTCAGCATTACAGAGGAAACAGATGTAATTGATTGCAATTTTATTGATAGCGGCTATTCCGAGAATTCAAAGCGATAAGATTAAACAAAAATAAAATATGAATGATTTGCGGGTCGAGAGAAATAGATTCGCGGGCCGTCATTTGGCCATCACTGCTTTAGATAATCAAATCGATGTTCCTTTATGTCTCTTGATAGATTCTTTGTAACAGGCCAAGTTCGTGTGCGTGCGTATATATGTATAAATTACGAGTTTTTATTTTTGAACGTTGCTTTTTAAGATTCCATCTTATGATCGATTATAATGATTTTTGTCATTAAATTATTAAACTGCACATGAATCAATAATTATTGTATTTTCCTCTATTAAATCTAATGTAAAGTAATGCGTTCGATTGTATCAAAAATAGTAATACATATGTACATAATCAATTTTCTTTTTACTTTTTCGAAATATTTAAGTAGAAAATCGATCAAATGATAAAAAACGGATGACGTTTTACTTTTAAATTATAATTATAATTATAATTATAATTATGGTTTTACTTTTAAATTATAATACAATTATAATTATAAAGTTTCAAGATTAACTTTATTTATCTCTTGCCGCGTAAAAATTGTTAGATTAATTGTTGATACGAATATTATTTTTATGTGTTCGAAGTAGTAAACTTACTTATTACGATACGTTTGCAGTATCGGTAAATCTATCTTGCAGTGCTGCTATCTAGAGATTGAAACTACCAGACGTTGATCGAATACCTATAATAGATTCAACTTGACAAATTATTTATTGCATTAACTACAATATTTGGAAGACAATATTAGGGGACTATAATTGTCGCATCTTTTAGTTTAAACATTTGACCATTTATAGTTGCATCATAAAGTTATTTAATGAATTATTGTCCCATCTTAAAGAATTGTGTATGATATAAGACTGTATATAATTTTAAATATCTTCTGTATTTCCTTACACTTCTTTCACTTTTTTCCGTATGAACAACAGGAATATAAATATTTTTTTTAATGTTTTAAATATAAGGGAATGTAATACCAATAATTAACAAAATTTAGAATGAAAGTTTAATTGAGGCAGATTAGTTTGAAGATAAGTAAAATAGTTATTTAATGAATTATTGTCCCATCTTAAAAAATTGTGTATGATATAAGACTGTATATAACTTTAAATATCTTCTGTATTTTCTTACACTTCTTTCACTTTTTTCCGTATGAACAATAGGAATATAAATATATTTTTTTAAATGTTTTAAATATAAGGGAATGTAATACCAATAACACAGTGATACACAAAATTCTCTCCAAAGTGCTATAGTACGTTTCCCGAAGATTTTTTTCGCGCTGAACACGGTGCCGTTGTCAGAATTTGCCTAGCACGTCAGGATTTTCAGTAAATTGGAATGAAAGGGGCCAAAAATGGCGTTTTTAGCCATTTTTAATTTCTTTTTGCGGCATAAAGAAAACTGGTTTCTAAATAAACTCAACGGCATCTGAAAGTATAATTCAAGAGCTTTCTAATGAATTTTGGTTCATGATCGTACGACCTTTTTTCATCAAGTTACGAAAAGCCTAAAATTCAAACAGCCATAACTTGATGAAAAAAGGTCGTACGATCATGAACCAAAATTCGTTAGAAAGCTCTTGAATTATACTTTCAGATGCCGTTGAGTTTATTTAGAAACCAGTTTTCTTTATGCCGCAAAAAGAAATTAAAAATGGCTAAAAACGCCATTTTTGGCCCCTTTCATTCCAATTTACTGAAAATCCTGACGTGCTAGGCAAATTCTGACAACGGCACCGTGTTCAGCGCGAAAAAATCTTCGGGAAACGTATTATCGCACTTCGGAGAGAAAGAAAAAGTGATTTTTTGTCCCACTGTGTAATTAATAAAATCTAGAAAGAAAGTTTAATTGAGGCAGATTAGTTTGAAGATAAGTAAAATACATGCATAGTAAATTCTTAATACAAGTAATAAAATTGAAATATTGTACAAACGCATCGATTATTCATATCCAATATATTATAGAGAGAACAATTAAATATCTTGAATATAATATTATTCGTGTAAACTATTTTTCTATTTCGTAATATATATTTATATATTTCTTATGTAATATCTGGATATAAGAATGTAAAACTATCTCTATATATCTGGATGTAACAAAAAATTTATGCAGCTTAATTATGCAAGTGTTTTCGAAAAATTAAGCTTATCTTAAACATCTTCGTCGAAATCTTGTGTGTGTGTGTGTGTGTGTGTATGTGTGTGTGTGTGTACTAAAAAATAGATTTTTATTTTTATACATTTTATTTCTCATTTATTATACTTTATTTTTAATTCAATCTTTAATTCTAAATTTCTAATGTCACACTATGTAATTTCGCTGTGAAATCTTGCCTAAAGAAAGCATGACAGAAAAATAACATAGGTAGAACGTTAAGGACACACTCGATTAACATGAACCGAACAATTTTTATTCGATCAACTTGTTATCTTACAAAAATGAGAATAAAAAGGAAAGCAAATGTGAATGCTTCAAACACACAAAAAAAAGAAAGCAGAAAAAATATAAATCACACCAATGTAGAGCGAACATAAACACGACCATTCATAGATACACAACATTATATGAATTATACCAAGAATAAAATTTTCATAAAATGTCTACCTTTCATCCTGCTTTTCCATCTTTTGCTTCTATGTCGCCTTCTTCTAGATCAAGATTTCGCCGGCTTGAAATGCTCGATCTTGATCGAACGCGCGTTAAGTGAGAAAATTTTGCGTTATGACTATTTTCGAATAGACGAAGAAATTAGATGAGAATTATTGATAGTGGCATAAAAAGATTATTAAAGAAATTATCACATTATCGCATTTAGCTATCGATGGCTCGACCAGCGATAGTAAAATCGATTACAAATGTTGGCAGAAACTCTTAAAAATCGCTCAGTCAAGAAAGCGATTACGTCAAAGATACTATGACATTTGGAGCATCCTTGGCAGTTAAACGTTCGGAGATACGTTGTGCTGTGCTTCCGATGTTCTTCCAATATCTTCCAAATCTTCTGTCTGTCCAGAAAGCGGAAGCTAAGACAGAAAAAATTCATTTTATTAAAGTTTGTAAAAAGAAAGATATAGAAAGAGAGAGATAAATATACGCGCTATAGTATTCCTTATATTTATTATATTCATTATATTCATAGAAAATATATTGATAAAGCGACAATTTCGAGTTTAATTAAATCTAGCTGTGTCATTCTTTGACGATACACAAAGTTCACGTATTTTATCTAGATTAGCAAAACTCGACAAAAATCGGACGTAACTCGAGCGTACACATATGAGTCTCGCAATATATGGATCCTCGTACATGTTTTCTGCAAACATCAGCTGAGGCGTTTGCAGTACAGAGAAATTGGGTTAAGAACAAAATAAGTTTACGGTTATTAGTTTACATCTATGACATTTAATTTGCGAAAATTTTTTTCTCGTTAATTAATTATAATAAATATAAATTATTTATGGTTGTCATTTGCTGTGTGTTGTTCGCGGGGGGGGGGGGGGATCGGAAATCGAGGAGATCGGCCCTCGCGTTAATTTAAAAGAGACGAGAGAGTGCCGGAATCCGTTCAGAATTGAACGCGAAGACGGTAGGTTGCGCGAATCCGAAGATCCGCTGAAGGATCAGTGAAGGGAGAGAAAATGTGAACTGTCGTGTCGTCTATAATAAACATTTATTTTATAACAATTCACAAGCTGGCGCGAGCGACGATCCGTATCAATCTAGCGAACGGAGATCTTCTGGTCCGTCCTTTAGAAAGCGGCCTTTAAGCGAGTCGGATATCTTGAAGATCGGAGATCTTGATCGCGGCCGACGGAGATCTTGTGCGCGAAGCCGAGGACGGTCGCGAAGGAGATACGATCGTCAGCTCGCGAGTGTAACAAAATTAATGAGTAATTATATTAATTCGTTGATAAATCGCTGCTTATGTTGAACGAATACTGTGTACTGTCGCAATTATAACGAAATCGCTCGCGTGCTACGAGGCGAGACGGCAATTCCGTAAACCGAGAGTCACTTGTGTCGCAGCGATCACGACGCGATCGCTCGAGAGAAAAAATGCATCGATTCAAGCAGGAACCCGATGATTCACTAAACACACGACACAAGCTTCACACGACGAGAGGAAAGACGACACGAGAGAATATTCGAACAGACTGAAAGAATTAACGGCCACACGCCGATCGATCAGGTGAATCTCACTGTTCGAGCGTTACGTTGAGACTGACTGCTTCGGTTGCCGCGCGTTGGAATCCAGAAGACTCTCTTATTCATATATATGTATATATATCGCGGAATGTGGCGCGATCCTCGTGTTTTCGTCTTTTCGGACAATAGAGCTGGTAATTGATCGCGTGTCGAACACGTGCCGTCCTAGCGAGGTTCGGCGCTCTGACGAAAAGAAAAAGCGCGTGACGCGGTTCTCGGCGCGTGATCGCGACCCGACACCGACCTTATGTGTTTGCCCGAAATGCGAGAAGCTCGATTAAATCGATAATATCTAAAATCGCGTTTGACTTTCAAACATGTGTGTAGTCTTTCTTATTAGTCTGTGTTAAAGAAACACATTACAATTTCTACATTGTATATAAATCTAATATTATAATCTGACTAAGGCAATCACGTTGTAATATTAGAAAATAAATAATTTAAAATAATATTAAATGTATTATGAAATATGAGCGATAGTGGAAGCAATATATTTTAATCGATATTATTTTTGAATTGATTTTCAAAAATTGAATGTTTCATGCAGTGATATGCACATAAAAATAATTACGATCTATTCACCTATGCATGTCTGATAGTATCTGTCGTACTCAGTGTCGCGTCTTCTATGTTGTATCTCATAATTATGATATTTTCGAGACAAAGTATGAAGTTTGGTCTATCGTCAACCGCACTCCAGCAATGCTTCATCAACTGATACAATGTCGATGGACAGTTGAGAGGTTTCGGCAGCTTGCCCCCCTCACACACATACTGCAATACTTCAGAATTATCTTTGGCAGCATAAGGGTGCTCACCCAATGACGTAATTTCCCACATTAGAACCCCGAATGCCCAAACATCGCTTTGTGATGTAAATGTTCGATACATCAAAGATTCCGGTGCCATCCAGCGAAGAGGAAGCGGGGTTTCTCCTTTCTAAAACACAATTATAGCAAAGTTAAGTCTTTTGACGAAGTCGTTTAGTAAGCAAACGTTATGTGCCTCTTCCTCTTTACATATACAGATATAAATAATTTGTTTCTTTTACATCCGAATCAGCTTAAAGATGTATGATATTATTACAAGGCAAGAATAAAAGAAGAAGATTTATCTCTTTTAAATAATTTTACTTACCATGCGGTAATAGTCATCCTTGTAAATATCTCTAGCTAGTCCGAAATCGCCGATTTTTACAATACGGTTTTCGCGATTTCTCGCGGATACTAAGCAATTTCGACACGCGAGATCTCTGTGCACGAAGTGCATCTTTTCTAGATAACAACAACCCCGCGCAACATCTTCGCACATGGCGAGCAAGTCTTGCAGACGCAAAGCGTGTGGATCTGACGGTTGAAATGTTTGACTCTCTCTTAAATATTTTAATAAGTCACCAACTTCCATTAATTCCAATATGAGCAATGGTAAATCCGCGTCCAAACAGATGCCCAACAATCTTAGTACATGTTTGTGGCGAAAGTGGCTCATAAGTTCGGCCTCTTGCAAGAATTTTTTTTTCTCTTGAGAGGAAACATTTTCTCGTAGCATCTTTATAGCGACAGGCGTTGTATCCGATCCTTCTAAATCTTTCACGGTTCCTTCAAATACCTGCGAAATATTTCACAATTAACACATATCAATAACGTGCATATTAAAAATGTTCATATTATTTAATTTGTTAGGACAAATTTTGATTTTTGAATTAATTTTTATTAAAAATGTGTCCGTATTAAAAAATTGTCTGATTCAGAAATTACAGAAAGTCTTCGAAGATATATTATATTTAAGAGTAATAAAAAATTAGTATTTACTTTTCCGAATTCGCCGCTGCCTAGAAGCTTCGCTGGGGTAATTTGATTTTTCTCAATTATGGTTAAGGCAAATTCGTCCGGTTTATATTGCAACCTCGGAGTATATAGAGAATTGAGTTGAACGTCCATGGAAGGTATTTCGTTTAGAGTTGTTAATTCAGTATCGGTCATTGGAGGCCGAACTATTTCGTTACTTCCTTTGCGTTGTTGGTAAACTGTTAGATAAAAAAAGTTATAATGCACTTAACTAATACTATGCATTACAAAATTTAAATTATGTTCAACAAGTAAACTAACTTTACAGAATTTCTCTATATATATATATATATATATATATATATATATATATATTATTATCTATCTCTATATATATTAAATCTAAAATAATTTGCAATCAATGTCCGAAGTTTATATAAGATATACTTACAACAATAAAAATAATAAACATTACAGATTACAAGGATTACGATAAGGTTTAATATTAATAATTTTTAAGATCATACAGTTAACTAATATTATGCATTGCAAAATTTAAATTACTTTTAAAAAGTTAACTATTTTTTAAAAACTCTCTATACATGTACACCGAATCTAAAATAATTTACAATTAAAGTTTGAATTTAATATAAAATATACTTACAATAGTAAAAATAGGAAACATAGATTACAAGGACAACGACAAAGCTTAATATTAATGGTAGGTAATATTGCATAGCTGATATTTCGATAGATTCTGTTAAATCAACAACGCTGGATCCACTCCATACTCCAAAGCCGTAACCGTTTTCAGCCTGCACGCGAAATCGATATTTCTGATCCATGTCTTTCGTAATCACCCAATAATTATCTGTTCCATTATAATATAAATTCCAATGTTCATTTTTGTCGATTTGATTGCCTTCTTTGTAATTATTTTCCACGACTAAACCCTCTAGCCGATATAAATTCACTTGTGAACCGTGAGATTGCGCAGATTTCCAGTTTAACTGATACGTGAAATTTGGAAGTCTCGTTACCATAGGTATCCCAGGAGCGCTCGGAATATCACCTGTGTTATACAGGAATACAATTTAAATTTCTTTGCTTTATTCTAGTTTATAATTTCGCTTAAAACTTTATTACTTAAAACTTTATTATTTACTATTTAATTTTTAATTTACAAAATTTTTTGTAACATTCTTAAAGTAAACACATAATATTATAATGTCTTCATTTACTTACCAAGCGTTTGAAAAATAAATGTTTCATCAAGCGGCCATATAAAGTTTTCCTTGTACTGGGGATATCTCAGCAGCAATCGGAATTTATATATAGTTCCCGGCAGTAAATTTTCTATATAATATGTTACTTTGTCAATATTCACTTTAGGGTTATTTGCAATTTGCCACTTCTGCATCTCATCATTTTTGTATTCCAGTATGTATCGGATCGTCAGATTGGCGCTAGGAATCCACGAGATATTCATGCCGTTTGTACTGACCCCAAGCAAAGTTAAATTATTCGGTTCCGAGTACATATAGAAGCTTTTATTAACACTGTCAGTGAAGAAATCATCGAAGTTGGTTGGAAATACACGCACATATGCCATGTATTCCTGTCCTGGCAACAGCGATTCGAATGTCGTGAAAAACTTCCCATCTTCTGTACGTTCGAGAAAATACATATGATGTCTGTACCACCATTGATAAGGTATTTTTTCTGTGCTTGAAAACAAGATTTTTGTGATTTGCACCTCGTATTCCACTGCCACGCAATTTAGTTCCTTGGGTGGCATCCAATAGATCTTCGCCAAAGTAGGTGTTAAAATTTGAACAGTCACATTTTCCGGCGCGTTGAGTTTATTCGGGATAGTTCTCAGTATCACATCCGCTCCGAATTGCAAGCCCATCCGTAACTTGTCAACGTAGATATTACTCAGTGCCAGTTTCAGTGTATACTCTGTGAATGGCGTTAAATTCTGAATTTTGTAATGCAGTTCGTACGTCTGCACGTTGAATTCCTTCAACTCGTTATTGTCCAAACAATGGCTCACGGAGATAATATATTCAGTGGGGTCTAAATTATTCTTTTCGCATCCGATATTGGGAACCGGCTCGGGAAGGTTCACGACGACACTGTTCGCGGTTATCGTTTCTACTTTAACATGATAATCTATTCTTTTAGGTATCTTACATATCATTTGGGAATATAGTTGTATAGATCTATCAAGAGCTATGATTTGAGATATGTAACGTAAAGAGAAATGTAATTTTTCGACACGTGCAAAAGCGTTTTCTTTGCTTTCGAGAAGTGCATACTGCTTTTTTAAAATATAGATTAGTTGCTCGCTCCTACTAAACAAGTAAATGTTTGTTTTGTCAATCGTTAAATAATTGAAAAATATTTGATCTCCACCGCTTAAAATCAGGTTGCACCTACAACCATAAATGTCCGCTGCGATTAAGCGATCTTTCGATGTCCAGTACATTAACGGCTTGTCAATATTCATGTTGTCAATTTTCATGGAAGATGCTTCTAATAGTTTATATGGGCAGAAACATTTAACGTATTCGTTTTTCGAAAAAGGTTTCATGTGTCTTCCATCGAGATTCGAATGCATTATCACATATTGATTATTTGTATTTAATTCCATCCAATGAAGATATCTGGAAAATATGCGTATTATTTTCTACTTATAAAACATTATTGTATATATATTAACTGTATGTAAGAAACTAATAGTGATTGTTTGAAATTTTTACAATTTTATGTCAATTTATGTGATTACATAACTTATGATTTTCAGTAAATGATCTTATTAAATTATTGTAAAATTATGAAACAACACAGATCCTTAATTAAGAAAGACAAAGTTGTTATTATTTTTAGATAAATAAAATTGAATGTACCCTATAGATGGCAGTACATTTAAAAACTTTAACTCATTTATTTTTAGGATACTATCATATTTGGCTTTCGTGCCACTTTGTTGCCATAATGTTAAATCTAGCTTCATAATGTTGCTGGTCTGATTGCTTAACTCTATCCAATAGAGATTTCTTGTTATCCAATCGATACAGAGATTGTGCGCAGAAGTGTCGAGGTCAGCTATTTTTGTGTAATTGCGCTTTTTTTCGATTGCTTTTGGATTAAAATCCCATGTCATTAGCTCCGACTTATCATTGATCCAATAAATCTTACGTTCCAATGCTGAGTAAGCGATTTCTTTCGCTGTGTATTCATTAAGTGCAAAGTCGATCTGTAAATCCACATCCAATACTTTCATACCACTCCACGAGCTGATCAATAATAATGGTACTGGATTCTCGTGGTCGATACATTGAAGATTTCCGTGTAAGGCCCATGGTTAAGTTTAAATTCGTTAAAAGCACATACTTGGTAATAATAGATTGTATCAGGTTTTAAATTTTCAACCGTGTGTTCCATTCGTGTAGCAGGGATATCTTTGAAGAATATATAATATTCGATTGACCATAACTCCATCGTGTAGGTTTCTATCACACCATTTGTAAATTTAGGTTGCTTCCATCTGTAAAGAAAAAGAAATATTTCATCTTTTTACTTTTAGCGAATTTTTAACAGAGGTAGAGTATGTAGGTATGTAGGTAAGTATATGTGTGTGTGTGTGTGTGTGTGTGTGTGTGTAATGTATGTATGTGTATGTATATGTGTATATATGTATATATTGTTGCGTCCGCGGAGCGATTTAATAAATAACGAAACGCGCATTCGCACCGTCACTCGATCGCCGCACTCGAGCCGTAAATAAACAACACTATATTTAAAAGTAACACGTAACTTTAATGTAACATAAGAATAGGGAACAAGAAATACAATTATTATTATCGAGAGTGTTTAAAGATACGTCCGTTTGACAAGACAGCTGTCAAAAGACTCGCAAAATGACAACCGTTCACAAGATGCCTGCCGTTGTTTATCAACAACCCCCTTGACAACGATCTTCCAGATACAGGTAAATGGGATGAAATCCAGGGACGCAACAATATGCATATATATGTCATTAAATTCTAAATAATAAAAGAAGACGGGATAATAATTTAGATTCTTTACCTGAATGTCACAATAATGTTGAATTCCTCATTTAGTCTATAGTAAAATTCCACAAATGCCCTGAGAGATGTTGGCTCGCTTGGAACAATTTCTAGCGATTTCAAAATCGTTTATATTGACATAATATACATATACAGGTTTTACCAAAAGTGTGGCAACCCCTTAATTATTTTACAAAAACTACTTTCATATTTTCGAAGAAAATGTTTCAGACAAAAGTTGTAGGGTTTAAAAAGGTCTATTTAATGGCCTTATCAGTTTGACCTTGAGTGGTGCCTTAAATTTTTTTAATGGAACCACCCTATTTTATTATATTAATCGATTCCTCGCAATATTCTGCATAAAAAGAAATGAGGGTAGGATGGCCAAAAAGTTTAATATGATGTCCATTATTTTGTAAACAATAATAAAGTGTGTTTTTAAATTCCGTCCTGACAGTTTGAAACATTTGCCTGGGAATGGATCTGCATTCTCAAGATAATAGGATGATAGAAAAAAAATCATGTGACATTGCTACAAACATAGACACGAACAGAAATAGCAGCCTAATAGCAAGATCCGTTAGTCGAGACATAGTCAAGTGCACGTGTACTTGATGTATTTTCAAAATTGTTTATTTTGAAAACGAAGTCTCTCTCTCTCTCTCTCTCTCTCTCTCTCTCTCTCTCTCTCTCTCTCTCTCTCTCTCTCTCTCTCTCTCTCTCTCTCTCTCTCTTGTACGAAAAAAATTATTCTACAATTTCGACTTATTTTGGCACGAAGAATCACACTGTTGCCGCTTGTACTATGAATTAGCACGCACTGTACTTACCAGTTTAAATGAACTAGAGAAGATTTATTTACTTTGCGAAAATTTGGTTAAAAATCCTTTTACAATGGTTTACACGTTAACCGAAGGGATTGAAATGATTTTCATCTACGGAGCTGAGAACCGCTGTGCATTAAGAACAGATATTACTTTCAATGTTAGACATCCTGATAAAAATGTCAGTCACACCTACGTCAATTAATGCAAAAATTAATATTAAGATTTGAAGAAACAGGATCAATAGCAAACAAAAAAAGAACTGTACAAAGAATAATGAATAAAGCAGCTCAACTTGAAGTGTTAGGCCATTTTGCAATGAATTCAACATTGTCTCTTCACCAAGCTGCAGTTGCAGCAGGGATTCCCCACGAATCTGTACGTAAAGTCCTGAAACTCAATAAATTTCATCCATATAAAATGCAGAATTCCTCCATAAACTATGTAAGGACGATCCTGATAGGAGAATTCAGTTTCGTGAGGAAATGACAAAGAGAATTCAAATAACACCGCAATTATTAAAAAATATTTGTTTCAGCGATGAATGTACGTTTCTTCTTCATGGCATGGCTAATAAACACAATTGTCGGTACTGAAGAGACGGAAATCCGCACGTTTTCAAGGATCTAAATGGCAATATCTATTTAGAGATGTTTGAAATCATTGAACCTCTTATTATTCAAGAATTCGAAATCAACAAGACTTGGCGGGCAAAATGAATTTGAATGAAAACTTAATTTATTCTCAACAAGATGGGGCTCCTCCACATATGTCTTGCCTGTGTCTTGCCTGTCCGACAAATCTTAAATTACAGGATAGTGGATTGGAAGAAGAGATCCGATAGAATGGCCCACAAGGTCTCCAGATTTAACTCCCTTGGAATTCTTTCTTTAGGGCAACCTAAACTCTGTGATTTATAAAATACAGTCTGCGACAATTGAACAACTTCGGCAACGGATTGTCAGAGAATGCAGTTCCATTCCTAGGCAAATGTTTCAAAATGTCAGGACGGAATTTGAAGACACTTTATCATTGTTTACCTAATAATGGACACCATATTGAACATTTAATTAAATGTCTCTCTCTCTCTCTCTCTCTCTCTCTCTCTCTCTCTCTCTCTCTCTTCCTTTTTTTGAAAATATAATTTATATTTATGTTTATCTGTTGTTGACAGATATTTTTTTAGATTTAATTTTCATTTTCTTGAATTTGTAAAGTTATATTATTCTCATAATTCTTTGTTATTCAAATTTATCTTGATAACGTTTTATATATACATTTTCTTCCAACTTATCAGTAGATTCTGGAATTGCAGACGTGTTTGCAAACGAACTCTTACCGACTTTATTTCTCACTGTCACGCTGGCAGAATAATTTTGGACAGATTCGACGTTGTGCTCGTTGATTTTTAAGGTTGAGATATCCTGTTGATAAATATACATTGTATAACTTGTAAGTGTACTATCCCGTCGAATTGCTTGAAAAAATATACATGTGCGACTAGATTGAAACTTTTGTCGCAGATGATTGGGTAAATATAAGTCGTTGAAGTAATGAAAGCAGAGTTCTAAATAGCGAAATTAATGAATATAATAGATAGATGTCTATTCTTGACATTTCAAAGCAACTTTCAACTTTATCATTTATGGATCGCTTTAAACTTATAAATGATCCAACGGAAACTGCGAATTGTTCTGCTTCGCTCACTTTGATTCATCCATTACTCGCATTTGCGTTACTGTGTATTCAACATATGTATTCAACATATGTATTTAACAAATTATTTCAAAATGTTTCAAAGTTAATATTATATGCAATGCTTTACATTATCTTTAATGAATAAATAAGATATAAATTTTTAAAATCTATAACTTGCTTATACAATATACTTTATGACTATACATAATGTTCTATTACTATTAACATATGCAGCAGAAAAGACAGAATTACAAAATTTTAGCACAACATATTTCGCTTACTGACACTGAAAAATCAAAAAGAATCAAGTAACTACTAATTGATCAAATAGATGGCTGTTTTACTTGTGGATATTTTTAATTATAAATGATATGTATAAAGATAAATAAAATTATTTGCTTCTTTAATATTCATTCTAATTTATGTTTTTACAAATAATAAAGAAAGGTGTATGTAGTGGACGGTGGCAAAAGCTTTTAGACACACTCGTAACAATCATATATATTCGTGACAGAGACACTGACATATTTGTGTAAGGCATTTGCATATTCTTCAGCTCAACAAATAATCGCTGGAAAACGATATTTGCGGATTAGAAAAATATGTGAGATAGGAGTGACTGAATCGGGGATATTTTACTTTTATAATTTACAACTAGGAACACTGTGGATGCACTGCTGTGTAATGTACTAAATAATGTATAAACCACATTTTTAAAAACCAGTTCTTATTATACTTCTGATCGAGATATCTTCTTGCATATCAAACATTTTTCTTATGTCAAATGGAAAGTTACGCAAGAATAAGTTAATAATGGCTAATAACAATTTGTAATTGTCTCTCTTTGTAAATAAGTCATGGAAAGCCTGGCTCTCTTCGATAGTTGGAATAGTTTTGTCTAATAATTCTATATTTATTAGTTTCAGATTAATTTCTTTAAGTGAACAACTCTATCTTCTAATTCTTTTTCGACGAATGCGTTTGTTATCACTGATAGTGTTTTGACAATGCTTATCTTTTAAATATGTGTTTACATCATTTTCTTCATAGAAATTTGACGAATTCCGGTATTTAAAAATCTTATTAAATTTTTTTTCTTATTGTTATATTTTTTAACGCAAATGAATTCTGGAGAGCACGAACATAAACGACTGTAAATATGTTATAATACTCGATGAAAATAAGAACATATATGATGTATACTTATACATTGGGTAATAAATATCATATAAATTCGCATATATAGCGAGTAATAACTATTGTGCGTATTATTGGCATAAAGACTTGATTGAAAGCCAATTTGAAGTTCCATTGAATCAATCTTCTACTTCAATATTTAATAATCGTTACGCGACAACTTATTTTAACTCAAATGTTCTGATGTTCTATATTGATTCCGTTAAATAAAAAATAATTCACTGTAAATTTTTATAGAAAAATTAATAAATATAAATATAAATATTTAGAGAACTAAAGATGTTTTAGAAATTACAGAAGAATTATGTAAATATGTAAAAGTGTCACATATTTGTTTATCAATGTATCAGAGAATAAACGGAATCAACGGAATCAATAATGTTAAAAATTCTTGATGTTAAATACAACAATTACAACAACACATGTTATGTTTAAGTATAACGGTATATTATAATATACCGTTACAATTAAGTTAATTTTGAACTATATAACATCGATTTTTAAATGTGGGGTGAAAAATCAACAAACGTCATATGTATATATATTTTATAGCATATTATAACTCTTTAGGTACGTATTATACAGTTTTAATTACACAAGTAATCCATTATCTGCAATATTTAGCATTCAATTTTCTTCATAAAGAAAATCTCTTATCTGCGTGAAGTTTATATCAATGCATATGAAAGTACTTTTCCTGAAAACTTACACGATTCTCCAGATCTTCCGACGAAGCAGCTGTCGTTAGTAATAACACTTTTAGTAAAACACATAATGTTTTTAACATTTTTAACATAATAAATTTCTTCTTTTGAAAATGTTTGCACTCGATCGGCTTCCACGCGATTCTCGATCAGTTACCAACAGCTATCAATGTTTTATGCTCAATGATTCAGACACACTCTAAATAATCGAATCGACGTTCCTTTATGTCTCTTGATAGATTCCTTGTAACACGCCGAGTTTGTGTGCGTGCGTATGTATGTATAAATTACGAGCTTATCTTTGAATGTTACTTTTTAAGACTCTTTCTCATGATCGATTCTTATGATCTATTTTTATCATCAAATTATGAGACTGCTGATGAATCAATTATTAGTGTATTTTCCTCGATTAAATCTAATACAAAGTAATGCGTTCTATTGTATCAAAGATCGTAATACACGTGTAATCAATCTTCTTTCTAACTTTTCAAAATATTCAAATAGAAAATCGATAAAATGATAAAAAACGGATGACGTTTTACTTAACATTATAATTATATAGTATCAAGATAAACTTTAAATAATCTAACAGTTAAAAATTTTAAGACTCTCATTGTCAGTATGAAATATAACATCAAATTTTAACGAGCTAAATAAGAACCGAAATTTAATTTTTAGAAAATTAATTTTTCTTTGAAACTGGTTCGTTGTGCACAGGGCACATATTTTTCTTGGTTCGATACCAAGACTATACATTAATCTCAATTCGAGATCTTTATTTTGATAGACCCCTCCGATCCCTCTTTTTTTTAAACTGACGCACTACCATCCGCGTTCGGCTATTATATAGCCCGTTAAAATTTGAAGTTGTATTATAAATAATCTCTTGCCGTGTAAAAATTGTTAGAATAATTATCAATAATATAAATATTATTTTTATGTTTTTGAAGTAGTAATCTTGCTATTACGTGTTAGAGTTTTATGAATGGGACGGGATATTTGATTTGTTTACCTAAACTCGTTATACTGTATTATATTGTAAATACCAGAAAAAGAACAGTATTTTATTATACTCGTATGCAATCGTTACAAAATACCAAAACATTGTCTCACGGAAAAAAGTGCCATCTCATATACATATGCCATGGCATATACATATATCAATTTAAATGACTAAGTGTTTGTAGTACCAACTAGAGAACCTCAAGGAGAGAGAAGCGACAACTGGTTATGTGACCAATCATTCGTGATTGGCTGGCATAATATGTGCTATTTGGCTATTGCGACGCCAATGCAGAATATCGAAACATGTCAAATGTGTGACGTGCTGTGAGGTTAGCAATCTGCATTGGCGTCGCAATGCCCAAATAGCACATATTATACCAGCCAATCACGAACGACTGGTCACATGACCAGTTGTCGCTTCTCTCTCCTTGAGGTTCTCTAGTACCAACATTTCGATACGTTTGCAGTATCCGTACATCTATACTTAAAATGCTAATATCTAGTGGTTGAAGCTACCAGACATGATCGAATACCTATAAACAAATTCAGCTTGCCAATCTGTTTATTGCTTTAACTACAATATTCGGAGAACAATATTCGGGATAATAGTCAGAACAATATTTGTCGCGTCTTTAGTTTAAACATTTGACCATTTAGAGTTGCATTAAAAAGTTATTTAATGAATTATTGTCTCCTCTTAAAGAATTGTCTATGATATAAGGCCCTATATAATCTTAAATCTATTTTTTGTATTTCTTTATACTTCTTTTTTTTCTATGAACATTGTAAATATTAATATTTCTTTTTATTTTAAATGCAAGGCTGTATAATACTAAAATTTATCAGAATCTAGAAAGAAAGTTTATTTGATGCGGATTAGTTTGAAATTATGTGAAATACGTGAATAGTGAATTTTTAATACAAATAAAATTGAAATATTGTGTAAAGGCATCGATCATACATATCCAATATATTATAGAGAGAACAAATTAAATACTGAATATAAGATTATTCGTGTCAATTATTTTGCTATTTCGTAATATATATTTATATATTTCTTATGTAATATCTGAATATAAGAATGTAAAACTATCTCAATATATAGCTGGATGTAGGAAAAATGTGTTATTTATGCAGCTAAATTATGTAGGTGTTTTCGAAAAGTTAAGTTTATTTTAAACATCTTTATTGAACTTTTACACGACTAAGAATATATTTTTACACATTTTTTCCTGTTTATTATAAGGCCTAAAAAAATCATGACATAAAAATGACATAGATAGAACGTTAAGAACATACTCGATTAACATCAAACGAACAATTTTTATTCAATCAACTTGTTATCTTACAAAAATGAGAATAAAAATAAAAGCAAATGTGAATGCTATAAGGATACAAAAAGAACAAGAAAAGATATAAATTACATCAATATAAAGCAAACATAAGAATGACCATTACAGATACACAACACATTATATGAATTATGAGCAAGATTATAAACAAAAATAAAATTTTCGTAAGATTTCTAACTATAATCCTGCTTTTTCTTATACTGCTTCTCTGTCGCCTTCTTCTGGATCGCTGGCTTGACAGTATGTTAGATCTTGATGGAGCACTTGTTAAGTGAGAAAATATTGCGATATGACTTTTTCTGATTAGACGAAGAAATTAGATAAATATTATTGATGGTAATATAAAAAATGATTAAATTATCACATATCACATTTAGCTACATCATAGTGGCTGTCGATGGCTCGTCAAACGACGGTAAAATCGATTATGATTGAAGTGTCGGCAGAAGCTCTCAAAAATCGATATCATTTGAAGCATTATTTGCGACTAATCGTTCGCAGGTATATTGGCTGTGCTTCCGATAAGATCTTCTAATTGTTCAGAAGGCAGAAGCTAAGACAGAAAAAAATGCATTTTACTAAGAATTATAGAAAAGGAGATAAAGAGAAAGAGAGATGAATATACGCGCTATAATATTCAGTAAAAATATTTTGGTAAAGCGACAATCTCGAGTTTAATTAAATCTGTCATTTTTTAACGATACACAATGTTCACGTAATCCATCTAGATTAATAAAATTCGACAAAGATCGGATGTAGCTTGAGCGCACACATACGTGTCTCGCAACACATGAGTTCTCGTGTTCTCTTTTCTTTCGCAAACGTCAGATGAAACGTTTGCAGTACAGGGAAATTGAGTTAAACACAAAATAATTTTGTTATCAGTTTGAATCTTTGACATTTAATTTGTAAAAATTTTCTCATCGTAAATTACTTATATTAAAGTTATGTCTTTATTCTGGTTACAACAGACTGTACAGCCATAAAACGGGAACGCCCTCCCGAAACAATAAAAGTAATAAAGAAAGAAGAAAGTAATAAGTTGAGGTTACGCCGCTACGAGCACGCCACGCCCACAGACTTCTATCTTCTATATACTAGACTGCGTACATCCTATATATTTAGCCTTATGACGTGTACCCTGAAAATGTTGACACACAGCGCATGCGCGAAATAGAGGACCGAAGAATGCGAAGAATTTTGTTTACATTTTGCATTGCCATTTGGGTTTCGAAGTTACAAGAGGTTAAGTTGTAAATATTTTAATATTTTTAACAAAAATGCCGGCAAGGTGTGTGGTAGAAAAGTGTGAAGGTAGAAAAGTTAAAAACTGTGGGATATCTTTCTTCAAGTGAGTATATATGCAAAATATGTATATATATTGTAATGTATTACATAAAAAACAAAATAATTTATGCGTACATAAAATATTCCAATATTTTAAAGATTTCCATTGAGTGATCCCGATTTATTATCAAAATGGACTGCAGTCATTAGTAGAATATTTTGGATACCAACTACATTCTGCGAAATTTGTGAATTACATTTCAAAGAAAACTATTTTTCTGGAACTAAAAGAAAAAGGTTAAAACCTAATGCTGTACCTACTGAAAACTTGGGTAAATATATGTATATTGATAATAAATACATACTTATTTTTAATGATTTTTGTTAATATTGAACTGAACTTGATCTAATAATATAAATAATAATGTAACAAAATATTTGTCCTTATAGATATACAATATAGAGATACTTGTACAAAGTGAGGTACCGTCAACCAGTGGCAATGACATACAAATTGAATTTGGTCTCAGCGAAGGTATATGAATATTTCTTTATCTGTAATATTTATAAAAACTTCAAACTAATAGAGTATTTCTTTTTACAGAAATAATTATAGGAAGTCAATCACCTTCGATCATTGAAAGTGACATGCAAACTGACAATGTGTTTGCTCCCAGCGAAGGTATGTACTTGTTATAAATCTGTAATATTTAGAAGTTTATTTATAAAAACTTCAAACTAATAGAGTATTTCTTTTTACAGAAATAATTACAGGAAGTCAAGCACCTTCGATCATTGAAAGTGACATGCAAACTGACAATGTGTTTGCTCCCAGCGAAGATATGTATTGATAATGCCTGATAAACTATAATTTTTATCAAACAAACCTTAATAAATAAACATTATTTATGTAGAAAATATACGAAACAAACGTAAAGCTATGGATGAACTTGGAGAGGCTCATTTAAGGATGCAACAATTTGAAAAAGATATCGAACATCTAAAAACTCATACAATCCTTGACAGAAAGTCATAATAGTGAATTAGAAGAGCAGGCAAAAATGTTTCGGCGTCTATTGCAAGAACAAAAAGATAAAATGAGACAAAAACTTCAAAATGCTACAAAAAAATTAAAATTATTAAATAGAAAAAAAGACGAGATGCGAAAATATAAGAATTTATTAACTTTTTATATAATTTGTATTACGGTTTATACATTAAAAATTAATTATTTTATATATTATTGATTTTGTTTAATTATATTTTTTTGATATAATTAAAATTCTTGTTTGACTTTATCTCGCAATTATTTTAGTTTTAAATTATAAAATTATTTGATAATCTAAAAACGTGTAAGTCCTAGCAGACAAAATTGGTCCTCTATTTCGCGCATGCGCTCTAAAAAAAGGGTACGCTGATAAGCGGCAGTACGCAGTCTAGTTAATATATAGAAGTCTGTGGCCACGCCACACGCTCGACAGTTTGCACAACGCTCGCGCACATGCGCCTCATGTATCCGCGCCAAACGAATACAACTTGTTGTTGCCTTTCAACACTCCTCCTCAACAACAATTTTTTTTATCCATTCATACCACCTTGCTGTCTTAAATTCTTTAACCTTATCCACTCTAGTGGCTTAGTTAAAACATTCACAATCATTATTTCCGTCGGACAATACTTATAACTCATAATACCCGTGTCACTTAAATCCTTTACATAGTTATACTTGGTGCTAATATGTTTCGTTCTTTTACTATATTTATCCTTACTCACTAATTTAATACAACTTTGGTTATCTTCGAATATTACAGTTGGTTATACTTGCTCTTTATTAAAATCTTTAAGTAAATTTCGCAACCATACCGCTTCATGACATGCCTCTGCAAGAGCGACATACTCGGCTTCTGTGGAAGACAGTGCCACGCACGACTGTTTCCTACAGGCCCAACTTATTGTACCTCTGTTAAATTTAAACAAATATCCACTGGACTTCTTATCTTCTACATCCTGTGCCCAATCAGCATCGGAATAACCAACTAAAATATTCTTTTCTTCTTTCTCTTTAGAACCTAATATTAATTTTAAATCTTTTGTACCTTTTAAATAACGAATTATTCTCTTTGCTTCTATCCAATCTGACTCTGTAGAACAATTCATCTTTCTACTAAGTATCGATACGCTCGCAGCTATATCTATTCTAGTATTCGTAGCAACGTATATTAACGCTCCAATTAAACTTTGGTACTTCTTCTTTTCAACCTTATTCGACTCGTTCTTCATCTTTCGGTAACCTATATCGAGTGGAATTTTGGATTCCTTTGCTTCCTCCATTCGATACGTCTTTAGCAGCTTTTCAATATAACCTGTTTGACTAATACTGTGAATTCCATCTTTATCCTTTTTAACCTTAATACCTAAATAATAGCTAATGTCTCTGAGATCTGTAAGCTCAAAATAGTTACTTAACCTTTTATACATGTTTGATATATGCTTTATGTTTTTACTTGCTATTATTATATCATCTACATATAGAATTACATAGACTTTATCATCGCTGATTTCTTTAGTATACAAACACAAATCTACCTGACTTTGTTCATATCCTTCTTTAATTAAAATACTATTTAACTTTTTATTCCAAACTCTGGCAGCTTGTTTAAGTCCGTAAATGTTTTTATTTAATTTGCATACTTTCTTTACCTTTTACCTCGAAGCCCTTTGGTTGTACCATAAAGATAGTTTCCTCTAGAACTCCATTTAAGAACGCATTCTTTACGTCGTAATGCCGGACTGTCAAATTCTGCTTCCCTGCTACAGCCAACAGTGTTCTAAACGTAGTTTGCCTTACCACAGGTGCGAATACCTCTCCGTAATTCACACCATACTCTTGAGTATAGCCTTGCGCAACCAGCCTTGCTTTGTACCTTTGTACATGTCCTTGAGCATCCGTCTTTGCCTTGTAAACCCATTTGCATCCTATAACGTTCTTGTTTACTGGCTTATCCACCAATGTCCATGTACAAGCATTTATGAGCGAATCATATTCTTCTTTTGTGCCCTACATCCACTGGATACTGTTAGGTGAAGATATTGTTTCCTCATATGTGTCTGGTTCAAACGTTCCTTCTCCTCCTGAATAATGTACCAGGTTGCAATATCGATTTGGTGGAATACCTTTATTTTGCCTTTGTGATCTTCGTAACTGTTGATCTTCTTGACTGCTGCTCTTCTCCTCTATTGTCGCCTCCTTCTCTTCTTGACTGTCGCTTTCTGTATCTGTAATTTCTTTTTCTACTGGATCCAATATGCTTTCTTCATCATTCTGTGTTCTTTCGTCCTGCTTCTTTTGAATAATTATTTCTTTTGATTCATTATCTTCATCAAGAAAGTTAACATCCCTGCTTATTATAATTCTATCTGTACTTGTATATCCAATAAACAATATCCTTTTGCATTTTCTGCATAACCGACAAATACAAATTTCTTTGCCTTTTCATCGAGTTTTCTCCTTAATTCCTTTGGGGCGTGCGCATACACCTTAGAGCCGAATATATGTATATGTTGTAAAGACGGCTTCTTCTTGTACCATCTTTCAAATGGTGTTGCGCCTGTGACCTTTGTATACAACCTGTTCTGTAGATAGTTTGCAGTGCATACTGTTTCTCCCCAATATTTGTTTGGTAAGTTTGCGTCAATTAGCATGCATCTTGCCATTTCCATGAGATATCTGTTTTTCTTTCCGCTGTTCCATTTTGTTCTGGAGCATATCCCACGGTGTACTGCATTTCGATGCCTTCCTTCCGAAGAAAGTTCTTCAAACTTGCGTTCACGTACTCTCTGCCTTGATCAGATCTAATAATTTTCGATATTTTCTTGAATTTACTCTTCATGTTATTTATATATTCCTGGATCTTCTCTGTTACTTCCGATTTATGTTCCATTAGGTATACTACCGTATACTTGCTGTAATCGTCAATGAGAGTAAGTATATAACGCTTCTTTCCTGGAGTTACTGTTTGCATAGGTCCGCAAACATCCGTATGTATTAGATCTAATGGTTCTTCCGTATTACTGTATGACTTCTTTGGGAATGGCCGTCTTGTCATTTTGCCTTTTATACATGTTTCACAGACGCTTCTAATACCCCCAACCTGTTATTTCTAAGCCTGTAACCAAATCCTTTGTTTCCATCTGTTTCACCGCTTCTGGATCTCTATGGCCAAGCTTCCTATGCCATGTATGTTGGCAATCTTTCCTATGCCTGTTTACTACCATTAAAACCTTATGATCAAACCGCAATCTGTATAAATTACCGCTTAGATCGGCAGTAGCTACAGTAATGTCATCCTTCATTATATTGCACATTTTTTCTGTAAACTTTACTTGAAGGCCCTTTTCCGTTAATTTTCTTACAGATAACAAATTTTCTTCTAGCGTTGGAACATATAGTACTTTTACCATAATTGCATTTTGTTTACCTTTATTGTCTTTATAGGTAAGATAACCATCTCCTATTCCTTGTACTTCTGCGCTATCACCATTCGCCAGCGTTATACTTTCGTTTGTACATGTATTGAGTATCTCAAAGAAGTTTTTATCGTTGCTCATATGACTAGTGTCTCCAGAGTCAATATACTACGTCCGTTCACTGCAGTTGCCGCTCTTGACGCCGAAACGTGTGTATCCTTATTTTCGTTGACTGCTTGATTTGCCTTCTCTTTTTCATTTTCTGCTTTCCATTTCTTATATTTCCTACAGTCTTTCTTCATGTGACCTGATTTTTGACAGAAAAAACATGTAACGTCTTTCACATCTTGTTTTGCGTAGTCTTTGCAAACTTCTTAAACTATGCCTTAAGTGCTTTGTCGTCACGTTCGTCTGTGTGATTTTTCACATTTTTTCGTCTTCTATCCTCGTTTCTTGCCCTTGACAAGTTCTATAGTTAACTCGTTTTCCGACCTTGTCTCTAACGCCGTTATCAAAGTATTATACGATTCCGGCAGACTACACAATAATAAAGCTATAATCATTTTTACTTTTGATGTCTCACCTAGCGCAGCAAGCTGATCCACCGAATTGAGCATTGCCTTTAGATGGCTTTCCATATCATCGTTTTCTGAGAGTTTCATACTACAGATCTTCTTAAATAAAAATACCTGATTTGTCAGCGAAGCTTTCTGATGATAATTTTGCAGCGCTGTCCATGCTTCCTTTGCACTGCTCGTATCCCTGATATGCCTTAATTGATCATCCTCGACTAATAAGCCGACCGAGGCACGTGCTTGCCTATCCGCCTTAAGCCATCTTTCGTCCGGTGCCGCCGGTCTATCCGTACTGATTGTATGCCACAAGTCTTCCTTTATCAGTAGCAATTCTACCTTACATTTTCATACTTGGAAGTTCGTATTATTTAGCTTCGTAATACTAAACCGCGTATCTGCCATTATTACACTTTTATATTGCGTATCCCTGGGCCCATAACCTATTAAAGTTATGTCTTTATTCTGGTTACAACAGACTGTACAGCCATAAAGCGGGAACGCCCTCCCGAAACAATAAAAGTAATAAAGAAAGAAAAAGTAATAAGTTGGGGTTACGCCTCTACGCGCACGCCACGCCACACGCTCGACAGTTTGCACAACGCCCGCGCACATGCGCCTCATGTAACCGCGTCAAACGAATACAACTTGTTGTTGCCTTTCAACAACTTATAATAAATATAAATTATTTATGATTGTCAGTTACTGTGTGTGTGTGTGTGTGCGCGCGCGCGCGCTTGTGTGTGTGCGTGTGCGCGTGCGTGTGCGCTAGCGTGTACGTATGCGCTAGCGTGTACGTGTGCGCTAGCGTGTACGTGTGCGTGAGCGTGTGCGTGAGCGTGTGCGTGAGCGTGTGCGTGAGCGTGTGCGTGTGTGTGTGCTCGCGCGCGTGTGTGCGTGTGCGCGCGTGCGTGCGTGCGTGCGTGCGTGTGTGTGTGTGTGTGTGTGTGTGTGTGTGTGTGTGTGTGTGTGTGTGTAGTCTTTCTTATTAGGCTGTGTGTAAAGAAACACATTACAATTTCTACATTATATATTAATCTTATATTATAATCTAACTAACGTAATCACGTTATAATATTAGTAAAATAATTAATTTAAAATAATATGAAATGTATTCTGAAATATAAGCGAAAAAATAAAAACAAAATTTTTTAATCGATATTATTTTTTAATTGATTTGAAGAAATTTAGTGTTCCCTGCAAAGTTGTGCCCATAAAAAGAATTAAGCTCTATTCACCTCTGCATATATGATAGTATCTGTCAAACTCAGTGTCACGTCTTCTATGCTGTCTCTCATAATTACGATATTTTCGAGACAATGTTTGAAATTCGGTCTATCGTCCACCGCATTCCAGCAATGCTGCATCAACTGATACAACGTCGATGGACAATTAAGAGGTTTCGGCAGCTTGCCCCCCTCACACACGTACTGCAATACTTCAGAATTATTTTTGGCAGCATAGGGGTGCTCACCCAATGACGTAACTTCCCAAATTAGCACCCCGAATGCCCAAACATCACTTTGTGATGTAAATGTTCGATACTTCAAAGATTCCGGTGCCATCCAGCGAACAGGAAGCAGGCCGCCTTTTCCTTTCTAAAACACAATTATAGCAAAGTTAAGTCTTTTGACGAAGTCGTTTAGTAAGCAAACGTTATGTGCCTCTTCCTCTTTACATATACAGATATAAATAATTTGTTTCTTTTACATCCGAATCAGCTTAAAGATGTATGATATTATTACAAGGCAAGAATAAAAGAAGAAGATTTATCTCTTTTAAATAATTTTACTTACCATGCGGTAATAGTCATCCTTGTAAATATCTCTAGCTAGTCCGAAATCGCCGATTTTTACAATACGGTTTTCGCGATTTCTCGCGGATACTAAGCAATTTCGACACGCGAGATCTCTGTGCACGAAGTGCATCTTTTCTAGATAACAACAACCCTGCGCAACATCTTCGCACATGGCGAGCAAGTCTTGCAGACGCAAAACGTGTGGATCTGACGGTTGAAATGTTTGACTCTCTCTTAAATATTTTAATAAGTCACCAACTTCCATTAATTCCAATATGAGCAATGGTAAATCCGCGTCTAAACAGATACCCAACAATCTTAGTACATGTTTGTGGCGAAAGTGGCTCATAAGTTCGGCCTCTTGCAAGAATTTTTTTTTCTCTTGAGAGGAAGCATTTTCTCGTAGCATCTTTATAGCGACAGGCGTTGTGTCCGACTCTTCTAAATCCTTCACGGTTCCTTGAATTACCTACGAAATATTTCATAATTAACACAAATTAATAAAGTGCATATTAAAAATGTTCATATTATTTAATTTTTACAAAAAGTTTGATTTTTGCAATTATTTTTATTAAGAATGTATCTTGACCGCAAAATTTTCTGATTTAAAAATTACAGAAAGTCTTCGAAGATATAATGTATTTAATAGTAAGAAGAAATTAGTATTTACTTTTCCGAATACGCCGCTGCCTAGTAATTTCCCTAGGGTAATTTGCTTCTTTTCGATTATGGTCAAGACAAATTCGTGCGGCTTACATTGCAACCTCGGAACGTATATAGGATTGAGTTGAACGTTTTCGAAAAGTATTTCGTTTAGAGATGCTAATTCGATATCGGACATTATTGGAGGTAGAAGTATTTTGTTACTTTTTTTGCGTTGTGGGTATGCTGTCAGATAAAAAAAACGTTATAATACACTTATCAAATGTTACGCATTGCAAAATTTAAATTATTCTTAAAAAGTAAGCAATTTTTTTAGAAACTCTCTATACATATACACTGGATCTAAAATAATTTACAATTAAAGTTTGAAATTAATATAAAATATACTTACAATAGTAAAAGTAGGAAACATAGATTACAAGGGCAACGACAAAGCTTAATATTAATGGTAGATAATATTGCATAGCTTGAGTGCTCGGAACATCTCCTGTGTTACACAAGTATACAATTTAAATTTCTTTGTTTTATTCTACATGCTTTTATTTAAAACTTTATTACATCATTTCTAATTTAAAAATTCTTTTAAAACATTCTTAAAATAAACACATGATATCAAATTGTCTTCCTTTACTTACCAAGCGTTTTGAAAGTAAATCTTTCATTAGGCGGCCATATAAAGTCTTCCATATACTCGGAGTATCTCAGGATCAAACGGAATTTATATATAGTTCGCGGAAGTAATTTTTCTATATAATATGTTACTTTGCCATTATTCTTTTCGGTGTTATACACTTTTTGCCACTCCTGCATCGCATCATTTTTGTATTCCAGTATATAATAGATCGTCAGATTGACGCTAGGAATCCACGAGATATTCATGCTATTTGTACTGACCCCACTCAAAGTTAAATTATTCGGTTCCGAGTACATATTAATGCTTTTGCTCGAACTATCAGTGAAGAAATCGCTGAAATTGGTTGGATACACACGCACGTGTATCAAATATTCCTGTCCTGGTAGCAGTTGGATTTTCGTGAAAACTTTCCTATCTACCGTTCGTTCGAGATTATTGATAAGTTGTTTGTTGCGTAGCATTTGATAAGTTTTTTTTTCGAGTGCCATTTGAAAAAAGAACTGATATCCAATGCACTTCGTAGTTCACTGCCACGCAAGTTAGATTCTTGGGTGGCATCCAATAGATCTTCGCCAGAGTAGGTGTTAAAATTTGAATCGTCACATTTTCCGGCGCGTTGAGTTTGCCCGGGATAGTTCTCAGTATCATATCCGCTCCGAATTGCAAGCCCATCCAAAACATGTCAACGTACAAATTGCTCAGTGCCAGCTTCAGTGTATACTCTGTGAATGGCGTTAAATTCTGAATTTTGTAATGCAGTTCGTACGTCTGCACGTTGAATTCCTTCAACTCGTTATTGTCCAAACAATGGCTCACGGAGATGGTATATTTAGTGGAGGCTAAATTATTCTTTTCGCATCCGATATTGGGAACCGGCTCGGGAAGATTCACGACGACACTGTTCGCGGTTATCGTTACTACTTTGACTTGATAATTTTGTCTTTTAGGTATCTTACATATCATATGGGGATATGGTTGTATAGATCTATCAAGAGCTATGATTTGAGATATGTTAGGTACAGAGAAATGTAATTTTTTGACACGTGCAAAAGCGTTTTCTTTGCTTTCGAGAAGTGCATACTGCTTTTTTAAAATATAGATTAGTTGCTCGCTCCTACTAAACAAGTAAATGTTTGTCTTGTCAATCGTTAAATAATTAAAAATTATTTGATCTTCAGCGCTTAAAATCAAGTTGCACCTACAACCATAAATGTCCGCTGCGATTAAGCGATCTTTCGATGTCCAGTACATTAACGGCTTATCAATATTCATGTTGTCAATTTTCATGGAGGATGCTTCTAATAGTTTGTATGGGCAGAAGCATTTAACGTATTCGTTTTTCGAAAAAGGTTTCATGTTTTTTCTGTCGAGATTCGAATGCATTATCACATATTGTTTATTTGTATTTAATTCCATCCAATGAAGATATCTGGAATATATATGCGTATTATTCTCTACTTATAAAACATTATTCTATATATATTAACTGTATGTCAGAAAAAAACTAATAGTGATTGTTTAACAAATTGTATGTCAATTTATGATTCTATAACTTAAGATTTTTAATAAAATAATCTTATTAAATTATTGTAAAATTGTCAAAAAACACAAATCCTTAATTAAAAGAGACAAAGTTGTTAATTTTTTAGATAAATAAAATTTAATGTACCCTGTAGATGGCATTACATTAAAAAATTTTAACTCATTTATTTTTAGAATACTATCATCTTTGTTTTTCGTGCCACTTTGTTACCACAATATTAAATCTAGCTTCATAATGTTGCTGGTCTGGTTGCTTAATTCTATCCAATAAAGATTTCTTGTTATCCAATCGATGCAGAGATTGTGCGCAGAAGTGTCGAGGTCAGCTATTTTTGTGTAATTGCGCTCTCTTTCGATTGCGTTTGGATTAAAATCCCATATTATTAGCTCCGACTTATCATTGATCCAATAAATCTTACGTTCCAATGCTGAGTAAGCGATTTCTTTCGCTCTGTATTCATTAAGTGCAAAGTCGATCTGTAAATCCACATCAAATACTTTCATACCACTCCACGAGCTGATCAATAATAATGGTACTGGATTCTCGTGCGTGGTCGATACATTGAAGATTTCCGTGTAAGGCCCATGGTAAATGGTTTCGTCAAAAGCACATACTTGGTAATAATAGATTGTATCAGGTTTTGAATTCTCAATCTTGTGTTCCATTCCCGTAGCAGAAATTTCTTTGCCGTGGAATATATCATTATCTCCATTTAACCAAAATTCATCATGTACTTTTGTATCACTCTTGTAAATTTAGGTTGCTTCCATCTGTAAAGAAAAAGAAATATTTTATCTTTTTACTTTTAGCGAATTTCTATCAGAGGTATAGTGTATGTAGGTATGTGTATGTGTTGTGACGTTGCCGTCCCGAGAGCGCGTCCACCGAGTTCCTCCCTAATCGAAGCGCGTACCGAAAGGCCACGTCAGGCGAAACCTAGCGAGAACCGCAGTCTCCAGACAGGCGTTTCTATTACCGTTTATTTCCAAACTCTATAGGATTTTATTTTATTTTTTTTTTGGTACGAGCAATTGAGTACGGAGACAATCTAGGCAGAGGAGAAAATAGAGCACGGCTATCGGCCAAGAGTCGTGGGAGATCGTGGGAGGATATCGAGCACGGATCGAGAGCGAAGAACACGGAGCGTGCTGAAGGGAAAACCAGAGGCAAGGCCCGTGGCATCCTACAGAAGGCGAATCCGCTGGGAAAATGCTGCGATGGTCCTGTCAAACGGGCCTTACGAACATTATTATTGGAAATACCGGGGGTGCAGGCGCCCGACACGGCCTTGAACGTGCCGCTTACCGGCGTTATCGTGTGCCGCCGCGTGATTGGCCGCGATAACACGCATCCCGTGTGCGCAGCCTTGGGGAAGGCCCCGAGCCATCGATACTGGATCGCGAGGATCCGGGAGTCAGCCTGTCGCAACCCATGCTTACGAGAGGACCTCGGACCGCCGCTGCCGTTTTCGCTTTTGGCTACTGATAGCCGTTTCGAGAAGGCCGTTACGAGCCGTTGCTGTCCTGCCGAACCTGAGAGAGCCAAGGTGCCGGTGAGGTTGCCCTCCGTACTTCGTGCCACGTGCGATAGCGTCCGGGATCGCGACACTCTGTCGACGTGCCGTATAATTTTTTGGTGTGATTTAGTGCATGGGCTATGCCTAATAATTAGCAGATTTTTGGCGACGCGGCTACGCCGACAAGTGGCTTCGATCCCCGGAGCCTTCAAAGCACAGGTCTCGTTTATTGTATTTATTTTCTTTTGATATTGCGATTGTATTACAGTATTACCGTCTCTCTGGAGATTCGCGTCGCGGAGATTTCGATATAACATGTCGAACGTCTGTCGTATGAATGAGAGAGAGTGAGTGATTGCGTTGGATTAGATATGCGTGCTATTGCAATCGTCGAATCTGAAGCGTGTAAGTGTGTGTGAGCGTAGCGTCGCGTGCAATTGCCGCCTTTGTCGGCGTGTCGATTCCGTATCTTTTACGCGTCGATTTCGAAAACTACGCTGCGACTCGAAACGGCCGGCGAGGCCATCGAGACCGAAGATCGTCGGTGTAATTTAGAAGTCGGGAAATGTCCGACGGATGATTTAACATCGTTGTGAGAATTCGAGCCGCCGAATCGAACACCCAGTCTCATAAGCGTATCGCTACCGCCAAACGCGGCACGCGTGAATTAATACGTGGCGATATTATAATTTGTCTGTCGTCTTGCAAATCTAATTATTGTCGAGGATTGTTTAAATTCGATTTATGAATTCTATTTTTTTTGTCGGATTTTAATGTATTGTCATATCACTCAGTCTATTCGCCGAATTTCGGATGCGATATTGTTGCCTACTTTCTACGCTGTGTTTCTTTATTATTATTAATTTTCTTTCTCTCACCGATTTATTCGCAACTTTACTCGTTTCTTATCATTCCGAAATCTTTTATTCCAAATTATTTCAGCTTCTGTTTTCTTCTTATTATTATTAACTTCAATAGAATCGCATTATTCTCATCTATTATCATTCTCCACGTTAATTGAATTGTATCATTTTCGGGCTGTACGTTTTTATTTTTGCTCTACATGTTATATAAACATTATATAATACGACGCAAAGTCGAGATGTGAAAATTTTCGTTTAAGAAACGTCACCGTCACCGTCGTCATCGCTACACGTATACAACACATGCATAGATATATAGTAGTATCACGCTACACGTATTTACACGTAGCACACCATGCAATAAATAGCAATGTATGCATCTTGTACGGTTGACTTGTTTGACGGAAGATCGCGCTAGCAGTGCTCTGCACATTGACAGTGTGATGTCTCAACAGATAAAATTCTTTTTTCAATGCTCTAACAGATTTCCTTGTTATCTTCCATACGTTCGGCATATTCAAATGTAAGGTTTCATTTTAAATACTTAATTATTCTTTTTAAGAGATTTTTACTAACCAAGAGCAAGATTGAAGAAAACTAGTATATAAAGTTATACAGGGTGTCCGGAGTCAATCGCATCACCCGTCGTGTGCTGATAGAGCAGGTTAAACCGAGTAAGAAAGTCCTCTACCGTTTTGCGATCTTCGCAATAATTAATGAGAAATAAATTAAACAAGATCGGCCAATACGCTCGAGTTCAAGCGCGCGGCGAGAAGAGACAGCCCACGCGGGGGTCCAGCGTTATGCATTGCTCGTATTTATCCATCGTCCTTTGTAGAGTGCTCCTCCCCGCTTTGTCACGTGCGTAGCAACCGCGTAAACATTAGGCTTTTATTTTCGCCGCGCGACAAGAATCACGTAAACAGTAGGAGGTCTCTTCTCGCCGCGCGCTTTTACTCGCACGAATTGCCCGATCTTTTTTATTTAATTTCTTATTAATTATTGCGAAAATCGCAAAACGGTACAGGACTTTCCTACTCAGTTTAACTGCCTCTACCTGCACACGACGGGTGATGCGGTTGACTCCGGACACCCTGTATAAAGAAATCGTATATTAACTGTCATTAGATAAGCGCATGTAAAGTAACAAAATATAAGTAACGCTAGCAATAAGAATTATAACGTGGATAAGGCATATAAAAGAAGTCCTAACTCGAAACCTGCGAACTCGCCCTAAAGACTTTAATTAATCCAAATATTAATTGTAATATAGTCAAGTCTAATTGTAAATTATTAACGTAAAGATTCACTTTAACTAATTCAATTTATTGATCATAATTATACCAAATTATAAATTATAATTTCAAAACCCGAGTCTCATTAAACAGGGAACGTAATGAGAAGCATATACATCCTAAATCAAAGACAAAAATTGTATAATATTTAACCAACATTGTACCTTATAAACGCGAGCGGAACATTATAAAATTATATTAATGAAGAATATTATAAGGAGCCAAAATCTTGCCACAAGGAACTCGGACGCTCTCCTTATCCGCCCAGCTAATTATCTCTCATCAACAAGATAAGCGAGGTATGCAAATCATCGATCCAACGGACAAAGGAACTGACGAAAATTCTAATGCAAGACTCCCACCCTGTCAAAAAAAAGAGGGACCAGAGACCGTCCACCGTTGTCCTCCGCCCGTCAGAAGTTCTTCTCCGGCGTTACAGTTAAGACGTCTCGTAGACGGACTCTTTACAACGCCGTATATTTCACTGTATTTCTCTGCATCTTATATCTTTTACTCGTAAAAAAAACTAGTAATAAAAGGTTATTGTGCAAATCCAGCGAGGATAATTTATTGAACGACTTTCTTCTACGAATCCGATGGGAAGATAGACGTCTCCATTTGAAGGAAAGGACAAGTAATTATTCCGAGGAATAGAAGGCTCCGTTTCAAAGAATCTATAACGACAAATCCATTTTAATTTTGAGTATAAATAATAATATATATATTTATATATTATTCTTATATTTTTGGGTAAGTGAAATATCCAGGTATGTTGTCGTCTTTTATTCTTTTTTCCTAATAGTAGATCACTTTACCTCCTGTATCCCAGTAAACCCGGTGAACGCAGGGTGACAAAAATAAGGAGGCATATCTTATTGTTACGTACTCTTAGTATATGGAATTTTCTAATGATTCTTTTCGCTATCTTTATGAGCAAGCAAATAATTGATAACGTTTTCACATAATTCACGGATAATTTTTTTTGAATTCATTTACTTTTATTTTGTGTATTTGTTTGTTCTTCCCCAGACTTAAGCAATTTATTCATAAGCGTATCTCGATTTCCAGATACTCACGCTGTTTCTTATTCGTTAGCTGAATTGTTTTATTAATATCTCCAAGTCTTATCATTTAATTTTTATTTCCCTTACTTTACCCTCTGATTTATTAACCTAGACGTAACATATAAGAATTTTGGTGGCAGCGGTGGGATATTAAAGTGAGCTACTATTAATTGTATTTTATTTCAGTGCAAGTGCTTTTCTATATTACCATTTTATTCACTGTGTATGTATATGTATATATTGTGATCTGATTTAACAATTGAAATGGCACATTCATCTCACGGTTCAATAATGGGTGACATTGATTTAGATGGTAAACAAAAATTAATGGAAATTCGCGAAAGACAATTACGCGCTCAACAAAGAACGCTGCAACGTGAACGTGATGAGATGGACAAACGCGCGAATGAAGTAATAAATGCGAACTCTTTAATGCAAGTTCTTTCAAAAATCCAAAACGAACTTTTACAATTGCGAAAACTACCGGAACAGATAAATATTTTAGAACAAAGAATTAATGAAAATTCTAGACCCGCTTCTACTTTCGATGACTGTCAGAATATACCTGTACAAGAAGACGTGCCAGTTCAATTGCCTACCTTGAAAATTAATGATGTCATTGTTAATGTGCCATCATTTGATGGTTGCAAAATTTCTGTGTTCCAATTTGCTCGCGCTTGTGAACGCGCTCGTGATTTACTTTCTTCCGTACAGGAACCCCAGCTAGTACAGCTAATTATTAATAAATTAGAAGGAGACGCGTATCAAGCTATAGAAGGAAACACTTATACACGCGTTACTGATTTGCTAGACCGTCTTAAGGCTATTTTTGCACCCAATAAATCCGTCGCGCAATACCGAGGCGAACTTGCTAACACGTATAAATTGCCAACGGAAACTATTTTGAAATATGCAGGAAAAATCAAGGACTTAAAATTCGCTATATTAGATGGAACGCGCCGTCAAGGTAAAAACGTAAGTCATTCATTTATGGATGAACTAAATGACGAAGTACTGGAAGCTTTTATAAATGAATTACCTTCGAACATAATCACGCGAATGGAACATCGACGCATTAACACATTAGACGAAGCCATTGAATGGGCAGTAAAGATTTCAAAAAATTTAGATGCCGAAAAGTTACGCGATCGCCAACATACGCAAAAATTCATACCGCCAGTACGCTCTAATATACGCGAAGTGAAGCCACCGGAAACCGAACAACCAAAATCAATTTTAAAAAATTCATATACTACAGCTCCGCGCCCGTGGATTAAACCTTTAGTTCCGGGTCAACCAGATCCCAATTCCCCCGACGTATGTCGCTATTGTAAATTTCCGGGACATGATATTACTACTTGCCGAAAATTAGCGTTTCGAAATACAATATAGAACGCGGGAAACTCAGAAAGCCGCCCGGTAGCGAGCGCGGCCCGGGATACGGCTCAAGCAACCGCGCACCCGATCGACGCTCAAACGGAACCAATAATAATCGAGGGTTGAGCAATACTATTACTATTAACCAGAATCCTAAAATTATACCCGATGCTACCGTAATAGTAGCTAACGCGGGCACACCGAATCTTTTACCAAAAGTAATTCTAACATGCAAAAATCTGAAAGGATACTGCAACTTTATGGTAGATTCTGATTCCGCTATAAACATTATTAAATTAAGTTTTTTAAATAATATTCCTATAGATTTAAATGATATATTAATTTTAAGAGGTATTACGAAGAACCCAATTAAGACACAGGGTTCTGTTATTTTTAAATTAGCAGATAAAATTACTAAATTCTATGTAGTTCTAGATGATATATCTATCCCTAGTGATGGAATTATTGGCTCTGAATTTCTGAGGGACAATAATGCTATCCTAAATTATAATAAGGAAGTTTTAATTATCAAAGACATAATTATTCCATTTTATAAGGAGGAAAAGGTAACCATACCAGCTCGAGCCGTTACGCCGGTTTGCTTCAATATTACTAATCCTGAAAAAGCCGAGGGCTATATTCCATTTTGTGAACCTGTAAAAGGTTTATATTTAGGCGAGGCACTATACACAGGGCAAGGGTCATTTACAAATATATAACGTCACCGAGCGTGATTACACGATAATACTGAGACCCATGCACCTAATAGACTATATCACTGATTTCTCTGCTAATTCAAGTGATCTCGCTAAACTCACTGATTCCACTGATTTCTCTGATTTCTTTGATCTCGCTGACTCTACTGATTTTTATAATTCTAATGCCCTGTGTTATTTCAGTGAACCGGATATTGAAATCGCTACTTCCGATCGATTCAACTCTTTAAAATCTTTGATAAATCTGACTCATTTAAATGACGAGGAAAAAAACCATGTAGAGACAATACTATACAAATATAAAGACTGTTTTTCCTCCCAGGAGACAAATTAAAATCTTCTAACAGTGCCAGTCATTCCATTCCTACCACCGATAACATCTCTGTCCACGTCAAGCAATATAGATACCCATCCATTCATCGGGAAGAAATTAACAAACAAGTAAATAAATTATTAGAAAACAATATCATAAAATCATCAAGCTCTCCATATAATGCTCCCCTCTGGATCGTACCTAAGAAATCGTTTGAGGAGGGAGAAAAGAGATGGAGAATGGTAATCGACTTTCGGAAACTAAATGAAAAAACTATCGGGGACGCGTATCCTCTACCTATGACTAGAAACAATAATTCCTATATACTAACCATGCAAGACCTTCTAACTAAATACTCTGTAGCTTCACCCTTGAGGAGGCAAGATTCCGCCTCGATCGCTGAGGCATTCGTAAGGGATTTTATTTGTATATATGGAGCTCCACGAGCCTTGCTATCGGATCAAGCCCCAACGTTTTTTACCTCTCTGATGAAGGCGATTGCCTCTTATTTCAAAATTAAACAGTATCGTACTACTGCCTACCACCCACAGTCAAATGGGTCGATTGAACGATCGCACCACGTACTAACAGAATACTTAAAAATGTACACTAATAACAACAACGAATGGGATGAGCATATAAAACCTGCTATGTTTGCTTATAACACTTCAGTGCACGAAGGTACTAACTATACACCATACGCTCTAGTATTTGGACATTTCCCTAGAGTACCCTCATCCTTTACTATTCCTGAAGAACTTACGGAACTCCCCTACCAAGACTACCTTACAAACCTCTTTAATACCCTAAGATCCTCTCAAGAATTGGCAAGAACAAAATTAATCGAATCAAAAGAGAGAAGTAAAAGGTATTACGATCGAACGATGAATATTCAAAATTTTAGAGCTAACGAGGTTTATTTATTAAAAGAACCTGCGAGAGGTAAATTTTCAGACCAATATTCGGGACCATATAAAATTATTGAAATATTATCAATGAATAATGTAAAAATCAACTTTAGAGGAAAACCACGTGTGGTACACGCAAACAAATTAAAAATTTCCAGAACCACACTCGCGATAGAACCGGGATGAAGGAAAATGATAGTAAATCCATATGTAAACTTGGCCCGGATTCCCGGATCCAGATTTTAAAATAAATGTAAGATATATTAGGCATTAGTATTCATATTAATCGTATCATTTTATTCACAGGCATATTTCGCCTCGCTACTAACTTCAACCTTGCTCTGCGGCACTATGGCCATAATCGCATACGATTGCGGGGGAGCCTATCTCAACGTGACTACAGTTTCGCTATTAAGGTCAGGCGAATGCGATTTAGATATAGATACACCAGTAACTACCACTACATACATACAGATGTTACAATTGTCTAGTTATACACACACTGAGGTTACGCAATGTAAGGTAGAAATCACGCGAACTATATACCACTGCGGCATGCACTCACATGTTTCTGCTGTACACAATGGATACGCAAGTTATTTACAAGAAACGTCGCGCGCTAGGTGCATCCAGATGCACAAGGAAGGGCTCGTTAAGGTTGGGTACTCTGATATTATAGATGGATTGAAACCCAATAACACTTACTATCGCAGTATCACTATGGCAGGGAAGATAGGTGTGGATGGAACTTGTAAGGGGGTACAATACTCAGACCATTACGGAACCTGGGACGATGTAATTGTACAAGCCACGGTAAAAATATCGCTTAAAACATCCTATGTACCAGTCAAACTAAACTCGGGAAAGATAATGCTAAACTCCGGCACGGTCTGCGATTTAAGTGAAGAATCCTGCATAGACTCGGACGATGGTTACACATTCTGGCAAAGTATACCCACTACAGCTTGCGGGTTTGAATCGTATGATGTTTTATTTGAAGGAACGGCTGTTAAAATTCAGGGCTCACTAGATTCACACAAAACTACTGTATATACTCTGGAAACGCAGGACACGACCTTCGCTCTCACATTAACGCGTAAGCATACCACTTGCGGTTACACACTATTCGGCAGGGAGCACCCAAAACTATTTATCTTTGAAACCCAAAAGGGAAATGTCTTCAAGGCAAAATCAAAGACTGCTGTGACCAATCTGGACATGTTCACTTATGCGAATTCGAAATTCGTGTACGTTGAACGTTACATAAGAGACCAGATCACTACCTTGTATCAGGACATAATTATGCAGAAATGCGAATTAGAGAAGCAAGTGATCCAAAATATGTTATCGCTCGCCTCGTTATTACCCGACGAGTTTGCATATAGACTCATGAAGTCACCTGGTTACATGGCAGTTACTGCAGGCGAAGGAATACATGTAATCAAATGTATACCTATCGAGGTTACGCTTCGCAAAACAAATACCTGTCATACGGAACTACCTGTCACATTCCGAAACACTTCACTATACATGACACCCAAATCGCACATACTTACCAAGCACAACACTATCAGGGACTGTAACCCATTACTACCAATCCTTTATAACATCGACGAAACCTGGGTGCAATTTAACCCGACACCTGCTATGACGACACCACCACACGAAATCAAACCTTTAACCAAACTCTCGTGGAAATATTTGGCGCCTCAATCCTTGGCCACTAGTGGCATTTACTCGCAGGACGATCTAGACGAATTAAGGGATCACATCATGTTCCCCGCCGAGAAAAGCGCTGTACTGCATACCATCGCTCGAGGATTTACAGGACAATCAATCCCATCAGATACAATATCACTACAAAATCTACTGGACGAAAATTCATTGAACAAAATTTATTACAACACATTAACGAAAATATGGAACGGGTTCACTACCTTCGGCGCAGCGACAGCCGGAGTTTTCGGAATATTTATAATCATAAGACCTATCAAGCTTATATTCGATACACTGATACACGGTTATGCGTTACATGCAGCCTACGGGTGCAGCCTACATTTACTGGGAGCCGTCTGGAGCTCCTTCACTCACTTATTATTATACATTGCCAATAGACCAAGAGAACAGCCTGAGGTGGACTCTAACGAACCACCAAGGGAAGACACCGCCAAGGAAACTGTATCTAACGCACAGCCCACGAATCAGAGCGTAGAACCTAATACACAAGCTATACCCATAGTTTACTCTTTTCGAGACTTAAGAGCGCGGCTAGGTGAAAATGAACAAATCTCTCAATAAGGATTATTATCGATATTTGTTATTTAAAGGGGGTGGTGTGACGTCTCAACAGATAAAATTCTTTTTTCGATGCTCTAACAGATTTCCTTGTTATCTTCCATACGTTCGGCATATTCAAATGTAAGGTTTCATTTTAAATATTTAATTATTCCTTTTAAGAGATTTGTACTAACCAAGAGCAAGATTGAAGAAAACTAGTATATAAAGTTATATAAAGAAATCATATATTAACTGTCATTGGATAAGCGCATGTAAAGTAACAAAATATAAGTAACGCTAGCAATAAGAATTATAACGTGGATAAGGCATGTAAAAGAAGTCCTAACTCGAAACCTGCGAACTCGCCCTAAAGACTTTAATTAATCCAAATATTAATTGTAATATAGTCAAGTCTAATTGTAAATTATTAACGTAAAGATTCACTTTAACTAATTCAATTTATTGATCATAATTATACCAAATTATAAATTATAATTTCAAAACCCGAGTCTCATTAAACAGGGAACGTAATGAGAAGCATATACATCCTAAATCAAAGACAAAAATTGTATAATATTTAACCAACATTGTACCTTATAAACGCGAGCGGAACATTATAAAATTATATTAATGAAGAATATTATAAGGAGCCAAAATCTTGCCACAAGGAACTCGGACGCTCTCCTTATCCGCCCAGCTAATTATCTCTCATCAACAAGATAAGCGAGGTATGCAAATCATCGATCCAACGGACAAAGGAACTGACGAAAATTCTAATGCAAGACTCCCACCCTGTCAAAAAAAAGAGGGACCAGAGACCGTCCACCGTTGTCCTCCGCCCGTCAGAAGTTCTTCTCCGGCGTTACAGTTAAGACGTCTCGTAGACGGACTCTTTACAACGCCGTATATTTCACTGTATTTCTCTGCATCTTATATCTTTTACTCGTAAAAAAAACTAGTAATAAAAGGTTATTGTGCAAATCCAGCGAGGATAATTTATTGAACGACTTTCTTCTACGAATCCGATGGGAAGATAGACGTCTCCATTTGAAGGAAAGGACAAGTAATTATTCCGAGGAATAGAAGGCTCCGTTTCAAAGAATCTATAACGACAAATCCATTTTAATTTTGAGTATAAATAATAATATATATATTTATATATTATTCTTATATTTTTGGGTAAGTGAAATATCCAGGTATGTTGTCGTCTTTTATTCTTTTTTCCTAATAGTAGATCACTTTACCTCCTGTATCCCAGTAAACCCGGTGAACGCAGGGTGACAAAAATAAGGAGGCATATCTTATTGTTACGTACTCTTAGTATATGGAATTTTCTAATGATTCTTTTCGCTATCTTTATGAGCAAGCAAATAATTGATAACGTTTTCACATAATTCACGGATAATTTTTTTTGAATTCATTTACTTTTATTTTGTGTATTTGTTTGTTCTTCCCCAGACTTAAGCAATTTATTCATAAGCGTATCTCGATTTCCAGATACTCACGCTGTTTCTTATTCGTTAGCTGAATTGTTTTATTAATATCTCCAAGTCTTATCATTTAATTTTTATTTCCCTTACTTTACCCTCTGATTTATTAACCTAGACGTAACAACAGCATGCGTTATAGCGACACGTGCGCGGTTAACCTCACTTTCGAGACGTTGGTATTTAGTAATCACAATGTATATGTGTGTTTGTGTATGTGTGTGTCTGAGCAGTTTATCAAGATTTAAGGGATTATTAAGGGGTTTACATTTCAATTTTATTTTTTTTACAGTGCCGCAAAACAATGTTTAGAAAAACTTTAAATTGTATCTTTATACGGGTACGTACAGGTATTAGAGCGACTTTTATGAGCACTACTTTATGTCCAATACAACTGATATGGAATTAGCCAGTATAGATTGCAACAAGGTAATCTATTACAATAGTACATTATAATTAGTTAATATTTTTATAAATTATTACCGGAATGTATGAAATTACTCCCACTTTATATTAATTGTTTTAATTTGTCTATTTATTATAAGGTTCATGTTTATTATGATATGACGATTGATGATATAATAATTGTTACATATATTATTTATAGAAAATATTATCTATATGTTCTTATGGCTGGGTATGGTGCTTCCCTCCCAATGGGTACAGAGTGTCTTCGGTGGTTCAGAGAGTAAGCCGTTTAATAAAACTGATATGGTTAGCCAATATAGATTGCGAAAAGGTAATTAATTGCAATGCAATAGTACATTATAAATAAAATGTGATCATTATAAACATATAGAATATTATTAAATAAAATGTGATTAGCGTAAAGTACTCTTAAAATAAGATGTCTATTTAATTCGTAAATGAGAGATAAGATTGTAAAAAAATTCTATATGTTTAATAAGATGTGTGTGTGTGTGTGTGTGTATTATCTCTTTACGTGTGTGTATGTATATATATATATATATATTGTGACCGTGATTATTTTCGGAGATAATTCTAGATATCATTAGTTAAAGGGTCGTTGGTAATGACTACCGGCACACCTTCGGCGCGATGTATGTAAACCGAACGGTAATTGAGACGAAACAATTATATAATAAGTTGGGCGCCAGGCGCGAAAATTCGCACCGTCGAAAACGAACTTTACGAAAATCAATATTCTTAAATCAGTCGTACATCGCGACGGACAAAACGCGGCTATTCAGTCAACGGAATTGGTAGAGGGGGTGATTCTTGCGGACGGGACGGGAGAGAATCGAGATAGGCACCAATAAATTGCACAGAGAGATTACTGTAATAGAATATAATGTAGCCAATCGTAGGTGAGAGAATAATTATAAGAGAACTGATAATGACAGAGAAAATATTACTATGGAAAAGAAATATTGACCAAAAGAATACTTGAATGGAAAAAAATAAAAGAAAATATAAAGAAAAAGTATAATATAAAAGAAATAATAATAGTAGATACCGTTCGTGATATTATGGCCAGCTGTTTGTCGGCCGAAAGGCTTCTCGCGACCGAGCGCAAGAGTATCGGGTTTCACGCGCGAGCCGAAAGTCAATTCTTCGGCGAAGAGTTTTACCGCGTCACGAGGCTTATCCGGGCCTCGACAGCGAGGAAAATTCCTTCGTAAGCCGACAATTAACTTGCGCTCGCCCGCGTGGAATTGCCGAATTCTCACAAAGTCAAACAAGAGATAATAGGCGCTTAGAGCAGCCGTATACGCCGCGACAAGAATATTTGTCGATATATTCAATCAATATCGCGGTACGACTCGTATTACTGATCGGAATTATACGCTGAATGACTTGCCTTTAAGACAGCGACGAACGTCTCAATCTAGTAACGCGAAAAATACCAATATCCCGAATTTACACAATACTTCGGAAGCGACGAAATAAGATACTAACTCTTACGCGACACCTAAACTTCCGTTACGGTACGATACTAAACGAACACACGATTTTACAGACGCGTAATATACAAGGCGGTTACGTGTACGAGCTCGCTAATATTAAAGATCACACACGATAGCGAAAAAGAACAATTAAATAGTTAACAAGACGCAAAATATTGACTGTCGGCGGCAAATGATCTCGGGAGAGAGAGTACTCACGCGGATCCGTCGGCTCGGATGAGTCGTCTCGCCGATCTACTGCGCAATTACTCGAAATAATTACAATCTTATAAAATAACGATACGAAAACCTTACTTGCGACAGCGATGACTCAGGGGCGCGACTCATCCGAACCTTACTCGCAATTTGGCAGCTTTACAAGTAGTCGACGTCCGTCTCACCGGTATGGACTCTCGAACGTCCTTATAATCGCTTCTCGATAGGAGGGCCTCCGCTCGATTCGTTGGTCCGCCGAACAGTGACGAACGGAAGGCCCGCAGGAGACACGCCGGCACATTAATATGTAATAAGGCCACGTGCGGCGCTCCCGAATTACGCAGGGCTGTGGCGCGGCCTTGCGGGTCCTTGCGGCCTTCGCACTTCTAATCCCGGGCCCCCGTCTTCCTTCGCTCGCTTCTTATTAATCTCAGGCCTCGGGAAGCACAAATTGCGGCAGCGTATGGTTGTATCCGGCCCTCCTGTTTCTTTATTAATCGGATGTACTTGCGATCGATTTCCTCTTCGATCGCGCTTCATCTTGCAAAGAAATTCGGGCCCGCGCTTCGGATACAGTGCCGTAGCTCCTCCTCAGGGCTCTCGCGCTCCTTGCGCTTGAGTGGCCTTCCCTTCGATTGCTTCCTTCGTGCCTGTGAAGCGTAATTATTAAACACAACGGGCGGCAGCTTCGATTCGTTTGTTAATTGCAGTAATTCAGATTATTATCCAGTCATTCTTACCGGGCGTGCTCCCCTCTTCGGTGCTGGCCTCCCTTCGTCCTCGACGTTAACGTTGTTCTTCTGGTCGCTCGCCGAATGAGATCCCGTCGACCGCCTGATTGCCACCGTCATTACGCTAATTTTCGCCAAATACAAAACGCCAAGAAAAAATTTACGACAACCGCGGGATCGCGTCCGATCCCGCGCTCAGACCGCGCTCTCTCTCCCTAAATCGAGAGAGCGGAGGCCCGCGCGACCAATCCCGGCCGGGCTTATCAGCCCTTGTGACGGACGTGCAAAAACGTCACGTCACAACTCCCCCTTCCCAGAGGAGGACCGAGGAGGTCTTTATTAACGACAGACGTCGTTAGCTACCAAGGTACAAGCCTCTCGATCCTTCTAGAATCAGTCATCTTTATTAGTGCAAGTTTTACTTACTTTTCTCGGTAACGGTTTTAGTCTACTCTCTCCGGAACTTCGCCGCTGTATTTATTGTTTCAAGCGAGAACACAAACATGCAACATGCAGACAAACTCGCGGCAGCGCTTAGAATCTCTCCGCTATACGGGGTTGGGTGTGAGGGTTAGTGAAATCAGACAAAGCTTAGGTGCGGTGAGTCCTCAATCCTCTTTATTTGATCCTAGGTTTTCAATCCTGGTGACGGGAGAGATCTCTAACGGCAACGAAAGTAAAAAAAAATCTTATGAAAAGGGCAAGTCTCTGGTTCCGAGATGGCCTTGCTCGGGGCGATACGGGCCCAAATCCCGCCATTCGGGACCGCAGCCGGGGCACGTCCTCATGGTGACGCCGCGCCTCCCGCACCCATAGCAGTAAGGGTTATCGCGCGGGCGTGGGCATTCCGAGTAGCGGTGATCGGTGGCGCGACAGTTCCAGCAGACCGTGGCTCCTCTCGTCGGTGCCCGCGATGAGATGGGCCTCTGGACGACCCGTCCCGCCGATGATCGTCGACCGCTCCTTCCAGCGGGCGATCGGCTGTTGCGTGGTCGCTCCACTGGCGCGTCCCGCGGCGGCCTCCGGTACGGGGACCGACTTGGCCTCTCCGCCTGCCTTGTCTTTCCGCGTGGGGATCGACAAGGGCTGGGGCTTCGGGGATCCACCCCGCGATTTGGTGGGCTTCTCGACAGCGAGTGCCCGGGTGCCTCTCCCGTTAGCGAGGGTTTCAATATCGGCCTGGGGCCTTTCCCCGGTTGGACCGGTATTAAGTCGGTCGGCCGCACGGGCCGTAGTCCTCGGCCGCGTCCTTTGGGCGGCCCGGCTCCTACCAACCCTGATTGCTCCGCAGCCCATTCCCAGGTTAGGGTCGTGATGTCGGCCTGGGTTCCCACCGTCCGTTGTGTGGGAGAAAGAGTCTGCGTTCCCTTTGCATGGTAGTCCGGAGAAGGGGGGGTCTGCGTTTCAGACGTCCGTCGTGGTGGTGTGGGCGGTCGGGGGGGCGAACACGCCTGCATTCCCGTAGTACGCAACGCTGCTGGCGCTGGGGTTTGCGTGGCCCTCTCGGCGGTGGTGGCCCAATCCCGCCCAAACACCTCATATAACACCCGGTCCACTGACCAGAGATCCTCGGTCTGTGCCCCTTCCTCCCTCGTTGTAGGGAGCTCGCGTACCTGAGCCCCCTCGGTAGTATACTGGCGTCGCCGTTGCTCCTCCAGTAACTCCCTAAGCTCGGTCCAAAAAGCGGGATGTTGTTGGTCAACCTCGCGGAACAGCTCTGCGTACCGGCTCCTGAAAAGCCGCCAGGATGCCATGCTTCTGGTTGAGTGGAGTTAGTAGCGAGCATACACTACGCTCACTCTTCTTCGGAAGCGATCTAAAAGCGTGGAGGGTGATAGGGTTTGAGATCCTTCACATGCACTTTACCAGCGAAACTGTCATGCAAATCAGCGAGATACACGACCGAAGATAGAATCTTAGCTACTCGGAAAGGTCCATGGAATTTCGGTGAAAGTTTGGCAGCAATGTTCTGTGCCGCCGAGGACAGCACGTGCTGCCTTTTTAATACTAGATCACCGACCTGAAATACGATATCTCTCCTCCGCAAGTTATAATAAGAGGACTGCTTCTGATATGCCTGCTCGAGGTTTTCGGATACCCAATCATGTACAAACTGTAAATTTTTCATGCGTTCTGACCACTCGGCCGGGTCTCTCGGTTCGATCGCGGCAGCTTCTTCGCATCGCGCACGCAACGGGTTTGAAGGTTTCAATTCTCTACCTAGATTCAAAAGCGCCGGAGAGGTACCGATCGAGGAGTGATGAGCGGTATTATACGCAAAACGGAAATCCCTTAAATGCTCATCCCACTCTCGATGGTCTCTCTCCAAGAAGGCAACGATCATGGTCTTTAAAACTCGATTAACCCGCTCCACAGGATTCGCCTGCGGATGATACGGCGGAACGGTAGTGTGACTAATCCCGTGTTCGGTAGCGAAAGACTGCACCGTCTTATTGATGAATTCGGTTCCACTATCGGTTAGTAGGAATCGCGGTGTTCCCCATCGCGACAATACGTCTTCTAACGCCTCACAGATCCTTTTACCGTTCGCGGCTCGTAACGCGAAACACTCAATCCACTTCGTGAATAGATTATGGACTACTAAAATATACGCGAAACCCGATTTACTTTTGGGGAACGGACCCATGATATCGGTAGCAATCACGGTCCACGGCTCCTCCACTACTCGATGACCCATCAGACCGGCAGGTCCGGCCTGCTCCACTTTCGTACGCTGGCAAGTGTCGCATCGCTTAACGTGATCCGCGGTATCTCGAAACATATTCGGCCAATAATACCGAACCGCTAGTCTTTGGAACGTTTTCTCGACCCCGAGATGTCCGGCCTGTGGTTCGTTATGCGCCTCCCTCAGAGCCTCTCCCCTCAATTCTTTCGGCAACACTAATTTCCACCGATCCAGATCCTCTACAATTTCCGATATAACCGCTTTCGGTCTACAAAAATATAATTGCCCGTCCACTATTCGCCAATCCGTAAATCGCCTAACTCTTCCCTCGATATCCGTGACGCGTTTCTTATACCACGCGTCGGTAGTGTTCGCGATAGCTTCGGCCTCTACGGCAGCGATCAGTGGTACTTCGGTATTACTTTCGAACATGCGCGATAAGGCGTCCGGCACGAGATGTAACGCGCCCTTCCGATGTATGATCTCGTAATCATATTCAAGAAGCTCTAACGCCCATCTTGCTAGTCGGCCCGTCGGGTTGCGCAGGTTATGCAGCCACCGTAAGCTGCTGTGATCCGTGACTACGGTGAATTTATAACCTTCTAAATAGGGTCTAAACTTCTTTATTGCCCAGACTACCGCCAGGCATTCCTGTTCCGTAACCGAGTACTTTTTCTCTGGGTCAGACAAGGCCCTACTCGCGAAAGCTACTACGTGCTCTATTTCGTTAACGCTTTGTGTAAGCACGGCTCCTATTCCGACGGAACACGCGTCAGTTTGTAAAGTAAACGGAACGTTAAAATCCGGACACGACAGCGTAGGCGCGGCAACTAGATGTGAGCGAACCTGCTCGAAAGCATTTTCCTGTTCGCTCGACCATTCCCACCGTTGGTTCTTTTTCAGCAAACGCGTCAAAGGTTCGCTGAGCGTCGCGAACTGCGGAATGAATCGACGGTACCAGGAGGACATGCCTAGGAAGCGACGTAATTGTTTGATATTCCGCGGAGCCGGATATTCTAAAATTGGACGCGCCTTGTCAGGATCTACCGTTAATCCTTCCCTTTGGACTATAAACCCGAGATATCGGACCTGAGAACGACAGAACTCGCACTTATCGGGATTGATCGTTAATCCGGCATCGAAAATTTTTCTCAATACGCGATCTAGCCATATTAGGTGTTCGTCAAAAGTAGGCGTGACAATAACAATATCGTCAAGATACGCGAAAGCGTGGGGTTCCATCTCGGGTCCGATCAATTTGTCTAATAGTCGTTGGAATGTCGCGGGGGCTCCCGTTAGTCCGTAGGGCATTCTCGTGAAGTGATATAAGCCTTTTCCGGGTACGCTAAAGGCAGTAATCTCGCGGCTTTCCTTGGCCAGAGGTATTTGAAAATACGCCTGGCATAAGTCGATCGTAGAGATATACCGGGCTGATCGTAACTTGTCAAGTATGCCGTTCATATTCGGCAGCGGATACGCGTCTTTCTTTGACACCCCATTTACTTTACGAAAGTCTAGACAGAAACGATATTTCCCGTTCGGCTTTTTAACCATTACTATCGGGTTGGACCACTCGCTAAACGAGGGCTCGATAATTCCGGCTTTTAACATTTTGTCTACTTCTTCGCGTATGGCCTCCTGTACCTTCGGGGACACGAGATAACACCTTTGCTTAATCGGTCTATTTTGCCCTACGTCGATGATGTGTTCCGTCAGCGAAGTGGTACCGGGGTTTTCGACAGCTTCTGGCAGGCGATCTTTCAAAAATTTTCCTAATTTATTGGTTTCGGACGGCGTTAATTCCGAGAGTCCACAGCATGTTTTCGGAGCCTCGCACGCAGATGATAACGCGTATTTTATGGAGGGGTTGTTCGCGAAATGCCATTCCGCGACAGCGAAATCCAAAGCGATACCGAACGCGCATAAGAAATCCATCCCCACAATACAAGAAACAGCTAAACTAGGTAATAAGCACGCGGATATAATACGACTACGATCCTTCAGTGTGAGCGACACATCAACCTCCTCGCGTACTTCCGCTAGTTGTCCGTTGGCGGTGCGGATCTGTGTGATACGATTTAGGAGGATCGGTAGTTTTAATTGTCGGACGATCTTTATCCCGTCTGTGCCGAATATCGTCCGATTCGATCCGGAGTCAACCAGCGCGCGCAAAGGTTTGCCTTGAATTTTTATCGTAAAATACCGTAAGGGTGGTAATTCCGTAAAATCTAGATCGGCAGCCCTATACGATAGACTCGATATCTCGCGCAAATTATTCGCGGTGCGGGCCTCTCTTTCTGTTATCGGGGTCGCCGGAGCCCGCTCTACCGACTCCCTTACTCGTTTCCCGAGCACACCGGGCACGTTTTCACCGTTACGCTAGCTTTACCGCACCGGTAACAATACATTCTGCGCGATTCGGAGCATTCGCGCGCTATATGACCGGTCTTCTCGCAGTTCCAACATTTAACACTTCGGTTGGAAGTGGGCGCATTGGCGGCAGTCGAGGACGCGGTAGCCACGGGCGCGGTTTGCGCGGGCGCGGTAGCTACAGGGTTGGTCCGATTTTCGTTTGCGCCCTTTCGAGATCGTTTACCGTTCCCCCTCGCGTTTGGCTTTTTATCGATCGCGAGTCCGGCGGCAGCGACGGCTGGCGACGGCTTATTGCCCTTACGCGAGGATCTATAAGCGAGATCCGGGAAGATCGATTGTTCGAGCGGTGGCGGTGCACGATATCGACTTACCGCGTCATAGCTCTGTTCCACCCTCGCGGCTAAACTCTCTAGTGACGCAAAATCGTATACATCCCGTCGGTGAACGGATATTTGCAGTCGCGGCAGCATATTACGGTGCGCGTGATTTAATTGTTCTTCCAGACTCCACGGAGGACTTAAAAGCTCAAACAATGCGCGGATACACGTTAAGAAATCCGCGACTGATTCGCGTTCCCCCTGTGTGCTTCGCATGATTTCGTCCCGTAAGGCGAATTGGAAATCTGGACTACCAAATCGCGCGCGCCAAGCGGACTCAAAATCTCGCCAGGTTCGCCACCGACCGCGCTCGTTACGATACCAATAAAGCGCGATACCCGACAAAAAGAACGGAATACATTTAAAAATCTCTTCGTCTTCCACGGCAACGAGCGCGCGACCTTCTTCGATTCGCGTCAAAAATGCTTCCGCGTCACTCCCGCGAGCGCCCGAAAATTTCAAGTTCCATCGACGCATTAGTTGATATACATCAACCGCGGAGGAGTTATTACGAGCAGCGGCGCGATTTTCCCGTTCGCGATTCGGTAACTCTAATCGCGGGGGTCGTACTTGCAATCGGGCGCGCTCCGCGCTCGCCCCCTCGTTCGATACAGTAATCAGCCCCTCGCGACTATCGGGCCGCGTCGGAGCTTCTCCCGTGTGATCGTCCATCTCGGGGGGGCCCATATTCGTCGGTGTACGCGGTGGTTCCCACCCCAATTGCGCGCAGCGCTCGAATTTAATTAATCGCGATCGCAACGCGGACACGGTCCCGTCGGTACTCTGTCCGCGATTCCCTAATTCCTCGCGTAATCGTTCTAACGGCAACGTATAGATCCATTCAATTTTGGTGTCTTCTTCCGAACTCATTTTGTTTATTATTATTACTTTAAACGCGCGGGATAACCGTTATCTAAAGACAGTGATATAAATACCGAATATAAATATCGAAAGCGAGATTTATTCCCCGGATTGCTGTGAACTCTCGAAAACGCAAATATTCAATCGAACTATTATTGAGCGGTATGCGAGAGAAGTCTCTGAGATCGGCGAACAATAGGCCTATTATATACCAGCAAACACGCGCGTCGAACCACGATACGCAAAAACACGTGTAAATACGGTAGCGGTCAATACGATCCTGGAGCAGTCAAATTCCGAAGCAGGATAAGTCGGACGAATTCTTATTTTCGATACTAACCGAAATCACCGAAAACGTACACGAAATTCCATAGACTCTCTTACCGAGATTAGTAGCTCAATAGCTCACCGCAAAATTCAGCACACATAATATAAATACAATACAATATCATATAGCACATCAGATAAATATAATAAAATATAGCAATAAAAAAAAACAATATCAATTCTACGGCAATAGCATATCCTGCAAGAAATGGTTAGCGCATACAATAAACAGGCAGAAAATATTACTAAGCGGCCTTTAATAATTAAACGTCCTTCGATGTTATTTCTTTCAATCTCAAAAGAAAGAAAACAATTTCATTTTCAAGAGAAAAATCCACAAGACATCGTTACTCGAATAATCTTCAACTTTAACTTTATTAACGGTTAGTTAACTAGTTTACTTTAACTGTGCCTCGATGTTACTTCTTAGTTCAATTTAATCAAGAATCTTTCACAAGTTAAGCCACTGAAATCTAACGAGGCAACGACACTTTAATAAATTTATTGTAGAGGACAAATAGAGTAAGGTAACAAATGTACTGAACTATTAGAGTGATCTTAATTATCTTGGAAAACTCAAGTAAATTATACTATTCACACTAATCCGTATCTCCATCCAGAGGACGCAGGCCGTAATTATCAGCAATCAAGCATAAACATCAATAATAGCAATATTCAGATCATCAGAACAATAGATAATACAAGAATAATATATAGCACAAGAATAATATATATCACACAAAATAATTATACATAAGCGATAATATTCAGCACTAATCAAAATGTTTAGTATCAGGCATAAAGATTCAGAATTTGATCGAATATAATATCGTACTTGCCAATCTCGATTTCTCAAAATTCCCGTTTATCGTGGGCCCCACGTTGGGCGCCAATTTGTGACCGTGATTATTTTCGGAGATAATTCTAGATATCATTAGTTAAAGGGTCGTTGGTAATGACTACCGGCACACCTTCGGCGCGATGTATGTAAACCGAACGGTAATTGAGACGAAACAATTATATAATAAGTTGGGCGCCAGGCGCGAAAATTCGCACCGTCGAAAACGAACTTTACGAAAATCAATATTCTTAAATCAGTCGTACATCGCGACGGACAAAACGCGGCTATTCAGTCAACGGAATTGGTAGAGGGGGTGATTCTTGCGGACGGGACGGGAGAGAATCGAGATAAGCACCAATAAATTGCACAGAGAGATTACTGTAATAGAATATAATGTAGCCAATCGTAGGTGAGAGAATAATTATAAGAGAACTGATAATGACAGAGAAAATATTACTATGGAAAAGAAATATTGACCAAAAGAATACTTGAATGGAAAAAAATAAAAGAAAATATAAAGAAAAAGTATAATATAAAAGAAATAATAATAGTAGATACCGTTCGTGATATTATGGCCAGCTGTTTGTCGGCCGAAAGGCTTCTCGCGACCGAGCGCAAGAGTATCGGGTTTCACGCGCGAGCCGAAAGTCAATTCTTCGGCGAAGAGTTTTACCGCGTCACGAGGCTTATCCGGGCCTCGACAGCGAGGAAAATTCCTTCGTAAGCCGACAATTAACTTGCGCTCGCCCGCGTGGAATTGCCGAATTCTCACAAAGTCAAACAAGAGATAATAGGCGCTTAGAGCAGCCGTATACGCCGCGACAAGAATATTTGTCGATATATTCAATCAATATCGCGGTACGACTCGTATTACTGATCGGAATTATACGCTGAATGACTTGCCTTTAAGACAGCGACGAACGTCTCAATCTAGTAACGCGAAAAATACCAATATCCCGAATTTACACAATACTTCGGAAGCGACGAAATAAGATACTAACTCTTACGCGACACCTAAACTTCCGTTACGGTACGATACTAAACGAACACACGATTTTACAGACGCGTAATATACAAGGCGGTTACGTGTACGAGCTCGCTAATATTAAAGATCACACACGATAGCGAAAAAGAACAATTAAATAGTTAACAAGACGCAAAATATTGACTGTCGGCGGCAAATGATCTCGGGAGAGAGAGTACTCACGCGGATCCGTCGGCTCGGATGAGTCGTCTCGCCGATCTACTGCGCAATTACTCGAAATAATTACAATCTTATAAAATAACGATACGAAAACCTTACTTGCGACAGCGATGACTCAGGGGCGCGACTCATCCGAACCTTACTCGCAATTTGGCAGCTTTACAAGTAGTCGACGTCCGTCTCACCGGTATGGACTCTCGAACGTCCTTATAATCGCTTCTCGATAGGAGGGCCTCCGCTCGATTCGTTGGTCCGCCGAACAGTGACGAACGGAAGGCCCGCAGGAGACACGCCGGCACATTAATATGTAATAAGGCCACGTGCGGCGCTCCCGAATTACGCAGGGCTGTGGCGCGGCCTTGCGGGTCCTTGCGGCCTTCGCACTTCTAATCCCGGGCCCCCGTCTTCCTTCGCTCGCTTCTTATTAATCTCAGGCCTCGGGAAGCACAAATTGCGGCAGCGTATGGTTGTATCCGGCCCTCCTGTTTCTTTATTAATCGGATGTACTTGCGATCGATTTCCTCTTCGATCGCGCTTCATCTTGCAAAGAAATTCGGGCCCGCGCTTCGGATACAGTGCCGTAGCTCCTCCTCAGGGCTCTCGCGCTCCTTGCGCTTGAGTGGCCTTCCCTTCGATTGCTTCCTTCGTGCCTGTGAAGCGTAATTATTAAACACAACGGGCGGCAGCTTCGATTCGTTTGTTAATTGCAGTAATTCAGATTATTATCCAGTCATTCTTACCGGGCGTGCTCCCCTCTTCGGTGCTGGCCTCCCTTCGTCCTCGACGTTAACGTTGTTCTTCTGGTCGCTCGCCGAATGAGATCCCGTCGACCGCCTGATTGCCACCGTCATTACGCTAATTTTCGCCAAATACAAAACGCCAAGAAAAAATTTACGACAACCGCGGGATCGCGTCCGATCCCGCGCTCAGACCGCGCTCTCTCTCCCTAAATCGAGAGAGCGGAGGCCCGCGCGACCAATCCCGGCCGGGCTTATCAGCCCTTGTGACGGACGTGCAAAAACGTCACGTCACAATATATATATATAATATATGTACATATGTATATAAATTAGTTTTGATGCGATCTTATTACTATAAGATTCAGTTGGTATGTTTTGATGAATATATGCAAACATGTATGTGAATGTTTTTAAATTGAATAAATTCTCTATAATTTTTCGATTCACTTGTATAAATGTCTATGTGTACATTTGTATGTGTATATGTGTATGTGCATTTATAATTATGTAAGAAATGGGATTATGTAAAGCATGCTATGATGATTTTACATAATTGTGTTAAAACATTTTTTTAATTCCTATTTCTCACATAATTATAAATGCACATACGCATATACACATACACATGTAAACATAGACATTTATACAAATGAATCGAGAAATTATAGAGAATTGATTCAATTTAAAAACATTCATATACATGTGTGCATATATTCATCAAAACATACCAACTGAATCTTAAGTAATAAGATCGCATCAAAACTAATTTATATACATATGTACATACATTATATATATATATATATATATATATATATACATATATATATACATATACACACGTAAAGAGAAAATACACACGCACACACATACACACAGAGTAAATTATAATAGCGTTAGAAGTTAAACGAAATGATAAAACTTTAGATTTTTATTAACCTGGTGGGTGCTAGGAGTCCTTTTGGGATAGTCCGCACCAGGTGAATGTTTACACTTTTATTTTTTTATTAACCCAGTGGCTGCTGGGAGTCCTTTTTGGGATAGTCCACACTAGATTAATAGAAATACAAATGCATTAGTCAAAACATTAAATTAAAAGAATTGTATGTGTATCTTATCATAAACATATAGAATATTTTTAAATAAAATGTGATGTTTTGTTCTTTTATGCATAGCATAAACTACCTTTAAAATGAGATGTTTTATTTATTTTATAAATAAGAGAATCTATAATATATTTTTGTTATAAATGAGAGAAAGATATAAATATATTCTATATGTTTATAATAAGTTTTGTGTGTATACTATAATAATTTCTTAAGATTCAAACTTTTAATTATGCACTTGTATTTTTATTAACCCGGTGGGGGATTATAGTCCTTTTTGGGTTAAAAGTTAAAAGTTTAAAACGAAGAAATTGTTACAGTACACACACACACACACACACACACACACATCTTATTATAAACATATAGAATATTTTTACAATCTTATCTCTCATTTACGAAATAAACATCTTATTTTAAGAGTACTTATTTACGCTACGCATAATCACATTTTATTTAAAAATATTCTATATGTTTATGATGATCACATTTTATTTATAATGCACTATTGCATTGCAATTGATTATCTTGTCACAATCTATACTGGCTAACCATATCAGTTGTATTAAATATTGGCTTACTCTCATACAGCGATGCCTTTCAGCATGTATTCAATTCATAACATTCTATTCCCACTCGGCATGTAATATTTCTGGAACATTGCTGCAATATCCCATTTGAAATATTACACCTTTCAGCAATATTACAGAAATATTTCACGACCGTTTCTGCAACATTTCTGCAATGTTTCAATGTCCGCAATCATTTCAAATGCAACCTTGCTGAAAGATTTCAGCAATATTTCGATAATATTACTGCAACATAATAGACATATTTTGAAATAAATATATCTCAGAAATATGTCTAATACATTAACATTGATTATATTAATAGAAGTCGTTTACCAGAGAATTACATTATCATAAAAGTACGTGTAAAAGTATATCTTTAATCTCTTAATATTAGCCACTCTTTGCAAGCTTTATATAATTCTCATGAATAAAACTTAAATACGAGATAGATAGCACATCGCACGTCGCATAGCGGTAAACGAACGAACTAGCGACTGATTACTATTTTTTTGTAATGTTTCTGAAATATTTCAGATGCAAAGTTACAATTGAAATGTTAATGAAGTATTTCTGTACCATTTCCGAACATTACTATATTTCAGCAATATTACATGCCGAGTGGGTTATTAGAGGAGTGTCCAATACTAGCAATGTAGCACGATCTGTATCAACTTGACCCATCAACTTGAACCATCGAAGGCATGCCAAAGACACTCTGTACCCATTGGGAGGGAAGCACCATACCCAGCCATAAGAACATATGGATAATATTTTCTATAAATAATATGTAATAATTATTATATCATCAATCGTCATATCAGCTCCTAATAAACATAAACCTTATAACAAATAAACAAATTTAATAATTATTATATCATCAATCATATCAGCTCCTAATAAACATAAACCTTATAACAAATAAACAAATTGATTTAAAAACAATTAATATAAAGTGGCAGTATTTTCATACATTCCGGTAATATTAAAAAAATTAATAGATAACTTTTTATTCTCTAATACTGTCAAAATTCGGAAATTCTGTAATTTATAAAAATATTAATTAATTATAATGTACTATTGTAATTGATTACCTTATCGCAATCTATATTGGCTAATTCCATATCAGTTGTATTGGACATAAAGTAGTGCTCATAAAAGTTAGTCGCTCTAATACCTATCGATATACGTATAAAAATATAATTTAAAGTTTTTCTAAACATTGTTTTGCGGCACTGTAAAAAAATAAAATTTAAATGTAAATCCCTTAATAAACCCTTAAATCTTCATAAACGGCTCACACACACACACACACACACACACACACACACACACACATTGTGATTACCAAATACTACAAAATGAATGATATAATCCCTAAAAACTTACCTTTTTAAAAAAAAGTAAAAAAAAAGGCGCCAAGTACACGCGCCATAGTTTTCGTGAAAAACTATTATATGTATTTACATAATAATGTTATTTTAACTGTAAAAAAAACTACTGTAAAAAGCTATCTTCAAAATAGTTATTATAACGTACAAAAATAATGATATCAAAAAATTGTGCCAACTAAAAATAAAAACTTATAAATATATTTTAAGCAATAATAATTGTACAAATTTGTTTTAATTTCCTACATACATGATGATATCAAAAATTGCACCAACTAAAAATAAAAACTTATAAAAATATTTTAACCAAAATAAGTTGTACAAAATATGTAGTTTTAATTTCCTACAAAAATAATGATATTATAAAATTGCGCCAAATAAATAAAAATTTATTGCTTAAAGAGGATTATAAAACAAATAAAAAGTTTAAAATTTTTATTTTTACAAAAATTAAAAATAAAAATCTTTCCAAATTTAAAATTAAAATTTATGCGAAAATTAAAAAATTAAATAATACAAAATCAATAATACAAAATCAATAATACAAAAAATTAATTAATACAAAATCAAAAAATAAAAAAAAATTAGTTAAAAAAACTTGGCGCTGCTTTTTTCAAAATTTTAATAAACATTACATTAATAACTGCATTAACTCAACGTATATATACGAAGTACGTTAATATCATTAGCATATTGGTTAGTTTAGCAGCGCCAAGTTTTTTTAACTTTTTTTTTATTTTTTGATTTTGTATAATTTTTTAATTTTCGCATAAATTTTAATTTTTAACTCTTTATTTGGTTTATAATCCTTTTTAAGCAATAAATTTTTATTTATTTGGCGCAATTTTATATCATTATTTTTGTAGGAAATTAAAACTACATATTTTGTACAACTTATTTTGGTTAAAATATTTTTAAAAGCTTTTATTTTTAGTTGGTGCATTGAGGTAACTCTTTAAATTATTGTAATAAACCCAACTCTTATTTAACTCATTTATTTATTTTCCTTGATTGTTGTTCGTTACCGCCTGTACGTTTGTCCGTCTCTATTGTCAGTTGTATCGGTCGCCTCTTGCCAAAATCTCGCGTTCCGTCGACCAACACCCTGCCCCTCTGCCGTTAGGCGAGCTAGCTAGCCCGTGGCGATAATCGGTAATTACCGTTCGCGCAATTTCGTGATATCGCGGATTGACGCGTGGAAGATCGCGTCTGGCGCCCAATTCTCGGATTTTGCGTTGACCATCGAATCTTCGCCACGGCACGCGCGGAACTCCCGTCACCCCATTCCTCCTCGACGCGTTTCCCAGATCCTTAACCCCTTTCGCTCTTTTTGTCGGCGACTTTCCCGCACGTCTCTCGCGTTCAACGCGTGAACTCCCCGTCGTTGGCGCATGTAAAAAGATCCGCGCGACGACGAGAGCGGGACGGCAAGCAAGCCCGTTCGCAACGGGAAGAAAAGTCATTGCAGTGTATACAGGGTGTCCGGTAATTCGCGCCCCACCCGCCATGTGCAGGTAGAGCAGGTCAAACCGAGTAAAAAAGTCATCTACCATTTTGCAAAATTCTCAATAATAAGAGAGAAATTAATTAATAAGGTTCGGCCAGTACAAGCGCGCGGAGAGAAGGGACGGCCCACTGTGGCGTGGTCACTAAGCGCGCGGCGATAAACGACAGCGTAATGTATCGTTGCTACGCGCGCGACCGCGCGTCGAAGCATTGGCAGACGCACTTTGCAAATGAACACGCCTAAGTATAAATGATTGAAAAATAATTAATACAACTAATTTTTTAATATTTTTTGACATTCTCTCTCTCTCTCTTTCTCGTGCACGGAGAGCATTTTCTTTTAGAATTTACTGAAAATCATGGTAATCGTGGGACAATATGGTATGGAAAGAATTTTATGAGAATTTTTCTGATTAATATTTATCGCAATAAAAAATAATATCTATCATTATAAAATATAAAATATGTTTGACTAATTTTATTGAACTGTATACTAAACTGTATTATAAAATTAATTAAACATTTTTTATATTTTATAATGATAGATATTATTTTTTATTGCGATAAATATTAATCAGAAAAATTCTCATAAAATTCTTTCCATACCATATTGTCCCACGATTACCATAATTTTCGGTAAATTCTAAAAGAAAATGCTCTCCGTGCACGAGAAAGAGAGAGAGAATGTCAAAAAATATTAAAAAATTAGTTGTATTAATTATTTTTCAATCATTTATACTTAGGCGTGTTCATTTGCAAAGCGCGTCTGCCAAAGCTTCGTCGCGCGGTCGCGCGCGTAGCTACGGTATAACATTACGCTGTCGTTTATCGCCGCGCGCTTAGTGACCATGCCACAGTGGGCCGTCCCTTCTCTTCGCGCGCTTGTACTGGCTGAACTTTATTAATTAATTTCTCTCTTATTATTAAGAATATTGCAAAATGGTAGATGACTTTTTTACTCGGTTTGACCTGCTCAACCTGCACATGGCGGGTGGGGCGCAAATTACCGGACACCCTGCATATATATGTATATATGTATGTTAATGTATGTGTATATATATGTATATATTGTTGCGTTCGCGGATCGATTTAATTAATAACGAAACGCGCGTTCGCACCGTCGCTCGATCGCCGTACTCGCGCCGTAAATAAACAACACTATATTTAAAAGGGATACATAACTTTAATGTAACACAAGAACAGGGAATGAGGAATACAATTATAATTATCGAGAGCGTTTAAAAGATACTTCCGTTTGACAAGACAGCTGTCAAAAGACTTACGAAATGACAACCGTTCACAAGATGTCTGCCGTTGTTTATCAACAACCCCCTTGACAACGATTTCCTGGATAAAGGTACAGGGGATGAAATCCATGGACGCAACAATATGCATATATATGTCATTAAATTTTAAATAATAAAAGACGAGATAATAATTTAGATTCTTTACCTGAATGTCACAATAATGTTGAATTCCTCATTTAGTCTATAGTAAAATTCCACAAATGCCCTGAGAGATGTTGGCTCACTTGGATGTTGGCTCACGATTTCTAGCGATTTCAAAATCGTTTATATTGACATAATATACATATACAGGTTTTACCAAAAGTGTGGCAACCCCTTAATTATTTTACAAAAACTACTTTCGTATTTTCGAAGAAAATGTTTCAGACAAAAGTTGTAGGGCTTAAAAAGGTCTATTTAATGACCTTATCAGTTTGACCTTGAGTAGTGCCTTAAATTTTTTTAATGGAACCACCCTATTTTTTTATATAAATCGATTCCTCGCAATATTCTGCATAGAAAGGTAGGATGGCCAAAAAGTTTAATATGATGTCCATTATTTTGTAAACAATAATAAAGTGTGTTTTTAAATTCCGTCCTGACAGTTTGAAACATTTGCCTAGGAATAGATCTGCATTCTCAAGATAATAGGATGATAGAGAACAAATCATGTGACATTGCTACAAACATAGACACGAACAGAAATAGCAGTCTAATAGCAAGATCCGTTAGTCGAGACATAGTCAAGTGCACGTGTACTTGATGGATTTTCAAAATTGTTTATTTTGAAAACGAAGTCTCTCTCTCTCTCTCTCTCTCTCTCTCTCTCTCTCTCTCTCTCTCTCTCTCTTGTACGAAAAAAATTATTCTACAATTTCGACTTATTTTGGCACGAAGAATCACACTGTTGCCGCTTGTACTACGAATTAGCACACACTGTACTTACCAGTTTAAGTGAACTAGAGAAAATTTATTTACTTTGCGAAAATTTGGTTAAAAATTCTTTTACAATGGTTTACACGTTAACTGAAACGATTGAAATGATTTTCATCTACGGAGCTGAGAACCGCTGTGCATTAAGTACAGATATTAGACATCCTGATAAAAATGTCTTTCAATGTTAGACATCCTAATAAAAATGTCAGTTACACATACGTCAATTAATGCGACAATTAATATTAAGATTTGAAGAAACAGGATCAATAGCAAACAAAAAAAGAACTGTACACAGAATAATGAATGAAGCAGCTCAACTTGAAGTGTTAGGCCATTTAGCAATGAATCCAACAATGTCTCTTCACCAAACTGCAGTTACAACAGGGATTTCCCAAGAATCTGTACGTAATGTCCTGAAATTCAATAAACTTTATCCATATAAAATGCAGAAGTCCTCCTTGAACTACGTAAGGACGATTCTGATAGGAGAATTCAGTTTTGTGAGGAAATGACAAAGAGAATTCAAAGCACACCGCAATTGTTAAAGAAATATTTGTTTCAGCGATGAATGTACGTTTCTTCTTCATGGCGTGGCTAATAAACACAATTGTCGGTACTGAAGGGACGAAAATCCTCACGTTTTCAGGGATCTAAATCGCAATATCTATTTAGAGATGTTTGAAATCATTGAACCTCTTATTATTCAAGAATTCGAAATCAACAAGACATTGCGGGCAAAATGAATTTGAATGAAAACCTAATTTATTTTCAACAAGATGGGGCTCCTCCACACTATGTCCTGCCTGTCCGACAATTCTTAAATTACAGGATACTGGATTGGAAGAAGGGATCCGATAGAATGGGCCCAAAAGGTCTCCAGATTTAACTCCCTTGGATTTCTTTCTTTAGGGCTTAAACTCTGTGATTTATAAAACACAACCCGCGACAATTGAACAACTTCGGCAACGGATTGTCAGAGAATGCAGATCCATTCCTAGGCAAATGTTTCAAAATGTCAGGACGGAATTTGAAAAGACACTTTATCATTGTTTACATAATAATAGACATTGAACATTTAATTAAATTTTCTCTCTCTCTCTTTCTCTCTTTTTTCCTCTTTTTGAAGATAGAATTTATATTTATGTTTATCTGTTGTTGACAGATATTTTTTTAGATTTAATTTTCATTTTCTTGAATTTGTAAAGTTATATTATTCTCATAATTTTTTGTGATTCGAATTTATTTTGATAACGTTTTATATATACATTTTCTTGCAACTTATCAGTAGATTCTGGGATTGCAGACGTGATTGCAAACGAACTCTTACCGACTTTATTTCTCAGAACTTACTTTTCAGAAAGATTATCTTTGTCACCCCAGGATAATTTTGGACAGATTCGACGTTAGTAGGTATAATTGACGGATTCTAATCCAGGTCCTCCGAGGGGAGAGCGGGGTGCGGGGGTATCTCTGAGGCGCGGGGGCTGACGTCATGCGGGCGGGGGACGCTCGGTTTCGACGAAAGGTAGGGGGGGGGGGGTCCTGAACATGATATTCGACCGTTCGTAAACAAATAGATGGAATTATCTTTTTTTTTGATATTTTTTATGAAAATTTATGAGGGATCTTGGGTCCGACGCTGCGGTTATCGACGAACGTGTCAGGGTATAGATTTTCGTAGGTGCAAACAAAATAGCGTCGATGTTCGACTGCTCGAATTTATAAACGGATAACGCCCGATTTTATTTCTACAATATTCCATTGTGGAAATTTTGAGAGGGATGGGGTTAAAGCTTATGGAGAGAGGGTCTGTCTCCGTGTCAAAAAGTCTTTAGCATTCATGCAGTGAAGAGTAAAATCAAAGTGCGTAAATAAATATTGAAGAAGGAGAAATGAATATTGGAGAAAATGAAGCGGATGTCATCGACAATAGAGAAGAAGAATCATCCGATGATGAAATGAGAATTTTAGAAGACTCCGATTACGATAGTGAGTGCAATGAGAAGGAATTCTGTGAAAAACATGTGAAAATTTTAAAACGTGCTGATGTTCGCGACATTGACGAACTTCAAAAAATGTGTTCCATTTCATTTTATTATGAAATTGACAATGGTGACAAATTTTGCACAGCGTGTTTCCTGCGAGTGAATGACACGTTTTCACGTGCTCGTGCTGTACGCACACATGAGACTGAGCGATACGTTCTACTTGTGGAAGATAGATGCTGTGAATGTGGAGGCTCAGTGTCTCAAATAACATCATGCAGTCTGTGCCCTATTTGCAAACAATAAACTTTTAAAAATTGAGACACATTTAAGTGAAATATTTAAGTAGTTTCCGATGTGCAGGAATTGGTAAGTATCCCTTTTTAAATTAAAAGTTAAGAAAATGCTAATATTTTTTTCTATGTTATAAAGGAGTCTTACATTTGCTGCCCGCCATCCATGCCAATCAGATTCAAGGCGGGTGTATCTGCTCCAGCCTCATGGCCTCGGGACCATCACCACCACTGTCGCGCCCCCTCCACAACCTTTTTTTTTTATTTTTATATTATATACTTTTATATTCATTTATATTTATTTTAAGTTTTATTAATATATTATCCTTATTTTAAATTTTAAATTCACACATACACACATACACACACACACACACAAATGTAAATATACACATTAAATAAAATTATTATTGTAAAAAAAAAAAGTGTATTTTAAAATTCCTTATCTCTCTCCTCTCCTCTCTCTTTATCATTTGCCGCGCTATCTCTTTCTCGCATGCATCTCACACTATATCTCTCTTGTAAACGCCTCACGCTATCTCTTTCTTTTAAGTGCTAGCTCTCTCCCTAGCCTCCCTCCCTCTCTACCCGAGAATGCTTCCCAGCATCACGAAACGCGCTTCGCCTCGAGACCCCGTATGACGTCATCCCCGCAAGGACTGCAACGAGTGGGAGCTATGTATTTGAGCTGGGACTGTTTATGGGTGGGAGAGCGCGCGGATGGAAATGCGTGTGAAGAAATTATTTTCTAAAATGAAATAAGCATTTTTTTTTTAAATATTAATATAAATGTTTATTAATAAGTGTGTATTTTATTACAAGCATCGTGAAGAATATCATTTATAGCGCAAGTTAATAATTCGCAATCTATTAGTGATTCGCCGTCAAACGCATCACTTTCGCGTATCACTTTTGCAGCATTGCATACATCTATGATGTCATTACGTTGTAAAACAGCTACAAATTTTTCAAATTTTCATTAACATTATACGTGTTTTCGGATAGCCATGAATACATATGACGTATACAATTTTCAAAATCGAATAAATGTAGAAAAGTCGATGGTTGCATATACAAAGAATTATTAAATAATGTCATTTTTATAATTTTTGAATTAGACATTTGAACCACTTCAAGTATCATATCTCGAATCCATAATGGAGTTTCAGCTGATTGTAATCGCTCGATGTCCGCTCGTTTCTGCATTAGCAATTTCCATGTTTCAATAGATAATATTATTCGATTGCCTCGATTATCGCAGAGAGCCAGTTCCACATATGATGCAGCTCCAACGCTGATTCCAATCTCTAAATATTTATACGAAGTCGGGGTTAAGGCGTATTTTCTTCCAAGTATACGAACCGCATGACGAGGCCCGGATGAAATGCTATAAAAAATATTTTAATAAATTATAAGGAAAATATAAAGTATAAAATATACAATGCTTTATCGAAACTTACTTGTTCCATTTATTTGTGGGAGTTTTACCATCCTGAATCGGAACGTAATTCATACTGCTTCTTCCAGTCGAGAACATTTCTCTAGATTGTGAAAAGTGAACCACCAATGTGAACAGTTGACGAAAGACTGATCGTATAAAAACTAACCGTATACGTGATGCTCTTTTTCCAAAAGTAGTGGGGGAGATTAGTAATAAATGTGGTGGGAGAGTATCTGGGAGTGCTTCTAGCGCTCTGAAATTTAGAAGAAGGGAGAGACGGCGCTTGGATAAATAAGAATTCTTAGAAACGACTCGCGGGGGAAAGAATGGGGAGGGGGTAGTAAGAGATAAAACATATTAATGTTTAAATATTTTATTTTTCCAAATATTGCAATTCTTTTTGGCGTTGTGACCACCAGTTAAATATTTTGAATACATTTTGTAATGCGCAATTCTTAACATGTTTTCCACATCGCATAGTATTTTTAACATCTAGATTATTTAGAGACTCGATATCGTCGTAATCAGCATCCAAGGTCTCGATGATTAAGTTTTCCTTCGCGTTATCATCAAGCATATTAGCCAGCCATTCTCGTTTCTGGCGTCCCTTAACATATACGGTACACAACATTTCATCATTATCTTCAACCACAGCTGCTGTAATCAATCGTTTTGCCATGCTGTACGCAACGATTCCATCCTCCCATTGCAGTCCATGATGATTCGCCATCAACCATAAAACTTGAGACTTTTCAGATTTTGTAAGGAGATGCCATGGTACAGGACTCCGAAAAATGTAGTGTGCGAGAACAGTTCCCCTCCTCAGCACCGCCACCTCCTTCACGATCAATCGGTTATTGATGATGAATCCTTGTAGATCCACAAACGTTGGTACAGACATGATGAGATCTCCCTCTTTGATGCGTCAGTCGAGAGGAATGACAACCATCTCACAAGACTTTGATTTATATCCTGCTCCTCTTCCCCCTCTCTAAATTGTTGTCTAAACTCGGTGTTGTCGCGAACACTTAGGTGATTTTGCGCACAACGTTGGTCAGCGGGTTGTACTGGATCATGCGATCATGTATGATGAGACAGTACGCAGTGGTATTATCAGGCACATTCTCCTTACATTCAAATTCCAATCGCACATCCACTGTTGCACTCTTGACCGATTCGTTTTGTCGAGAACAATCGATGATCACGAATGGACCGTTAAGTAGAAACATTGTGAGGGTGAGATTCGGCTCGAGATACGCGTATCCGTAATAGTCTTTGGAGAAACGCGTGTACGCGTCGTACAGAGTCGACCATCTGTTTTTATCGAAATCCAGATTCATGTCGTCGTACGGATAATATTCCGAATTCAGATAGAGTTTCACATTGGTTAATTTGCAGTGGTCGAATTTACTCGTATCCTCAGCCATGACGTTCTTCTTGCCTGTTTGCAGAGCAAAGATAACATATCGCGGCTTCTCCAGCTGAGTTGCGGTCTTAATGGCCCATGAATGCTTGGTTGTACGCTGCAATAGCGGAAACTCATACAGATCCCACGAGCGAAAACCCATGCTGAGGTAACGTCCGCTTTCCAGAGCGCGCAGCATAGACAACTTCTTAATTTCACTCAACAACACGTGTGGCATTCGCCATTGTATCTTGAATATGTTGATCTCAGGTCGCAGCGCAGAATCTCCAACCAGACAATTGTTGTCGTTGCGCGATCGTATTAAGATCAACTCGTGACGAGCGTTAATCACCACGCGTCTGTAATCCTCGCAAAATCCCAATAACATGTAGAGCGGTACGCAAAAATTAAAGTATCCATTCACAGTAATCGGATCAGTCCAGCTGGCGTTACTCATAGTCATGCTTCTATCGAATGTCATTGTTACATAGTTTTTGAGCGCACTTGTTATTCCCACGTTTCTGTTGCGATCAATCTCCACGCCATCAAGTTCGTATCGAATCTCATCAAACATGAATGCGGCACAATTATTTCCCAGCGCCACAGCAGATCCTTCAACTGGGTTGTTTATCTTCAGTTCTCCCTCGATGTATAGGAAACTCTCATACGGCAACGTATACAGATCCTGTTGTTGTATGGGTATTCTTATTTCGTTACTGTGTCCAAATGTTGTGTTGGCAAACGGATTGTACGCGTGAGTCTCAATCTTGACGATGCGATCGTCAAAGATTGGCTCGTCTTCGATGTTGAGAATATCAGTCATCGTTCAAATGTTTCGCACCGCAAATCCCAAAGATTGTAAAAACGCAACGTTTGATGCGTTCAATTTCTCTTTCTTAGTGCAACCGGATGATTGGATATTAGCGAATACCGACGTTGTTGTCGCTGGCCTCGTAAAAATTGTGTTATCTCTCACGTCTTTGTTCAACACGAGCATCTCATACGCTGCATACGTATGTTATCACTGTCGCCGTCGTATGTGCAATCTAATGGTGATCTCTTCTCCTCGAAAATCGAGTAATCGTCCGTTTTGGTCGACAACACGTAACGTTAAATCCGTAATGCTCCGTACAATGATCGGTAGGTAAATGATGTGCGCCGGTGTTTCCGATATCTTATATCCTGGTGGTACCCTCGGTGAAAATTCATGTATCGTATGAACGAGTTTGCCGTTGCTGTACGCACCCGCGGTCACGTTACACTCTACGCAGATAATGTTCACGTTGATAATGTTAATCGGCGTGTTCGACTCGTACCATTTTCGCGGCTGCAGTATACGGCTCGAGAATCCTAGTAGCGATCCAATGTTGTTAGGCTTGCTAAAATTTATTCTGTAGGCGCATTTAATCTCGCTCCTCATCATATTGTAATTAGCCCGGAGCACTATCGGCCATTCTCCATCTTCAAAGTCACCGTCGTCAGCGTGTTTTTTATCGTCGTCACGAACTGCATGTCGTGGACGTTTTCGTGAAATTGTATGTTTCAAAAATTCATGTATTGCTTGCAGCTCGTACGATCCCTCGGGAATCATAATTTCCGCGTCATCTTTGCCAAAGTAAAATTTATTATTCGTGGAATTCACGTTCGATATCGTGTGATAACTCTCAAAATCCGCTAGACCGAGCTCGTATTCACCATCGCTCAAATCTACGGTGGGGGAGTAGTTTACCGCGAGAACGCTACTCCTCCCAGTCAGCGTGAATGTCATAGACATGTTGACCAAACTGTTTAACGAATACTAAGTTAAATAGCACAATGTCTGTCTTTAAATTCGCGTACATCGACCGTTTGGTGAAACTGCAAACACAATTGTCCGCAGATGCTCTGATCGTAAGTTTGAACAGGTGTGTGATTATATTCTATTTTCATCACATTTAAATATCGCACCAATTCATTCGGTAGTCGAAGATTGCCGAAACTGTCGAAATATATAGCGCGATTCCCTCTCTTTGCGTATGCCACCCAATGAGTACCAGGTCCTTTGGTGTTATCCAAATTTACGATGCCGCTCTCATTTCGATATATACCACCGATCGGTAATGAGTCACGCATGAAAACACCTCTAAAATATGGAATGTACATACGTTTTGCTAGTTGCAGCAATTGTATGTTGGTGGTTACACCCTGCGGCAATTTTAACGTCTCTTTGACGTTTTTTTTTTTTCTCGTTAAGACTCCTCGTCCGTATTTGTATGGCGCAAGATACAATCCGTGACCTTCCATGGCGCGATTGTGACGTAGCATCTCTTGCATCTGATGTTGCGCGGCTTTTCTATCGTTCACCATCTTTGCTACGCCAGCCGCTCCACCGATCAGGGATCCGAGTGCACCCAACATTGGTAGAATCGGCAATAGACCGCCGCGTTTCGCTGCCGGAAGTATTTGTTTTTTCACCGTCTTTTTCTTCGTATTCTTCGTCTTCAGACCCATACCGAACTTTGTCTTGGCTTTCATCGCTGTCCAGACAGCTGTGGCTGCGGCTCTCTCACCGAGAGTCGAATCTCTTGCAATGATGCGAGTTTGCGCTCTCTTGGCGAGTATCCTATCCGCCGCGTGTCTTTCGGCTAGATTGTTACTCCGAGAGTATGCTATATCGTGTTCACGGCACGCCGCGTCCAGTGGGTTGATACCTCGATCGCCTCTAGCTAATCGCTTTTCTAGCCGCGTGCCCGGACCGCAAAACTGATAGCCTGGGATATGAAATTCGATCGGAAGTGCGTTTATCGCGTGATTTAATAGACCTCTACCTATTTTCGTTGACATTCGCTGCAATCCTTTATCAACGGCGCTGGACCGTCAATGTGCGTTTGCTGCCACGGTTGATTATAATGCTGCATGCATCGACGATATTGCTGAACCTCCGAATCAACCTTTATGTGTTCCGGAAGCTTGTCCCACAATAGCTGCACGTAGTGACCAAAGTTTTGCAACAAAAGTGCTTTCGGCACAAACTGCAACTGCTCGGCGGTAAGCGTGAGAATATCTCTCTTGTCCGTCAAAAGAAGAAACATTTTCAAGACTGTGTGATTTCACTTCGATGCACCTATATATATATATAGGCAGGCGTTCGATCCAATCGGGAGTATAAAAATGAGATTCGTGCGACAACCTTTGACGATACGCGTGACGAATTGCGACGACAGATTACGATCGATGGGGGACAACGCGGAGATGCGCAGACACGGTACGATGCTACCGACTACTATACGCGCGATCGTTTACGGCCCTTCGAATTGCGGTAAAACCAACGTTCTGATAAGCCTACTGGAAAGTCCGCACGGTGTACGTTTCGAGAACGTGTACGTGTACTCGAAGTCGCTGCAACAGCCGAAATATCAGTATCTGGAGAATTTGTTGACGTCGATCGACGAAATCGGCTACTTTACGTTCTCCAATAACAGTGACGTTATTCCACCGAGCGAGGCACGTCCAAACTCGATTTTCGTCTTCGATGATGTGGCGTGTGACAAGCAAGATACGATAAGAGAGTACTTTTCAATGGGACGCCATTCGAACGTCGACTGCTTCTATCTCTGTCAGACGTACGCGAGAATACCAAAACATCTTATACGCGACAACGCGAACCTGCTGATCATGTTTAAGCAGGACGGTACCAACTTGAAACATGTGTACAACGATCATGTGAATACCGATATGTCGTACGAGGATTTCAGTGAATTATGTCGTACTTGTTGGCAGCAAAAGTATGGATTTCTAGTGATAGACAAGGACAGCTCGCTTACGAACGGGCGATACAGAACAGGATTTAACGTGTTCGCGATTCCACAAAACGATTAGTCGTTGCCCGATACTCTGTCGAGAGGGGTGAAACGCGAGCGCTCGACACTCTACCGACATGGCTGAGAGCGATAATATTCGCGAGCGTGAAAAGATTGAGAGGAAGATTGCGAAAACGAGTGAATCGATCCGCAAGAAACATCGCGCTTTGAAGACCGGTAAGATCGATGACGATATCGCGGTCAAGACCCACTTTAAGCCTATTATCGAACCGCTACAAAAGATCGTCGACTCGAGCCTGATTGCGGTGAAAAACGAGCCGGAAAGTAACGCTGACGCGAAGATTAAGACGTTACCCATCAAGCGGCATGAGGAGGAGGAGGAAGAGGATGAGGAGGAGGAGGATGTGACACCGAAAAAGAGGAAACGATTGAACGCGAATTGCTCATCGATGTCGCGTACATCTGATCGATCGAAACAATCGGACGCTTTATTGGATGAACCACCGATAACCTCTACACCGTTCGCGACAACGAGAATCGTACAACCTATGATACCCGAAACACGTGCAAACGATGTTTTTGAAACAACGGGCAACTCGCTCGAAACATCGTTTGTTCGAAACAGGTTACAAACGTCGGAAGGTCAAGAAATGTTGCGAAAGCACTTGGGGCCACTGGGACAAGAGTACATGAGCACTCTCCTCGGTGGCGATGAAAAAAAAGAGATCGATCACGTGTACGGTGTCTATTTCGACAAGGATGAAATGCTGCTCGGTAACAAACGATTCGACATCGACAAAGATGACTCTATAATTATAGACAAAGTGAGGTACATTGGCACACCTGGATTATACGAGTTGATTTTCAAGAGAATTCCCGATGACATTATTTACACGGAGGACGATATGCAAAAATAAAAAAGCATATTATTGGTGACGAACGCGCATAAACGCAATTATGATGCGCAAGGTCAATTAAGAAGCAACAGGGGATACAAGTACAAACAAATAATCGCACCGTTGATGTCGATCGAACCGAAAAAGAAAATATCTGGAAAGGGAGTATCCATGCCTCGCGCAATGACGCTAACCGACAATAAGATCGATTACGTGCACTGGGACGACCCCAACGAGTTAGTGGGTCGCCTACGATTGCTCGACGCTTCGCGCCATGCTGGTCACAACGCTCACGACAACGAGATCCTGTCGATCATCGAGGAACTTCGCGAAGTTGGCATTATTATAAATTAAACGGTGTCTCGACAAAATTAATCAGTCGATCAGCGTCACTCGCATCGAAAAAAATGCCTATCAACAAGTTTGGATTATTCGAACAGAGAAATGATGCAACCGACACATGCGATCATAGATTGGTAAGAAGTTACGTGCGCGAAAACGCTCTGTGTCGCGTCGCTACGGACTATGATGCGAGATCGCGCAAGATTCGCCGTGTAGCGCAACCTGAAGCTGATACTGATGCCGTCAACAAACTGTACCTGGAGGAATGCATTAAAACGTTGAGGCATCAACAGAAAGAATTAGATGAGAGGCTGACTGCGCTTGAGAAGGACGTGCGAGCGTTACAGACTGCGATAAACGAGCTTCGACGTGCGGCTAACTCAGAAACGACTATCAACCTGAATGAGTAGCAGTGAACGGGTTAGGAGCGGCTATCGAACGGTTATCGAACATCTACGAAGGGCTATCGAACGACTACGAACAATTATCGAACAGCTACGAAGGGTTATCGAACTGCTATCTAACTACAATGAGTGGTAGTGAACGACCTAGCAACAGCTGCGAACGGCCTAGCAATAGCTGCGAACGAGGCTACCAACATCTCAAGCAGGGCTGCGAACGAGGCTACGAACAAGTCATCGACGGCTACATGCGAGGCTACAAACAACTCAGGAACGGTTGCGAACGGGTTAGAAACGGCTACGAACGGGTCAGGAACGGTTACGAACGGGTCAGAAACGACTGTGAACAAGGCTGCGAACGGGTCAAGAACGATTTTCGAATAGGTCAAGAACGGAAGTGAACAATACATGAACGGCTCAAGAACGGCTATCGAATGGTAGCGGATGATCAAGAACGGATCAAGAACGGGTAAAGAACGGCTACGAACGGATCAAGAACGGGTAAAGAACGGGTAAAGAACGGCTATCAAACGGAAATGAGTGATAAAATGAACAATGACAACAAACGGCGATCGAGAAAAACCGGTGAAGTGAAAAAACAACATAGTTTAGAGAAACGGCAGTTGGTGAACGAACTGCATGCACCGGCGAGAAAAAATTTTCCCCGAAGACACGTCATAGTGCGGGGATACGATGACCTGTGGCAAGCTGACATCGTCGAGATGCGTCCGTATTCCCGTTTCAACAGAGGTTACCACTACATACTCACCGTCATCGATGTGTTGAGCAAGCACGCTTGGACTGTACCACTCAAGAGTAAAGATGCAAGCGAGACAGCTGACGCTATCACCGAGATAATTCGAGACAGCAAGAGATGCCCGAGAAACATACAAACCGATATGGGGAAAGAATTTTACAACGCTGACGTGCAACGGCTTATGCGGAAACATGACATCAATCACTATTCCACATATTCGGTGTTGAAGGCATCGGTCGTCGAGCGATTCAATCGCACACTGAAGAACGATATGTGGAAGATGTTTACGCTAAACGGAACTTACAAGTGGATCGACGCGTTGCCGCGACTCGTATCGGATTACAACGCGCGCAAGCATCGAACGATCGGCATGCGACCCGTCGACGTTACCCCCGCGATCGCTGAACGACTCTTGGCTACCGTGTACAATCGCGTAAATATTGCGGGTCTGGCAAAGTTCAAAGTAGGTGACCCGGTACGCGTTAGCAAGTACAAGACACTTTTCGAGAAAGGTTACACGCCAAATTGGACAACCGAGGTGTTTAAGATTGTTAAAGTGCAGCATACTAATCCCGCAAGCTATCTACTCGAGGATTATCGTAAAAAATCTGTCGCTGGAGCGTTCTACGAGCACGAGTTGCATCGCGCGAATTATCCGGATGTGTATCTCGTGGAGAAAGTATTGCGCAGAAGAGGTGACAAAGTTTACGTGAAATGGCTGGGATTTGGCAATTCGCACAATTCTTGGATGCATAAAGACAATGTGATTTAATTCATACAGATTGTATTTATTTTTTAATTTATGGAAAAAATATACAATGTGTACAACATATATATAAAGTATTTGAAATATGAAGATATACAAAATCTTTATTAATACATCCTGTCCAATAATCGTTACAATATATGAAATATGAAATACAAAATAATCTTTATTAATATATCCTATCCAATAATCGTTACAATATATGAAATATGAAAATAATCTTTATTAATATTCTATCTTTATTAATATTACACACACATTACATTATAATATATTAAACACACACACAAACACATTACATTATATTACATCATATTACATTTACAACGTAAATATAATATGATGTAATATAATGTAATGTATTTATTGTAATTACATTTATATCTTATAGTGTCCCCATGGTAATGTGTCGGTCGAATCAGGTACGATATACCGCTTGTCGTCGTACGGACTCAGAGCAATTTTCGTTTCGCGAATGGTGTATACTTTATGCAGTTTTGATCTTATACAAGACTGCTGTCGCGTCATTTCAATTACGTCATTCAGGCACTGTGTATAATCGTCAAATGTTATCGTTCTCGCGACAATGTTACTCTTAACACCTTTTAATTTTTTTGTATCAGTTTTACCATTTACTCGCAAAGCGTACATTTTTGCTCTGAGCCCTACAAATTCGGTCATTACCTCACCGTTATTTTCATCCTTCATTAGACCCGGTACTTTTTTATTCACAAGCGGTATACCGTACGCATTATCCGCAGCGTAATCGCTTGTATCAAATTTGACAATATCTTGTTTCAAATTTTCATATACGTCTTCGCATTTAATATGGTATATTAGACTATCTGTGTCGGTGTACATTATCCGACATTTGTCACGATACAGCGGTAACATATACGCGTGATGAAATTCATACAAACATGTTTTGGAAATATCGAGTATGCACATGCCGACATAGACTGGTTTATAGAATTTCACTTCAAGTCTCCGTAATTCTACGGCAATTAAATTTTCTGAACAGACGCTTCTACTGTGAAAATTTGGTGTCGCTATCATTGCCTCTGCTCCGTATCGTCCGTCCCACTTTGTCAATAATTTTACATCGACACGATTACGCACATTTTCCATTGTTTTTCCAAATACCGCATTATTCATCAATTTATATAAATTTTTTTCAAAATCATTTTTAGCCAGTGTTCTAAATCGTGTGTTATGTTCAATGTAACCGCGGAGCCATGTGGATTGAGCGAATTGTAATACGCGATGTATTTTTGTAACGCGAAGACCGTAACGCGTACATTGCTGCAGGTTGCGATAATGTATGACGTAACACTTCTTATCATACAGAGTCGCGAGGAGCTTGGCCTCCCGCTTACCAGGTGGCTTGTCGCGTGTTGGGCAAAACGGCAGGTCAGTGTGCGTGTCGTGAAGATGCTGCGGATATTCTAAATCTACTTCGAGGATATAGCCTATATGCGAATCGGGAGCGATAGATGATATGTCAAAATTAGATATGTTGTCGACCCATCGAAAATCGGCATAAGGCAATGGCTGACACATTGCCCATCCGTACAAATTATTTACATCATAATACATAAGATACGATGATGGTTTCGATGGGTCGTATGATTGCATGTACTTGTTATTAGCGTGCGCATATCTGTTTGAACATTGACTCAGTCCACCGCGTATACCGCGTTCGATAAACATGACCATATCGATGTCTGTAAGTAATTCGAACGTAATTTTCGTATGTTTTAGCATAGCATCCCACGTGTATCCGGGAAGAGTATAGTAATACGCGGGGTCAAGACCATAACTTTTAATACAACTATCGCGGAAATTCTCAAAAATATCTGCTAATAACAAGACATCAATTTTTAAATACAGATCGCTATACTTGCCTAGCGTTTGAATGGAGAATCGTGGCCAAACATTCTCGGCGTGGGCGTAATCGCTCTCGGATACTGTGTCATCGGTCAAGGAACTGTAAAATGATTCGCGCGGTGGTAAACTCGTATCCTGCAACCTATCGACACAGTCAATATATTCGTACGGAAAGACGCCCTTCCGTGTTAATAAATTGAAATCTTCTGTCGATAAATTTTGAAATTGCGATTTTAAAATTTGGAGTTTATCTTTATTCAAAAACGATGCTAATTTGTCAAGACTGGCTGTAAGAAATTTATACGAATCTATGAAACGTAATTTAATTTGATTCTTATCGTCTACAAGTTTAACATATTTTGTGAATGAAATATATTTTTCTTTCGTTATCGGTAGTAATTCGATATGCCCTTCGAACGCTGCAGCTATTTCCTTGATAATAAAATGCGCGTCATAACCGGATAAATTGTGAAATACTATTGGAATAAAAAATGATTCTTTATAATTTAGATTACAATTTGAGTGTGCGGGAACCCTGTATCGTCCAGTCAGATGGCAATGATCGCGTACGCGTGTATCGTCTTGCTCGAACGGTTTTTCACAAATGTGACAATGCTTCGCGCTGTGAAATTTTTCCCACTCATCCGATGTCAAATTTGCCATTGGGACACTTGTCGTTAAAATATTTTTTACACGCAGTGCTAAATTTTTTAATTCTTCAGCGAACCACGAAACGCAATCGACGCTATGACAAGAATAATACGCGGATAACGAATCGTCGTACGAACAATGTACATAATACCCGACGCTAAATACCTCGTGATGTTGGTATAAATTTTTTTCTTCCTCCTCCTTATCCGTCTTCGCCAAAATGCATTCCAAGTCGGCATATACGATGAATGGAAGCCGCTCTTTCCGATTAAAGTTGTTGAACGCGAGCCACTTGTTCTCATCGCTCGGTAACCGGATAGCGCAGTCGTTCATCTGCCCACAGTCAACCATGTGTGACTGCAACTTTTCTTTGTATCCGAAATAGTGCAAACATCTGCAAAAAAAAATCACAATTTTATCTTTTATTCAAAGATTTTTAGAATTTATATATTACATTCTTATTAAAATATACATACCGATCACAGATATATTTCATGCATTTATTTTTGCTCAATTGTGAGCTGACAAGCCGTGATAGATTCTTGATCCACACGAAATGTCCAACGCTGTTGTCTCGCGGATCTTGCACGTATAGCAGGTTGACATGCTTTTCTTTCTTCTCTTCACCGAGATGTATCGGGACAATGTTATTCTCTTTTTCAATACTATATACATTTATCGAAATGTTATTTACACGTTCAAATTTTTTAATTTGATTAACAGTCACTGGAAACTCAATGTTCTGGAAATTCAGCACTGTTGTATAATGTGGGTACGATGATTCCCGTTCCGCGTGACATTCAGCGGAGTAGAGAGCAGCGACCACCGCCCACGCGAAACACGCATTGTCTTTAGATTGCACGTTTATCACCGCTCTTTTCATCGTTATTTCTCGCGGTAATTTAATATAGCATCCCGCGTGCATTGGATTATATTTGTTTATATTAATAATTAAATCGATTATTCGCGACAAAGTCCACCCGCTTTCGCGTTCCTGGAATTCTTCGAGCGATGTTAGAGTGGGCTCGATGACGCGGCGCTCGTACCACTCGCGTAAATCAGATGTGCGAAAGAGTTCATAGTTTCTCGTATTGATACTTTTGTCGGCGCTCTTATCACCCGACACAAACTCACCATTAAACACAGTGTTCACTTTGACATTAATGTGTTCTTGCATCACTTTCTGCACGTGTTCGAGCACAATGTCTTTAGCATTCTCGAGAAATTGTCGAGGTTCGATGTAATTATTGTTTATTACCGCACCGGTTAGTATACGGTTCTCGAACGCGGTATCGATCTCCCGCCAAACGAGTCTTCCCGCGTTATTGTCACCACTGTAATTACCACCACTAGGTATAAACCTTGTCTGCAATCGAATCTTTGCATTCTCGAGTCGCGCGATTCTAGCAACCAAAGATTGTCTATTTCCGATCGAGAGTCGCGGACGCTTGACACGGCTGCGTTCTTCGAGCTGTTCGATAAACTCTTCGCAACGCTGCAGCCATGCAAAATATTCACTCAAGGTAGTGACTTGGTGGGACAGCAGGTCGCGTTCGTTCTGTTCGATGTTTTCCATGTTTTTTTTTTCTTTTTTTTCTACTTTTATTCCGTACAAACTGGGCACATATTACACGACATTATTATATACAATGAATCCCTACAATTTGCACAGTATCGACCATCCACTGCATCGTATAATTTAATCACATGCTTCCGAACAGCATACATGTGCTCGAAGTCTTGAATAGAGATCATACACGAAGCACATAAAGCTAAAGCACCACCCGTTGAATAGTAAAAGTATATGGCGCAAACTTTTGTACGTCCATTTAGCGCAAGGATTTGCGAATTAGGCACTATCTTATCGTCATAATCTGTAAGGTCCTCACTGCGATCACTAATATAATCACTGTCATCTGACAACGCGTGATCTTCGTCAGACGACTCATCCGATATTGCTTCGAAATTATTAATTTCCATTCTTCACCCAAGCAACACTTTCAGACACTACAAAGTAACCGCTATACTTTTTCACCGATGCATGCACTTTCAAATCATGTACTATGGTTTGACGCGCTTTCAAAACATGTACTAAGATTTGACGCGCTTCCATCCACCTTATATTTCATCTAATCTTTACTTCTCTCTGTATTTATATGATGTGTATCGAGCGTTTTATCTCAGAAAAATAATCTCCATCCCTTATCGCTGGATTTTTTGCCGCTGGAGAGGGGGGGGGGCAGAGGAGCAAGGGCACAAAGCTGCCGAACATCGGCGCTGATACGTCTACATAAAAATTAAACTAAACATTTATATTAATATTAAAAATGCTTATTTCATTTTTTAGAAAATAATTCCTCTCATCTCTCTCTCCTCCTCCTCTCGTCTCTCTCCTCCTCTTCTCGTCTCTCTCCTCCTCTCCTTCGCGCTATCTCTCTCGCGTTCTCTCTCTCACGCGACGAGTGCGGCCCGCTGAGAGATAAATCGGACGGGAAAATAATCATAAAGTTAGGGTACTGCGCGAAGATCCTGCGCTACCTGCAAAACATGGTTTGTTTTTTTTCTTCTCTAGTTTTCATCTCTTTCTGATATACATCCCTACTTTAAAATCTTTTTTCCGAGAGGATGTCCACTCATTGTGCTCTCACAAAGTCTCAAACCGTTGCACAGTGCAGTTAGAGAATAAAAGTGCTTAAAATGTTCTCACCAAGATATATCAATTTCGTCTTCAGTTTGCTGAATAATCGCGTAAGTATTATCGTGTGTTTTGACATATATATTTTATATTTATATAATAATTATATTTATATAATAATTATATTTATATAATAATTATGTTATTTTAGTTGGTGGAGGATGTTGAACATCACATATATCTCCATCGGCGGTATGTGAGATGGTGTCGCCGCTGTGAGCGGAATAATATCGACACCCTATGGGGTGACAGCACAGAGGATCGAGAATATTGTGATAAATATCCATGGACTTATATTGACGTCTTTAGTCTTAAAAAACTGTTCGGCCTCGAGCCGTATGATGAGGAGGAAAATTGGAACTGTAAGTATTCTTTTAAATTTATATGAAATTAATTAATTTAAATTTTATTCAATATTAATGAGAATTTTTGTTACAGAGGTCCCACCCTCGGAATATTTTTATATTTTATATTATATATTTTTTTATACTTTATTATATATATATTTTTTTTTATACTTTATTATTAAGACACACACACACACACATTGTAATAAACACACCCACATTTTTTAAATAAAACAATTATTATAATATAAAAATGGTTCATTCTCTTGTTCCACTCTCCTATCCTTCTCCTTGCGAAGACTTTTGTTTAAACCTACGAAAACCTATGCCCTGACACGTTCGTCGATAACCGCAGCGTCGGACCCAAGATCCCTCATAAATTTTCATAAAAAATATCAAAAAAAAAGATAATTCCATCTATTTGTTTACGAACGGTCGAATATCATGTTCAGGACCCCCCCCCCCTACCTTTCGTCGAAACCGAGCGTCCCCCGCCCGCATGACGTCAGCCCCCGCGCCTCAGAGATACCCCCGCACCCCGCTCTCCCCTCGGAGGACCTGGATTAGAATCCGTCAATAATACCTACTGACGTTGTGATCGTTGATTTTTAAGGTTGAGATATCCTGTTGATAAATATATATTGTATAACTTGTAAGTGTACTATCCCGACGAATCGCTTGAAAAAATACAGGGTGTCCCAGAATGATGGGGACTAATCTCGTGTGCAGATAGAGCGGACTGAACTGTGTCGAAAAGTCCTCTAGCATTTTGCAATATTCGCAATAGTTAATGAATTATTAATGATTAAAAATCGCCGTATTAGCCCGGCCTACCGCCAAATGCAAGCGCGCGGCGAGATGCGGCCGCCCAGCGATCGTGGTTGCTAGGCGCGCGGGGAATTGTTTATTACAGGCGGCGAGGTGCTGCACACAGAAAAATATTATTCTATTGTTAAGAAAAATGATTATTCAGTTTACTTTTCTTCTCTTAAATAACAGTTATCTTTATAGTCTTAAAATAGACTTATCACAAATTTTAGAAAAACTCATTATCATGTACTAAAAAAAAGTAAATATTTTCTTTTGAAAAATATTATAAAATTGTATAGAAGAAAAGTCAGATTTGGTTAATTTGAATATTTTTGATTGAATTTAATATTCTTGATTGAAGTATTAAACTTATTAGGATTCAGAATACATATTTTGAATAAATTTGATGCTTATGATGAACTTATGATAGATTTGCGGATATATGAACTTATGAAATACTTGAAACAAGTAATATTTATTTAAATACAGTATGTATTTTTCTGTGTGATATTACTTGTTTTAAGTATTTCATAAGTTCATATATCCGCAAATCTATCATAAGTTTATCATAAGCATCAAATTTATTCAAAATGTTTATTCGGAATCCTAATAAGTTTAATACTTCAATCAAGAATATTAAATTCAATCAAAAATATTCTAATTAACCAAATTTGACTTTTCTTCTATACAATTTTATAATATTCTTCAAAAGAAAATATTTACTTTTTTTGTGTACATGATAATGAGTTATTCTAAAATTTGTGATGAGTATATTTTAAGACTATTATCAAGAAAATATTTTTTGTTAAAGATAACTGTTACTTAAGAGAAGAAAAGTAGACTGAATAATCATTTTTCTTAACAATAGAATGATATTTTTCTGTGTGTAGCACCTCGCCGCCTGTAATAAACAACTCCCCGCGCGCCTAGCAACCACCATCGCTGGGCGGCCGCATCTCGCCGCGCGCTTGCATTTGGCGGTAGGCTGGGCTAATACGGCGATATTTAATCATTAATAATTCAATAACTATTGCGAAAATTGCAAAATGGTAGAGGACTTTTCGACTCAGTTCAGTCCGCTCTATCTGCACACGAGATTAGTCTCCATCATTCTGGGACACCCTTATACATGTGCGACTAGATTGAAACTTTTGTCGCAGATGATTGGGTAAATATAAGTCGTTGAAGTAATGAAAGCAGAGTTCTAAATAGCGAAATTAATGAATATAATAGATAGATGTCTATTCTTGACATTTCAAAGCAACTTTCAACTTTATCAGATATGGATCGCTTTAAACTTATAAATGATCCAACGGAAACTGCGAATTGTTCTGCTTCGCTCACTTTGATTCATCCATTACTCGCATTTGCGTTACTGTGTATTCAACATATGTATTCAACATATGTATTTAACAAATTATTTCAAAATGTTTCAAAGTTAATATTATATGCAATGCTTTACATTATCTTTAATGAATAAATAAGATATAAATTTTTAAAATCTATAACTTGCTTATACAATATACTTTATGACTATACATAATGTTCTATTACTATTAACATATGCAGCAGAAAAGACAGAATTACAAAATTTTAGCACAACATATTTCGCTTACTGACACTGACTGAAAAATCAAAAAGAATCAAGTAACTACTAATTGATCAAATAGATAGCTGTTTTACTTGTGGATATTTTTAATTATAAATGATATGTTTAAAGATAAATAAAATTATTTGCTTCTTTAATATTCATTCTAATTTATGTTTTTACAAATAATAAAGAAAGGTGTATGTAGTGGACGGTGGCAAAAGCTTTTAGACACACTCGTAACAATCATATATATTCGTGACAGAGACACTGACATATTTGTGTAAGGCATTTGCATATTCTTCAGCTCAACAAATAATCGCTGGAAAACGATATTTGCGGATTAGAAAAATATGTGAGATAGGAGTAACTGAATCGGGGATATTTTACTTTTATAATTTACAACTAGGAACACTGTGGATGCACTGCTGTGTAATGTACTAAATAATGTATAAACCACATTTTTAAAAACCAGTTCTTATTATACTTCTGATCGAGATATCTTCTTGCATATCAAACATTTTTCTTATGTCAAACGGAAAGTTACGCAAGAATAAGTTAATAATGGCTAATAACAATTTGTAATTGTCTCTCTTTGTAAATAAGTCATGGAAAGCCTGGCTCTCTTCGATAGTTGGAATAGTTTGGTCTAATAATTCTATATTTATTAGTTTCAGATTAATTTCTTTAAGTGAACAACTCTATCTTCTAATTCTTTTTCGACGAATGCGTTTGTTATCACTGATAGTGTTTTGACAATGCTTATCTTTTAATAATAAATATGTGTTTACATCATTTTCTTCATAGAAATTTGACAAATTCCGGTATTTAAAAATCTTATTAAATTTTTTTTCTTATTGTTACATTTTTTAACGCAAATGAATTCTGGAGAGCACGAACATAAACGACTGTAAATATGTTATAATACTCGATGAAAATAAGAACATATGTGATGTATACTTATACATTGGGTAATAAATATCATATAAATTCGCATATATAGCGAGTAATAACTATTGTACGTATTATTGGCATAAAGACTTGATTGAAAGCCAATTTGAAGTTCCATTGAATCAATCTTCTACTTCAATATTTAATAATCGTTACGCGACAACTTATTTTAACTCAAATGTTCTGATGTTCTATATTGATTCCGTTAAATAAAAAATAATTCACTGTAAATTTTTATAGAAAAATTAATAAATATAAATATAAATATTTAGAGAACTAAAGATGTTTTAGAAATTGCAGAAGAATTATGTAAATATGTAAAAGTGTCACATATTTGTTTATCAATGTATCAGAGAATAAACGGAATCAACGGAATCAATAATGTTAAAAATTCTTGATGTTAAATACAACAATTACAACAACACATGTTACGTTTAAGTTATAATATACCGTTACAATTACAAGATAATTTTGAACTATACAGGGTGTCCGGTAATTGAAGGATCACCCGTCGTGTGCAGGTAGAGCGAGTTAAACCGAGTAGAAAAGTCCTGTACCATTTTGCAATCTTTGCAATAATTAATGAGAAATGAATTAAACAAGATCGGCCAATCCGCGCGAGTTCAAGCGCGCGGCGAGAAGAGACTTCCCACTGTTATGTGATACTACGCGCGCGGCGTAAACAAATAGCTTAATGTTTACGCGGTTGCTCGGCGCACGACAAAGCGGGGAGGAGCACTTTACAAAGGACAATGGCTATGTACGAGCGACGAAAAAAGCTGGACCCCCGCGTGGGCTGTCTCTTCTCGCCGCGTGCTTGAACTCACACGGATTGGCCGATCTTGTTTAATTCATTTCTCATTAATTATTGCAAAGATTGCAAAATGGTACAGGACTTTTCTACTCGGTTTAACTCGCTCTACCTGCACACGACGGGTGATCCTTCAATTACCGGACACCCTGTATAACATCGATTTTCAAATGGGTGATGAAAAATCAACACATCAACTTTATATATACAGGGTGTCCGGTATCAAACGGACCAACGCTCGTGAGCAGGTAGAGCGCAGTAAACTGAAAAGAAAAGTCCTGTACCATTTTGTTAAATTCGCAATAGTTATACAAATAAGCCATACCTTACATGTCTACCGATTCCGGCCTACCGTTTCCCACGCGCTCATTAGCTCAGATATTTTAATTAATAACGCAATAACTATTGCCAATTTAACAAAATGGTACAGGACTTTTCTTTTCAGTTTACTGCGCTCTACCTGCTCACGAGCATTGGTCCGTTTGATACCGGACACCCTGTATACATATATTTTATAGCATCATAACTCTTTAGGTACGTATTATACAGTTTTAATTACACAAGTCATCCATTATTTCTGCAATATTTAGCATTCAATTTTCTTCACGAAGAAAATCTCTTATTTGCGTGTAGTTTATATCCATATGAAAATACTTTTCCTGAAGACTTACACGATTCTCCAGATTTTCCGACGAAGCAGCTCTCGTTAGCATTAACACTTTTAATAAAATACATAATGTTTTTAACATTTCTAACATAATAAATTTCTTCTTTTGAGGATGTTTGCACTCGATCGGCTTCCACGCGATTCTCGATCAGTGTCCAACAGCTATCAATGTTTTATGCTCAATGATTCAGTCACACTTTAAATAATCGAATCGACGTCCCTTTACGTCTCTTGATAGATTCCTTGTAACACGCCGAGTTTGTGTGCGTGCGTATGTATGTATAAATTACGAGCTAACTTTGAATGTTATTTTTTAAGACTCTTTCTCATGATCGATTCTTATGATCTATTTTTATCATCAAATTATGAGACTGCTGATGAATCAATTATTAGTGTATTTTCCTCGATTAAATCTAATACAAAGTAATGCGTTCTATTGTATCAAAGATTGTAATACACATGTAATCAATCTTCTTTCTAACTTTTCAAAATATTCAAGTAGAAAATCGATCAAATCATAAAAAACGGATGACGTTTTATTTAACATTATAATCATACAGTATAAAGATAAACTTTAAATATTCTTACAGTTAAGAATTTTAAGACTCTCATTGTCAGTATGAAATATAACATCAAATTTTAACGGGCTAAATAAGAGCCGAAAATTAATTTTTAGAAAATTAATTTTTCTTTGAAACTGGTTCGTTGTGCACAGGGCACATATTTTTCTTGGTTCGATACTAAGACAGTAGGGGAATAGTGCGGGTTCTAACCCTGGTCCTCTGAGGGGGGTTGAGGGGAAGGGGGGTATCCGTGGGCGCGGTGGAATGACGTTAGAGGTGGGTGGGGGTATCAGTGGACGCATGGAACGACGTCGGGGGGGGGGGATCTATTAACGCGGCGGAAAGACGTCAGAGGGGTGGGAGGGGAATGACATCGAGGGATGGTCTATTGACGCGGGGAATGATGTCACGGGGGGGGGGGGTGTTAGCGTTACATCCGTGTGGTCCGCGGGGAGAGGGGAAGATGTTAGACCGCGTATGGTAGACGTGGGGTCCGTGTGGAAGAGGGAGGGGGATAACCGTGAGCTGTAGGACTGAGATGGATCTTGAGGGGTCCGTGGGGAGAGGGAAGGTATAAGACCGCAAAGGAGATATGAATAAAGGAAAAGGAGAGAGATAAATAGATAATATAAATATATTTAAACTTTTAATTATTTAGCTTATATAGAAATTATGTTGATTAGTTTAATTAATAATTGAGAATACGTTTAATATTATAGAGACAATTTAGGAAATTAATATTTGTGTGAGAGAGGTAACACGAGACGTCTACGAGAGATAACACGAGATAGCGCGTTCTCGAGAGAGCGGCGTTCGCGTGAGAGCGGCGTTCGCGTGAGAGACCGATAGCGCGAGAGAGAGCGGCTTTAGCGTGAGAGAGAGAGATATAATGAGCGGCATATTCAAGGGAAAAGGAGAAGAGAGACATATTTTATTTTATTTTTACTGTTTTTTTTCTTTTTTTTAAATGTTTTTTCTTTTTATTTATTTTCGGTTTTTTCTTTAATTTTTTTCTATTTTTTATTTATTATTTTTTCATGTTTTTTTCTTTTCTTTTCTTTATCTTATAGAACTAAGGAGGTGAAATAATTTTTTTAAAAATCAAATATTCATAATATTAAAATAAACATTTATTCAATAAATGTGTGTGTGTTTCTTAAAAATAATAGGAATATAAAAAATTAAAATATGCAAAATATAAAAATATATATAAAAGATAAAAATATAAAGTGTATATAAGAATATAATAAGAAATATAAAATATGAAAAGCTACCAATATAGATATAAAATATATCTGTATAATAAAATATATAATCTAAGGTGTCGAGGGGGAGGGGGAGAAGCCTCTCTCTGTTGAGAGGGAGGAGCATCCTTCTGTTGAGGGGGAGGAGCTTCCTTCTGCTGAAACAAAAAAAAACAAACAAATTTATGAGTATTTTTAAGTTATAACACACTAATTTTATATACATTTGAAAGAATGCTCACCATTATTCCGCGGATGCTGCAAATAACCGAGAACGAGCTGTTGTTTAGAACCTCGATTGAGTTCTGTTCCATAAAACTTCTGAGTCCGCCAGCATAATATGTCGAATGGAGCACTATCAAAATTTCCAAAAAGACCACCTTCTAGTTCTTTCGTGATTGATTTCGTCAAATCGATCTCTCGACCGCGTATTGCTTGCACGATGGAATTTACTGGAGTGTTTGTTGATAGCGCTGGAACACACACACCTGCACGTATGAGACGTTTAAATACCCAAAGTCTTAAATAATTGAGACGTTCGATTCGAGCCTCCAACCCCTCTTTAGTCAACTTCCAAGGTCCTTGTGGATCGGGAATTTTGTTTTCTAACAACGAAACACAATAATCATAGTCCATCACCCAGTAAGCAGAGTCCTCTCTCACTACATGAGCGGATCGAAGCCACAGAAAATTCTCCAAATCCATAATTTTTCTATCCATTTTTCAGTCTATGACATTCGTACAGATAAAAAGTTTATGGTATACAAATTGGACATATATTGCACGGCATTATCTGATGCAATGTAAATCTACACTCACTGCAAAACTGTCCGAGAATTAAACCGTAACACGCCGTTTCATGTATTCGCACCGCACTAAAATTTGGATATAGTTCTCCAATACGAATAAAACACGCGGTACAAAACTTGTAGTCTCCAGTTTTATAATAAAAATATATACTGCACATTTTCTTTATTTCATTTACAGAAATAATGTCAGCCTGGTCTAATACGCGATGAGTTTCTTCCACATATTCGTTATCGGAATCGCTATTATAGTCCGAATCCTCTAACGCCTCAAGTATGTTGCCCCATTCTTCATCAGAATCAGCGATCACCATAACTTTATGATCCAGCACATCTTCATCGTCCGAATGTTCAATCACCATAACATCATCATCCGAATCTTCAATCACTATAACATCTTCATCTTCTTCCATAGTTGTACACAAACAGTAAACAGTAAGCTTTTACACTCTTCGCACGAACGTATACGATTTGAGAAGAACGTAGACTGTATAATGTTGCACACTCTCCTCTCGATTATATATTTTAATTCTACATCTCTTGTCTCCTTCTAACTGGAGTATCATCTAACTCATCATTTTTCTACATCTCAAGCAGGAGCTTAAAGTTTTGCTGATTATGCACACGCATATTATACTATTTTATATTCATAAAGAACGGGGAAATGATTAATAAAATTCACAATTTAAATTTGTAAAAATAATTTGTTTATTACAAGAATCGTGAAGAATATCATTTACAGCATTTGATAATAATTCACAATCTATGAGTGATTCGCTGTCAAACGTATCACTTTCGCATATCACTTTTGCAGCATTACATACATCTGTGATGTTATTATGTTGTAAAATAGTTGCAAATTTTTAAAATTTTTCATTAACACTATACATATTTTCGAATAGCCATAAATACATATGACGTATACAATTTTCAAAATCGAATAAATGTAGTAAAGTCGATGGTTTCATATACAAAGAATTATTAGATAATGTCATTTTTATAATTTTTGAGTTAAACATTTTAACAACTTCAAATGCAATATCTTGAATCCATAATGGAGTTTCAGCCGATTGTAATCGTTCAATGTCAGCTCGTTTCTGCATTAACGATTTCCACATATCAAAAGACAACACTATTTGATTGCCTCGATTATCACCAAGTACTAATTCCACATATGATACAGTTCCGACGCTGATTCCAATCTCTAAATATTTATACGATGTAGGAGTTAAGGCATATCTTCTTCCGAGTATACGAACAGCACGACGATTCTCGGATGAAATGCTATAGAAAATATTTTTAATAAATTATAAGGAAAATATAAATATTTTAATAAATTATAAGGAAAATATAAAAAATAAATAATTATATGGAATATACAATGCTTTATCAAAACTTACTTGTTAGATTTCTTCGAGTAAATTGTACTATCCTGAATCGGAACGTAGTAATTCATGCTGCTTCCTTCAGTGGAGTACATATTAACCTTTCAAACAAGCGGCTGATACAAAACTAAATTATTTTATATTGCATAAAATGCTCCAATGTTGCAAGTTGCAATGTGGAGGGAATTATTGCTGATGTATTATTCAAGCGCCTCTGATGTACGACTACTATTCGTGGAGGAGATTATTGTTGATGTGTTATATTCAAGCGCCGATGTACGGCTGCTATTTGTGATGAAATCATACCAGAATGTTCGATCAAAAATGTACGTGTCAAACCGTAAGAAAAAGAATTAGCGAAAAAAGCAACGTAATCTAAATTTTTCACGCGCCTATGTACGGCTGCATGTAATTTTAAACTTTTGACTTTGAGATGTCAGTCTATAAAATTTAAGCAAAAATGTGATGCAATCTAAATTTTTCACGCGCCAATGTACGGCTACGTGTAATGTGAAACTTTTGACTTTGAGATAATATTGTCTGAAAACATGTGAAAAAAAATATCAAATATGCGCTAACAGTACAGCTGCATGTAATTTTAAACTTTTGACTTTGAGATGGTATCATCTCTAAAATGCAAGAATCAATCTGATGAAAACGTACGACAAACCGCGAAATAAAGATTTAGCTGAAATGTGATACGAGACGCTTCAGTACAAGAGATATATAATCATGATAAAGAGACACATTATGTCAGTATTTTCATCCGAGGTTCCGAGATAACAGTCATCAAGATCTTGTTAGTTTTGGAAATATGGAAGAACAAAATTTGTGTGAGCAAGCAGCTCTAGTGAATTCGGTTAGTATAGTAGAAGAGTACGTTGCATGGGAGGCGCAATGTGATGCATGTATCGAGTCGCTGGAAGATCAAAGTCGAATCAAACGTCCACGATTATCGATTGGAAATCGACAATCACTGGTTGCCCGAATCGCACGACTCGAAGGTCTGAAAAATTTGCTACGCAGACGCTTCGTACATGCAGGTGCCGGATGCAGTACGCGAGAAGAAGGACTCATTTGGCGTGAAATTGATACAGCGTTCGAGAGCCGCATATTGACTGGTGCGGTCATTAATTACAACCACATCGAAACTCGTCAATTTCTTGAGGATGCTAGCGGTATCGTGCTCGAGAACGTGCGAAAAGTTATGGAAAAACACATTAATGTGAAAGTTAATACAGTATTTAACGGTGAGTTTGTGGCGGGTGATAAACGCGCAAATAAATCAATCAATACGCGAAACTATGAACTCTTTCAGACATCTGATTTACACGAGTGGTACGAGCAACGCGTTGTCCACTCTAACATTACTAGAAGAATTTCAAGAACGTGATAGCGGTTGGGCACTGTCGCGGATACTCGATTTGACGGTAAATATAAATAAATATAATCCAATACATGCGGGATGCTATATTAAATTACCGCGGGAAATAACGATGAAACGAGCGGTGATAAACGTGCAATCCAAAGACAATGCGTGTTTCGCGTGGGCGGTGGTAGCTGCTCAATATCCAGCTGAAAGAAAGGCGGAACGGGAATCATCGTACCCGCATTATACAAAAGTGCTGAATCTCCAGGGCATTGAGTTTCCTGTGACTGTGGATCAAATTAAAAAGTTTGAACATGCGAACAACATTTCAATCAATGTATACACATTGATACTATGCAGTGAAGGGAACGTGGGCATTGCCCCGATATGTCTCAATGAACTGAAGAAAGACAAGCATGTCAACTTGCTGTACGTGGAAGATCCACAGGACAACAGCATTGGACATTTCGCGTGGATCAAGAATCTATCTCGACTTGTGTCATCAATTGACCGCGGGAAAACGTAAAACGTATATATGAAGCGATCGGTATGTATATTTTAATAAGAATGTAATATATAAATTCTAAAAAGAACTTTCTTTAAAAGATAAAATTCATTATTTTTTACAGATGTTTGCATTATTTCAGATCGAACGACAAGTTACAGTCACACATGGTAGACTGTCGGGAAATGAACGACTGCGCTATCCTGTTACCGAGAGATGACAAGTGGCTCACATTCAACAACTACTACAACAAAGAGCGGCTTCCATTCGTGGTGTATGCCGACTTGGAATGCATCTTAGCGAAGACAGATAAAAAGAAAAATTTATATCAACATCACGAAGTATTTAGCATAGCTTATGTACATTGCTCGTACAATAATTCATTATTATTCTCGTCGTAGTATAAATTGCGTATCATGGTTCACCAAAGAACTTAAAAATTTAGCATAAGATGTAAACACTATTTTATCAACTAATGTCCCCATGATAAATTTGACATCTGATGAGTCTGAAAAATTTCAAAGCGCAACACATTGTCATATATGTGAAGAACCATTCACGCAAGATGATATACGCATTCGCGATCATTGCCACCTCACCGGGCGGTACAGAGGTCCCGCGCATTCAAAGTGTAATCTAAATTATAAAGATTCTTTTATCATTCCAATAGTACTTCACAATTTATCCGGTTACGACACACATTTTATAATTAAAGAAATAGCTACAGCGTTCAAAGGGAGAATCGATGTACTTCCGATAACGAAAGAAAAATATATATCGTTTACAAAAAATGTTAAACTTACAGATTATAATTCCAGAAATATTAACTTGCGTTTATATCGATTCGTATAAATTTCTTACAACCAGTCTCGACAAATTGGCTTCATTTTTAAATAAAGATAAACTCTTAATTTAAAAATCGAAATTTCAAAATTTATCAACTGAAAATTTCAATTTATTAACACAGAAAGGTGTATTTCCGTACGAATATATAGACTGTTTCGAATGACTTCAAGATACATGTTTACCACCGCGCATCACCACCGCAATCATTTTACAGTTCCTTGACCGGTAACACAATATCCGAGAGCGATTACGCACACGCTGAGAATGTATGGAAGCGGTTCTCCATTCGAACGCTGGGTGAATATAGCGACTTGTATTTAAAAACTGATGTCTTGTTATTAGCAGACATTTTTAAAAATTTATGATAGCTGCATTGAAAGTTATGGACTCGACACCGCGTATTACTATACTCTCCCCGGATACACGTGGGATGCCATGTTGAAACATACAAATATTATGTTCGAATTGCTTACTGGTAATGTTTATCGAACATGGTATACGCGGTGGACTAAGCCAATGCTCCAACAGATATGCACATGCTAATAAGTACATGCAATCGTACGATCCATCGAAACCATCATCGTATCTCATGTATTTCGATGTAAATAATTTGTACGGATGGGCAATGTATCAGCCATTGCCTTATGCTGATTTTCGATGGGTCGACGATGTATCCGATTTTAACGTATCATCAATCGCGCTAGATTCACCTACAGGCTACATTCTCGAAGTAGATTTGGAATACCCACAGCATCTGCACGAGATGCACGCTGACCTACATTTGTCCGACACGTGACAAACCACCCGGTAAACGACAGGACAAGCTTCTAGCAACCTTATATGATAAAAAGCGTTACGTGATACACTACCGCAACCTGCAGCAATGTATGCAACACGGTCTTCGCGTTACAAAAATTCATCGTATATTACAATTTACGCAATCTCCGTGGCTTCGTAATTATATCGAACTTAATACACAATTTAGAACACTCGCAAAAAATGAAAAAAATTTTGAAAAAAATGTATACAAATTAATGAATAATGCAGTATTTGGTAAAACGATGGAAAACGTGCGTAATCGTGTCGATGTAAAGCTCTTAACATATTGGGGTGGAAGGTACGGTGCAGAGGCAATGATTGCGAAACCAAATTTTCATAGCAGAAGCATATTTTCGGAAAATCTTATAGCCGTCGAATTGCGCAAACGCGAGGTAAAATTTTACAAACCAATCTACGTTGGTATGTGCATACTCGACATTTCCAAAATATGTTTGTACGAGTTTCATTACGAATACATGTCACCAATGTATTGTGACAAATGTCGAGTAATGTACACCGACACAGACAGTCTCATTTATCACATCGAGTGTGAAGATTTGTACGAGAATATAAAGCGCAACGTCGACAAATTCGATACGAGTGATTATCCAGCAGACAATGCGTACGGTATACCGCTTGTAAATAAAAAGGTACCGGGTCTAATGAAAGATGAAAACAATGGTACAATAATGACTGAATTTGTAGGCCTTAGAGCAAAAACGTACGCGTTGCGAGTGGATGGTAAAAAGGACACAAAAAAGGTCAAAGGTGTCAAGAGTAACGTCGTCGCGAGAACGATAACTTTCGACAATTACACGAGGTGTTTGAGTGAAGAGATTGAAATGACACGTCAACAATCATGCATAAGATCTAAATTACATCAAGTATATACCATTCGGAAGACAAAAATTGCTCTAAGTCCATACGATAACAAGCGGTATATCGTTCCTAAAACCACTGATACATTACCATGGGGACATTATAAAATACTACTGTAAATAATAATAATAAATGTATAAAATTATGTATAGTTTTTGTAAATAATTATATATATTTTGTAAAGTATACAATTGTATATAAATAAATATTTTGTATATTAAAAGTTAAATATTTTACAATATATTAGTTTTATGTATCCAAGAGTTGTGTGATTTATCCAATCCCAACCACTTCACATAAACCTCATCACCATTTTTGCGTAGAACCGTTTCCATGAGATAAACGTCCGGATTAGCAACATGGTGTAACTCATATTCGTAGAATCCTCCAGCGATTGGATTTCCGCGCGAATCTTCTAATACATAGGTTGCGGGATTAGTTTTCTGCACTTTGACAATTTTAAACACCTCGGTGGTCCAATTTGGCGTGTAACCTTTATCAAAGATGGTCTTGAATTTACTCACGCGTGCCGAATCATCTACTTTGAATCTTGCCGGAGCTGCAATCTTTACGTTGCTGTATACCGTATTTAAAAGTTTATCAGCGATTGCGGGGTAACATCGATAGGTTTCATACCGATGGTACGATGTTTTCGCGCACTGTACTCTTCAACGAGTCGAGGTAACGCGTCGATCCATTTGTAATTTCCATTTAGCGTAAACATTTTCCACATATTGTTCTTTAAAGTACGGTTGAATCGTTCCACTATCGAGGCTTCATGAGGCTTACAGAGTACGTCGAATAATAATTAATGTTATGCTTCTTCATTAGTTTCTGCACGTTTGCGTTGTAAAATTCTTTTCCTCTGTCGGTTTGAAAATTTTTCGGACATCTTTTATCGTCTCGAATTATCTTTGCAATCGTTTCAGACATTTCATTTCCACTCTTACTTTTGAGCGCTACAGCCCACGCATACTTGCTCAACACATCGATAACTGTGAGTATGTAGTTGTGACCTTTGTTGAATCGTGCATAGAGACGCATCTCAACCACGTCCGCCTGCCACAGATCATCGTATCCGCGTACTATGACGCGTCTACGTGAAAAATTTTTTCTCGCTGGAGCATGCAATTTCTCCATGAGTTGCTGTTTTTCGGAGATCTTTTTCTTTTGTAGCATAGTTGATCGAGACATAATTCGTAATAGTCGGATAATTCATTCACGTATAGTTTTTATCTACTGTGCTGAGTCAGATGTAGTCGGCGCGCGTGTTGCATACCTAAGCATTTTCTGCATCTCATACATCATTATTCGTAGCGCTTGTATATTCGTCTCGAGCGCGATTATTATTTTCTCTAATTCTTCCTGTCGATCTTTCAAAGGCTTGACACTCGTTTCCACGTACTGTTTGTTAGAGGCATCGCTTCCGGTTGCACTACACGTCATGTATTGCGCAACCTTACCTCAAAGCCGGAGGCTGTCTGACACAGGGCGCGCACGTAATTTCTTAGTAATCCATTCCATTGATAGTATGAATTACTCGGCGGTCCTAACGATAATCCAAATTTATTAATCGACATTTCAATATCAACAATTTCGACAGAATGACTCGTATCGTTGTCGCATAGTTAATTTATAATAATGTCAGCTTCGCGAAATTCCTCGATAATTGACAATATTTCATTGTCGTGAGCATTGTCACCTGCTTGACGTGAAGCTTCCAGCAATCACAGATGATCTACCAATTCGTTTGGATCATTTCAATGCACGTAATCAATCTTATTATCGCTTAGCGTCATAGTACGCGGTACGTTTATACCTTTTCCAACATTATGACCAAAGATTAATGGCGCGATTATACATTTATACTTGTGTCCCTTGTTACCTAATACTGGATTATGCATATTGTTGCCGCGTCTATGCGCATTTGTTGTCAGTAATATACTTTTATATTTATGCAAATCATCCTCAGTGTATACTACATCGTCAGGTATTTTCTTGAAAATCAACTCATAGAGACCTGGTGTTCCCACATATTTTAATCCATTGATCAGTATATTATCGTTTTTATCAAAAACTTTGTCACCAAGCATCATACCTTCATTGCAAAATTTAACACCATATACATAATCCATATCGACATTTTTATCTTGACTCATAATAGTTGCCAAATATTTTTGTGCAAGTGGACCGAAATGATCCCACAATGAATTCTGACCTTCGGACGTTTGTAATACATGTTGAACTGACGTCACAAGCTTTTCAGGCGTGGTTTCATAAATTTCTTCGATAGATGGAGCCGTTTTTTCGTACAATATTTGACTTGGTTGAACATCTTTTATCGAAGTAGAGGTAACATTCGATAATTGTTTCTTACGTTTTAATTTATTTGGAGTAGAAGTTATTAGTGAATCGTTCAATGATGTATTTGACCGCTTTGTTCCATGCTTTGATTCTTTCTTCTCATAAGACGCATTCATTGGCTCGAATTTTGCTTCATTAGATTCCACACCAACTGTATTCTCAATAAGTTGTTTTAGAGGTTCGGTAATTGACTTAAATTGTCTTTCCAATGCGTCATCTTCCTCCATTTTACCAGTTTTCAAAGAGCGATATTTTTTTCGTATTGATTCGCTCGTTTTTGCAATCTCTCTCGCAATCTTCTCATGATCGTCATTGTCAACCTGCACCGTCGTCATGTTGTACTCTGACGAAAATTCTTCTTAGACGTTATTTGATCGATGTGTCGATAGCGACTACCCACTTTACGGTATTGCAAAATCGTTTTCTATATCGTCCATTAGTCAGAGAACTGTCTTTGTCAATTACTACGAATCCATACTTGTGTTGCCAACATTTCTGACAGAATGCCCGAAAATCGTCGTAGAACATATTGGTATTTACATGATCGTTGTACACATGTTTCAAATTTGTACCATCCTGTTTAAATAAAATCAATACATTTGCATTAACGCGTATAAGATGCTTAGGTATCTTGGCATACGTTTGACAAAGATAGAAACAGTCGACGCTCGAGTGTCATCCCATTGCAAAGTACTCTCTTATCGTATCTTGCTTGTCGCACACTACGTCATCAAAGATAAAAATGGAATTCGGAAGCGCCTCGCTCGGTGGAATAACATCGCTATTATTAGAGAATGTAAAATATCCTATTTCCTCTATCGAGGACAGCAAATTTTCCAAGTATCGATATTTCGGTTGTTGAAGCGATTTTGAGTATACGTACATGTTCTCGAAATGTACACCGTGTGGGCTTTCTATCAAACTTATCAACACGTTAGTCTTACCACAATTCGAAAGACCGCAAATGATACCGCGTATAGTATTCGGTAGTATGTTTCCATGCCTGTGTATTTCTTTCTCATCTATTAGTCGTGTTTTTCGTCAAAATTTGTCACTTTGATTATCGTTGCTTGTCGAACAAACCGCATGTTGTCTCTCGCGAGTCACAAATCAGATTTTTGAAAAAATGAATCATGGAGGACCTATTTATAGAGATGCGTCAAAGCGAAATTACTCAGTCTTGAAAATGTTTCTCCTTCTGTCGGTTAACAGTGATATTCTCGAGCTTACCTCCGAGCAGTTACAGTTTATTCCCAAGATTGTTTTAGTGCGAAACTTTGGTGACTACGTGGAACGATTGTGGTACAAGCTTCCCGAACATATAAAGGTCGATTCGGAGATTCAACAATATCGTCATTGCACGCAACATTATAATTTGCCGTGGCAACAAACACATATTGACGGTCCAACACCGTTGATAAAGAATTGTTGCGAATGTCAGCGAGAATTATAAGAGGTAGCGGCCTGTTAAATCGTGCGATAAACGCACTCCCTATCGAATTACATATTCCCGGCTATCAGTTTTGCGGACCTGGAACTCGCTTGGAAAGACGATTGGCTAGAGGTGATCAAGGCATTAATCCATTGGATGCCGCGTGTCACGAGCATGATATTGTATATTCTAGAAGCAACAACCTCGGTGAACGACACATTGCTGATAATATACTCGCTGCAAGAGCGCGAAAACGTATTACCGCGAGAGATTCGAGGTAAAAGAGCAGCTGCTACGGCTGTTTGGGCGGCAATGAAAGCAAAGACAAAATTCGGTATGGGGTTGAAGACAAAAAAGTCGTCGACAAAGAAAAAACGAATACTTCCAGTAGCGAAGTGTGGTGGTATCTTACCACTTTTACCATTATTGGGAGTTGTCGGTTCTTTGGCTGGCGGAGCAGCGGGAATCGCAAAGGCTGTGAATGATAGCGAGGCAGCGCAACGTCAGCTCGAAGAAATGCAACGTCATAATCGCACTATGGAAGGTCGTGGACTTTATCTCGCTCCATACAAGCGTGGACAGGGGTTCTCAACGATGACTAGGAAAAAAAACGTCAAAAAAAAAACGTTAAAAATGCCTGTGGGTGTAACAACTAATGTGCAATTGGAACAACTGGCAAGACGTATGCGTATACCATTCTTTAGAGGCGTTTTCATGCGCAATAATTTACCGATAAACAACATACGACGAAATGAAAGCGGTATCGTCAGTTTGAATGACGCTGATGGTCCCAGTACTCATTGGGTAGCATATGCAAAGAGGGGAGATCGAGTAATATATTTCGATAGTTTTGGAAATCTTAGACCGCCCATGGAATTGGTGCAATATTTTGAACAAAATGTGACGAAAATAGAATACAATCGCACGTCTTATCAAAATTATAATCAAAGAATTTGCGAACAATTGTGTCTACGATTTCTTCAAACGGTTGACGAAAATTTAAACCCTGACAATCCACCATCACGATTCAGTATTTGTTTGACAGTTTTCCAGCATGTCACTGACACTAACGTTGAGTGGTAAGAGTAGCGTTCTTGCTGTAAGCTACTTTCCAGCTATAGATTTAAACGATGGTGATTACGAGTTCGGTTTAACGGACTTTCAAACTTATCATACGATACCGAATGTGAATTCTTCGAATAATAAATTTTACTTTGATACCAAATAACAAGGAAATTACGATTCCTGAGGGATCATACGAATTACATGCTATAAATGAATATCTCAAACGTGCAATTTTACGATATCGACACGCTGTTGATTCCATCGATGCAGTTAATAACGTTGCGCGAGAGAATGATTTCGAAGAACAGGACGAATATCCAATAGTGCTTCGCGCTAATCATAATACGCTAAAGAGCGAAATCAAATGCGCTTATAGAATAAACTTTAGTAAACCAGACAACGTTGGATCATTGCTGGGATTCTCATCAAATCGTATATTGCAGCCTTGGAAATGGTATAAATCGGATCTACCGATAAATATTATTAACGTAAATATTATTCGTATAGAATGCAGCATGACCACTGGCGCGTACAGCAATAACAAGCGCGTACACACGATACATGAATTTTCACCGAGCGTGCCGCCATGATACAAGATATCGGAAACGCCTGCACAGATCATTTATCTACCGATCATTGCACGGAGCATTACTGATCTAACGATCCGCATTGTTGACCAAGAAGGACGATTGCTTGATTTTGATGAAGAGAGGAAATTACCGTAAGATTACACATACGACGTCGGCAATAATAACATGTGACAAATGAAATGCTTGTGCTGAACAAAACGGAGCACGTAAGAGACAATATTTTTACGAGGGACAATATTTTTGCGAGTAGACGAGTGATATCGGGTAACAATAGTAAAGTGCCCGGTTACGCTAAGAAGAAACTCAGCGCGTCGAATCGTCAATTTTTAAAATCATTAGGATTTGTGGTACGCAATACTTGAAAATATGATCGACATCTTGAATATTGGAGGTGAGCCGATCTTTGATGATCGTATCGTCAAGATTGAGAATCATACGTACAATCCGTACGCCAACACAACGCTTGGATATAGCGATGAGATACGGATATACAACATCAGGATTTGTACACGTTACCATGTGAAAGCTTTTTATATGTTGAAGGAAAATTGACGGTATGTAAAAAGGATGAAGGATCAGAGCAGGTGGTATTGGGAAACAATTGCGTTGCATTCATGTTTGATGAACTTCGATATGAACTCGATGGTGTGGAGATTGATCGCAACAGAAACGTTGGAATAACTTCCACGCTCAAAAATTATGTCTCTCTAACACCTGAGAGAGGTAAAATCTTGAAGAATGCTGCGTGGGATGTGGCACGTAATATTGTTGAATCTTACTTCAACTTTTGCGTACCGCTCAACATGCTATTGGGATTTTGTGAAGATTATAAGCGAATTGTGATTAACGCTTGTCACGAATTAATTTTGATACGTTCGCGCAATGACAATTGTCTAATTGGATATATGTCGGCGGAAGCTGAAATTGAATTGCTCAAGATACAATGGCGTATGCCATGTAATAAATAGTAAATGTATGCTCATGTAATATTAAACGAGATCAATAAACTGTCGTTGCTACGGGCGTTGGAAAGCGGACGATACTTGAATATGAGTTTTCGTTCTTGGGATCTTTACGAATTTCCTTTTTTACATAATACAACCAAGCATTCGTGGACCGTGAAAGCCGCGTTTCAGCTGGAGAAGGCGCGATATGTTATCTTTGCACTGCAAACTGGTAGAAAAAATGCTGTGTCAAAAGAGATAACCATATTCGACAACTGTCAATTAACCAACGTTAAACTCTATCTAAACTCGGAAGTTTATCCCTACGATGATTTGAATTTAGATTTTGATAAAAATAGATACGCCCTCTTGTTCGACATGTACTCTCGTTTTCGCAAATCTTATTATGGATGTGATAATGATATGGTGCTATTAAACATCACAAAGTTTTTATATTACGGTCCTTTTGCGGTTATTGATTGCTCACGACAAAACGAGTCTGTTAAAAATTCTACCTTGGAAGTGAGAATAGAGTTTGAATGCAAGGAAGATATACCGACAAATACTACCGCCTATTGTCTCATCTTTCACGATCGCGTTGTTGAATATTGTCCATTAACCAACGTAGTTCGTAAAATTGTATAGATCAGCAAATATCCCCTCCAATGTCATATAAAATTATATAAATTGAGATTCGTGACAATGGGCATCAGTTGTCTAAGACAACTTGTCTTGCAATCGTACTGTTAATCGCAATATAATCATCATGGTCGTGCCGACGTTTGTGGATCTGCAAGGTTTCATTATCGGAAGAAACTTTATCGTGAAGGAAGTAGCGATACTGAGAGATGGATCTGTTCTCTCTCACTATTTTTTTGGAAGTCCCGTACCATGGCATGTGCTTACAAAATTTGAGAAATCTCAAGCTTCATTAGACATCATCATGGATTACAATGGGAGGATGGACGTTCCGTACAGCTTTGCTCAACTTTAATTACGAAGGCTGTGATGGGTTCGACGGAAGATGAAGATGGATCATTTCCTCTCGTGTACGTTAAAGAACGTGTAAAACGAGAATGGTTGACCGATATACTTGGTGATGATACGAGAAATAGCGTCAATATTGAAACCTTGGATGCAGACTATGAAGATATCGCTTCTTTAAATAAGCTTGATGTTACGAATACTATACGTTGTGAAAAACATTTAAAAAATTGCAAAATGTATTTAAAATATTCAATTGGTGGTCGAATAATCATAACGATTCACCCCATCCTTTTAGAATAAACTATTGTTTTAAAATATATTTTTAATATCTATTATTCTCTCCTTTTCCTCTATTCTTTCCATGTATGCGAGTATCACATTTCAGTACGTGATGCTAGCCACCAGCGTCAGATTATATGTCATTGAATATTTAGTTGAAGGTCGATGGGTAGTTAATTTATTGTTTTATAGTAATTCAATGTAGTTGATTGTGGTTCGATCATGATTGATTGTTGTTCAAAGTGGTTCAATTGTGGTTGATTGTGGTTCGATTGTGGTTGATTGTTGTTCAAAGTGGTTCGAAAAGTGGTTCGATTGTGATTCAAAGTGGTTGATAATGATTGATTGTGATTGATTGTGATTCGAAAAGTGGTTGGTTGTGGTTGATTTGTTATTCAAAGTGGTTCGATTGTGGTTGATTTGCTGTTCAAAGTGATTCGATTGTGGTTCGAAAAGTGGTTGATAATGGTTCAATCATGATACAAGTAGTATGAATCGCTTCAGTAGTTTATATGTAAAAATCATTTTAAAATATTTTTTACATAATGTATAAGGCGCTTGGATGCTTTAACTGTAGAGCATTATCTGCAAAACATGCTTACTTTTGTTTTCTTATCAAGTGCTCTTTCTTATGCCCCTACTTTTTTACCGCGAGGATGTCCACCGATTGTGCTGTCATAAAGTCTTCAGCAGTGACGAAGTGAAGTTCGTGAAAAAAAAAAAAATTAAAAAGTGTACAATGGATATGTTGGGTTATATTAATGACGTGTTTAGTCTGCTGAATGATCGCGTAAGTATTATCGTGTGTATGTGTGTGTTATATATATTTATATAATAATTATTATATTATTTCAGTTGGTGGAGGATGTCGAATACCACATATATTTGCATCGGCGGTATGTGCGATGATGCCGCCGGTGCGAACGGGAGAATATCGACGCCCTATGGGGTGACACCCCGGGTTGTCAAGAGTATTGTAATAAATATCCCTATCTGGGGACATTCCATGATGTTTTCCATCTAAAAAAATTATTCGGCCTCGAGCCTTATGAGGTGGAAAATTGGAATTGTAAGTATTTTTTTAAATTTAATAATAATATATAAATTAAATTAATAATATTTGTATTTTTCTGTTACAGAAGCAACCAATGACCCCTCCACCATTATATTATATTTTTACATTTTATTATATATCATATTTTATAATCATTATTTTTTAAGAAACACATACATTTGTATAACACACGCACACACACATTTATTGAATAAATAATTATTATAATATGTAAAAACTGTTTAATTGTATTCATTCTCTCTCCTCCTTTTCCCATCATGGTATCTCTCTCTCACGCTAAAGCTAAATATCTCATCTCCTTACCTTAGCTCTTTAAGATAAAAGAAAAAAAGAAAAAACATGAAAAAAATAATAAGTAAAAATAGAAAAAATTAAAGAAATAAAAAACCGAAAATAAAAAACCGAAAATAAATAAAAAGAAAAAAGAAAAAAAAGAAAAACGAAAAAAAACAGTAAAAATAAAATAAAATACGTCTCTCTTCTCCTTTTCCCTTGAATATGCCGCTCATTATATCTCTCTCTCTCACGCTAAAGCCGCTCTTTCTCGCGCTATCGGTCTCTCACGCGAACGCCGCTCTCACGCGAACGCCGCTCTCTCGAGAACGCGCTACCTCGTGTTATCTCTCGTAGACGCCTCGTGTTACCTCTCTCACACAAATATTAATTTCCTAAATTGTCTCTCTATAATATTAAACGTATTCTCAATTATTAATTAAACTAATCAACATAATTTCTATATAAGCTAAATAATTAAAAGTTTAAATATATTTATATTATCTATTTATCTCTCTCCTTTTCCTTTATTCATATCTCCATTGCGGTCTTACACCTTCCCTCTCCCCACGGACCCCTCAAGATCCTTCACAGTCCTACACCTCACGGTTATCCCCCTCCCTCTTCCACACGGACCCCACGTCTACCATACGCGGTCTAACACCTTCCCCTCTCCCCGCGGACCTCACGGATGCAACGGTAACACCCCCACGCCCCGTGTCTTCATTCCCCGCGTCAATAGACCCCCCCTCGACGTCATTCCCCGCGTCAACTGATCCCCATCCCCCTCTGACGTCTTTCCCTCGCGTCCATAGATCCCTCCCCCCCCTCCCGACGTCGTTCCCTGCGTCCACTGATCCCTACCCTCTGACGTCATTCACCCGCGCCCGCGGATACCCCCCTGCCAATCACCACTCCAAAGAGGACCTGGGTTAGAACCCGCACTATTCCCCTACTCAAGACTATACATTAATCTCAATTCGAGATCTTTATTTTAATAAACCCCTCCGATCCCTCTTTTTTTTTAAACTGACGCACTACCATCCGCGTTCGGCTATTATATAGCCCGTTAATATTTGAAGTTATATTTTAAATAATATCTTGCCGTGTAAAAATTGTTAGAATAATTATCAATAATATAAATATTATTTTTATGTTTTTGAAGTAATAAACTTACTATTACGTGTTAGAGTATTATGAATGGGACGGGATATTTAATTTGTTTACTAAAACTCGTTATACAGTATTATATTGTAAATACTAGACAAAGAACAGTTTTTTATTATACTCGTATGCAATTGTTACAAAGTACCAAAACATTGTCTCACGGAAAAAAGTGCCATCTCGTGACATACAGGGTGATCCGAAATTCCCGCATTCGGAGTACAGGACATGATACTTTGTGCTAAAACAAACAATTTTTCCTTTAGCAAAATTGCGTCCGACAAATAATTTTTGTAGGAGAGCGTGTTAAAGTAAACGAATAAGCGCTCTTGTCTATGTAGCGCTCAGGGTCGGCGCGCGCGCCTCACTCGCGTGTATTTAGTCCGTGACTAATATTCATAAGTAATGTCTTTTAAGATGCTCATACGGCTCTGTTATAATTAGTTTACGACATCTTAAGACTGTATTTAAGACAATCTTAAATAATAAGAATCAATTATGGACGATACCGGCATTTGACCTTCTTCCGTATTGTGTTGCTTAAATAATGAAAAGTTAATGAAGTACTTTATTTCTTACGTAATAAATGAATAAAAAATTGTCTGATTGCACAACAATATCATCTGAAAATAAAAGCTAATGTAAATAGTAATATGCTTCGCGAGCTGTGAGCGTCCTATTATTCCAAATATTGCATAATTACGTGATAGTTAAATAGTATTATTAAACTGAAAGAATAATTTACTAATGAAGCGAGTATACATCTTTGCAACAATGATTAAAAATAAAGTAAAATATTTGAATTAAGGTCTTTTAAGAGCTAACTCGCTTTTGATTTCTTTTACAATAAAGAATACGGAGAACTTATTCAAAATTCAAATTGTGTGATATTACTCACGTCACGATCTAGATTTACTTATTATTGTTTATACACGTTAGCCTTTCAATACGTACTTTCCTTACATGTTTCGATTATTGCGAGAAATATTGCTATTACCGAGTTAAGTTGATTAAGAAAAAATAAATCAATTTTTTGGTGTTTAAACGTTACGTATATCTTTAAAAAAATTATGTTACTAATCGTACGGCTGAAGCTACAATAATAAAGCAGACAACACAATTCGTAAACACTTGTGATGTAGAAAGATGTTCTTAAATTTTAATAATACACTCAGCAGCAAAATTAAAGGCTCCATAAATTGTTACAGAAAGTATGTCGATTTTTGAACCGTTGTAATTTTATGGGAGAAATTATGCAACATTTTTATGGGATTATGTTTTAAGTGACAAAGCCGCTATTTTCACTTTCATACGTTGATTTTCATCGAAGATATTTTTACGTTAAAAAGCAAGATGAGAAATTCATGAATAATCTCGAAAAAATTTTTTGTGACTTAAATTAGCGCGATGTTGAAGATTAAATTTTGTCCTTTAAAACGGTTTATTAAAAATTGATTTATAATTTTTTTCTCTGTTTTATTGCATTTTGGGAAGTTTTCGACAAAAATGTAAATTGTGCCGCCGGCATTAGCATAACCCAAGGTACACCACGAGGAAGTTGCACGGTCGGACTTGTACCTCGTGTGTGTGTGTGTGTGTGTTTGTTTAGTTGCAGCCTTGAAAAAGGCTGATTAACAATAATTTGGTTTTATAACAGGTGTTTAAAATGCAAGCCTCCCATTTGTATACATGCATTGGCTCTGTGTATGAGACTCTGTATGGTAAGCTGGAGCATTGCCGGTGTAACATTTCCTACTGCACAATGGAGCCGTTCTTCTACTCTTCTAACGTTTCTACAGGATCTTGATAAATATAACTTTTTAAATAACTCCATAAAAAATAATCAAGTGGATTTAAGTCAGGGGACCTTGCTGGCCATGCGACAGGTCCACCTCTACCAATCCAAGAATTTTGAAAATGTTCATTTAAATACAGTCTAACACGTCTACTATTATGAGGTGGTGCTCCATCATGTTGAAACCATATATTTTGTCGAATATTTAATGGCAAATCTTCCAGAAGGTCGGGTAAATTTTCTCGCAAGAAATCAGCATAGTTGTCGCCTCCCATTCTGTTCGGTAAAATACAGGGTCCAATTATTTCGTTTCCAATAATTCCGGCCCAAATATTTAATTTCCAGCGAACTTGGAAGCTTCTTTCTGTAATAAAGAAAGGATTTTCTGTTGCCCAGTAATGCGTATTATGTGCATTAAACAATCCCTCTCGAGTAAATAGAGATTCATCAGAAAATAGAATTCGGCCACAAAATGTATTGTCCATGTTATTTTCTCGCACTAACCATCGACAAAATTCGAGACGACGTTCAGCGTCGCCTTCTCGAAGATGTTGTACTTTCGAAAAATGGTATGGACGCATACCTTCGCTTCTTAAAACGCGTTGGATTGTTGTGTATGGCACATTCATTTCATAGGAAGTGGAACGAATGCTTCTTCCCGGCTTTACTTCACATCTTCGAATAATTTCTTTATCTCTACGAATCATTCTCATATTTCGTCCACGTCCGGCATCTTGACGGTGGATGATTATGCTGCCTGTTTCGCGTAATTTGATCTCTGCTCTTCTAATGACGTTAGCGTCTGGATGACGTCTATGCCGATAAATTTCAGCATATCGTCTGGCAGCAACACCTATTTGATTGTTGCACTGGCCAAGAATGAGCAACATATCGCAATATTCGGCGCTCGTATACTCC